>JAKSZT010054134.1:11123589-11398565 GCA_026826555.1 Tolypeutes matacus
AAAAAAAAAAAAAAAAAAAAAAAAAGACACCTACTGAGGCACAAACAAGAAAGCAGGAGGCAGGAGGCAGTCCACCCGGGGGCCGGCTGTCTGCTCTCTCTGCACGTTGCCTGGATGCTGGAAATCAGCTTTGTTGATTGCTGGGGTGTGCGTGGGGGTGGTGGGGGAGAAACCCCCTGGTTCATCTCACTGGGAGCAACATGCGGAAGCTCGTACCTGTAGCAGACGTTATCAGTGCAGGGGTTGTGGACTCGGACAATGATGAAGACATGCTGAAAGTGGGAGCGGATGTTCTTGGGGGTGAAGGGGAGCGCTCCGGGCTCCTGGAAGATGATGGTCACAATGTCATTTCCTATGTGCCGCTTCCGTAATAGCTGGTGAAGGGGCAACAGAGTGGGGGAAAGGAGAGCGTCAGAGGCTGGCTGGAGGTGTCTCCCTTGTTCCAGCCCTCCCCCAACACCCCTGTGCAGCCGAAGGGAGCCTGTGAACACCTGAGTCAGGTCATGGCCCTCCCTACGCAGAACCCTCCTGTGGCGCCTTCTCACTCAGGGGAAAGGACAAAGTCCCCACCACAGGCCAGGAGGCCCCTGTCACACCTCTGACAACTCCTCTCACTACCCCCTACTCCCTCCTCTCCAGCCACACTGGCCTCCTGTTGCTCCCCAGACTGTCCTGAAACATCGCTCCCTCAGGACCTCTGCAGCAGCTGTTCCCTCGCCTGGAACTTTCTCCCCCAGATCCCCACATAGTTCTCTTCCTTCCCTCCTTCAGGTCTTTGCTGAAATGCTACCTTTGCAGGCTTGTCTTAGCCAAGATCCCAGCCCATCCCCCACCTAATACTCCCTGCCCCTGCCCTCTGCCCCCTTACTTAGCATTTACAACACCCTGCATACAGTGGCTTTTCCACCCTCCCTTTGGTTTCTGGTCTCTCTTCAATAAAGCTCAGTGTTCTGAGAACAGGGATTTTACATTCATTGACAACAGTATCCTTGTGTCTACAGCAGTGCCTGATATACAGCAGGTACCCAATATTTACTGAAGGAGACCATGAGCTGGTGGCCTTGGACTTGCTCAAAGCCACACTCGGGGACAGGGGACAGCATGCAGTCAGGCTACAGCCAGGGGGCAGGGCCAATCCGAGGCCCCGCCTCCTCTCTAGGGCTCTAGAGCTGGAGGGGGCCGGGGGCAGCAGTGGCTTCAGATGGGCTCTAAGTGAGCCCTGTCCCCTCTCCCCTCCACCCTTTCTTCTGCCCTGCTTGTCAGGTCTCTGAGGAGGACTCGGTTATCTTCACAGGCTGTGTATTCAAGGCATTTTTGTTTACTGGCTGAAATGGTTCTGTTTTTATGTACATAAGAGTTTAGTCTTCATGTAACTATTAGTTCTTGATTAGTATTTTAAACTGGATTAAGTGAAAATTTTAGATGAAATGCCTATTTACCGTGACAGGCCCCGTACTAGGCATTTTGCGCCCACAGTCTCATTGAATCTTCACAACAACCCTATGAGGCATTAACTGGTCTTGTCCCCTTTCACAGATGAGAAAACTCAGACTCAGGGAGGTCAAAAGACTTGCCCTAAGTCACACTGTCATGGAGGAAAAGAGCTAGGATTTTAGCTCACTTCCATCTGACCCCCAAACCCAGGTTTCTCCCCACCATACTTTCCAAACGCCCAGGAACAGTCAGTTCTACTGTGCTCTGTGCTCTGGTTTGGGCATGAGTGTACAGCTCCTTCTCGACAACCCTGAGACATGGGCACTATCGTTTTGCCACTTTACAGAGGGAAGACCCGAGGCCTAGAGAAGTGAAGCCACTTACCTGAGATAACACAGCTAGGGAGTGGCCAAGAAAGAACTCAAACCTAGGTCTAAATCTAGAGACCCATGCTCTTAACAGCATGCTCTTAGGGGAACCTGATGGAATTACCAAGTTTTAAACATTTTTTGACCCACAAAAATCTCCATATCACCTGTACTAACTAGAAAACATACACTTCCCAAAGTATCAACAACCTGTGGGGTTTTTGGTAATTAGAAATTAGGAAGCGTTGCTCCCCAGGCGCAGTCCACAGGGGGTGTCCAGGACAGGAATAGGCTTGCACTGCCTGGCAGCCTCCGCAGCGGGCCCTTGCTGGTTTTGCCTGCTTCACACCCTTTCCTTTTCTTCTAGTAAACCCCTTTGGGAAGGCACCTCCCTCATCTGTGTCCATGTTTCAAGTTGCGACACCTTAACAGTTACATGAAGACCAAACTTGTATAATATTGTAACTTGTATACATAAGAACAATGTAATATCTACTTGAGTTCAGCCAGTAGTGAGCTGACCCCACTCCACCCTCTTAAGGGACAGGTAAGTGCCTCAGTCTCGGCCAGTCAGACCATTTCTGGACTGGCATGTGAATGATCCAATGAGATTCAGCCCTTAAAATGTTCTGGAACAACTGGGAAGGAATATCTCTTTCCCCTGGGTGGCTAAGCTGGTGGGATGTGAGTCCGGAGCTGCTAAGGGGCATCTTTGCCGCTACTTGGGGGAGAACTGACCTGCGAGTAAAGCTACTATACAGAAAAGCAGAGCTGAGAAATGGACAGGATTTCTAACATCGTTTGAGCCCCTGCATCCAGCCATTCCTAAAGCCAACCCTTTCCTAGCCTTCCCAGTTTTTGCTTAAGTCATTTGGGTGTGAGCTTCTATTACTTGCGACCAAAATAATGTTGTCTGATTCACTCTGTGTCTCTTAGACCCCTGATGACTTAAGAGACCTCAGGGGAGTTGGGTGGCTAGAGACAAGCAGGGTGGCCAAGGAACAGAAAGAAAAACTCGCACCAAACAGACATCAAACCCACTGGCCTAGTCTGTAATGCTGTGGAGAAGTGACCATGGTGCGGAGGGGTCTCCAAGGCCAAGGGCCTCCCCGTAACCCACAGGATGGCACTGGGAAAGCCAATGCTTGGCAGGCAGCCACCCAACAGCTAGTGGGGGAGAGGGTGCCTTGGGGCTTGACTCTGCATCAACTGGAAATCATTTTGGGCCCCCCATTCTGGGTGCCACTGACCTGCTGCCTGTTGTTGGGGGTGTAAGGGAGCAGCGTGGAGACGTGGAACATGATCTCGTAGTCCTGGTACGTCGTGTAGAGGGAGTGGGCTCCCGTGGAGTCAGCTGTAACGGAAACACCAGCCAGTGCCAGATTTCTAAAACCTCTGGGTTTCTGCCATATCCCACATGCCATCTGTGCTCATTTTTAACTCGATGTTTTTTTCTTAAACCCATTCTTTAAAATTAAATAAATTTAGATAAAAAGGAATCCTTACATTATACCCCTACCAGGTTGGTAAAAATTTAAAAGTCTGACAGTATCAAGGGTTGGTGAGAATGTGGATTACCTGAAACTCTATGTGGCTGGTGAGGTGTGTAAACTGGTATAAGTCACTTTTTAGCAATAGCAATTAAATCCAAAGATAGGCTTGACTGATGACCCTGAACTTCTTCTCCTAGGATCATAGCCTAGAAAAATCCCACACATGTGTCCCAAGAAACAAGTACGAGAATCTTCAAGTGTCAGTCAAAAGAACAGATAAACCAACGGTGCCATATTCATGTATGGCAGAAAACTATACAGCTGTGAAAAGGAATTAGTTATAGGCACAATATGGGTGAATCCCACAAATATAATGTTGAGCAAAAGATGTCAGACACAAAAAAGCACATACTGTATGGTTCCATTCACATTAAGTTGAAAAGCACACAAAACAAATGATCTTGTTTCGAGATGCATACCTAGGCAGCAAAACTATGAAGAAACGCAAGGAAATGGTTATCATGAGTGAGGATAGTGGTTATCTCTAATTAGGAGAGGGTGTTACGAACCTATTATTGGCCCTATGCTTCAGAGAGGAAAACTGAGGCAATAGAGGGAATGACTTTCCCAAGGTCATACCACTATGAGCGGTGGAGTCTGGACTGGAACCCAGGCCATCAGGCTCCAGAGTCCGTTTTCCTAACTGTATTTAATACTGTTTCTTAAGAGTTCTGAATTCCTTGTAGGAAACAGATCCCAAATCCCTAACTGTTACTTAGCCCTAAAGGCCCTGAATGGTGGAACTCTTGCCTGCCTCCCCAACATTTATTCCCTGGACAACAGCTTTTGGACCTCAGGGCCTTTGCATGTGCTGTTTACTTTGCCTGGAATACTTTTCCTGTTTCTTCCTTGCCTGTTTTATTCTAACTTATCCCTCTTAGATCAAATGTCACATTCTCAAGGAAGTCTTCCCATCCTCTCACAAGGTCAGGTTTCCCATAATTCGTGATCATATCTTAAACTGCTCCTTCCTGACACTTACCATAACTGTAATCAGATGTAATCAGTTGTGGCCAGCCGCTGGTGAGCTCCGTGAGGGCAGTGCCTGGAATGCCCTGGGCACAGGAGCCTAGCCCAGGGCCTGGCCCAGGAGGTTTTTGCTGAATGAACCCATAAGCCATGCTCCATAGTGCCAGGGTGTCTCACTGTTCCTTGGAAGCCCGCTCCTTGGCCTTTTCGGGTTCTCCAGCTTTATTTAATTGTGGTGGGCATTGGGGAAAGAGCAGGAGAGCAGATGGCTCTCAGATGAGCTGTGACACTGAAGCCACATCGGCTAGTGCAGAGCCAGGCCTGGAGCCAGCTGGCATCTAGGCGGCTGCCCAAGCCGCAGTCATCCCTGCCTGTGCTAGTACTGTGCTCCCTCAGGTCCTTCCCACAGAAAGCACACTGCAGCTGCTGACGTTGACCTGAGAGCTAATTCTGTTAGGCATTCAAGGGTGCTGGGCTGTGGTGACCCTTGCACAGGAAGGGGAAAAGATTATCACCTTCATTTTGGGGAGAAGGAACTTGAGTCTCTGGAGCAGACACTTGTCTGAGAAGGGAGATAATTTTGCTATTCCTTTTTCTGACTGTCCTGCTCCTTGAGTGATGAAGGAATTAACATCACCAGTAGCAACAGGAACAACAGTGCTTGCACGTGCTGAGGGCTTTCCAGGAGCCAGGCACATTGTGAGGCCTGCTGAGGCATCGGGGAGACTGCACGGACCTGGTCCAGGGGGCTTACCATTGTGTTGAACTCTCACCCTTTCCTGAGGTAAGTGCAATTATTGCCCTCACTTTATAGAGGAGGAAACTGAGGCAGAGAAAGGCAAAGCCACCTGTTCAAGATGATAAGAGTGGCAACCAGCATGATATGCTTATTCCTCCTTCAGCTGACGGGTGAATGGGATGATGACAGCCTCAGGCACCTGCTCAACACTAGACTCATCTCTCTGAGTCAGGCTTCTCATCCAGGCCTCTATTTTCCAGATGAGGAAACTGAGGCTTGGTGAGGTAAGGCAAAGCACAAGAGGTCGAGCTGGGGATCCACCTGGGGGCTTTCCAGCCCCCAGCCTTAGCAACTAACCCAAACATAGCCCATCCCCAAGGGCAACGAGCCGTCTGCTTCCCAGGGAGCTGACACTCCTGGCCATGTGACATCCATGTGATATCATCTATCCACCCCCACTCTCCAAACTACTTACCATCAAACATTTCAATCCTATTCGTCAGACGTATGTATGCATGCCTATACATGTGTACATGCACACACGTGTACAGGGAATCCAGAGCCAGTACGTCATAGCTCCCACCCACCTCCAGAAAGAGACCACCACCAACTCTCCAACATGAGCATCATTTTCCAGTCATAGCCACCTCTCCCTGGAGAGGGAACCACTATCCTGAACATCGTGCCTGTCACTCTCTGGTCCTTCAGAGCTTTACTATATAAGAACAACCCCCCAAACAAGATATTATTTGGCTTGTTTTATGTAAAAGGCACCAGTCAGCCCTTGCTCCTCTGAGCTCGGCTACCTCTGCTCAACAGGAGGCATGGGGCCCTCTTCCAGGCCAGAACCTGCAGCCCCCATGCGTCACCGTCACGGCCGTTCCATACTCTACTGTGTGAACAGGCCATGACTGTCAGGGCGCACTGGACGCGCTGAGGGTTTCTGCTTTTGGGAACATGCAGGCCATCTGCTGGCACATGCGTACATGTGCTCTCAGAGGGTCTGGCGAGGAGTACAGCTGCTGAGCCACGGAGTCGGTGTCTCTTCAAATTCTCCTAGAATATGCCCGGCTCTTTTCCAGAGTGGTCGCACATGTACATTCCCACCAGAGGTGGCCGAGGGCCCCCACTGCCCCATGTCCTCACCTTGGTGTTGCCAGGCCTTTAAACGCTTGCCCCCCAGGAGGCTGCCACTGCACTTACTCTTGACGTCCAGCTGGGCAGCGTACTTGGTAAACCCCTTCAGGCAGACCTTCTCGCCAATGAGGGAGAGGAACTCCTCAAAGGCTGGCCCTGCCTCCTCGTTGTTGTACATCTCCTCCTCGGAGCTCTGGCCGGCCTTGCAATAGAGGATGCCCACCTTGTGCTTCCTGCAGAGCTGCAGGCACAACGGAACAAAGGGGGCTTTCTGAGGCATTGAGTCACACAGCAGTTCAGAGCCACAGCCAGCAGAGAACAGAAGATGCTGGTAGGTCCTGGTAGTCCCTCTCCCTTGTGCCCACTCCAGAGGTACCCATGCCCTCCTTCTCCCTAAGAAAGGACTGCTGCCTTGGCTGTCTTCCCACTGTAGGTGGCCCGGGATTAGCTGAGATTCTGATAAAGGAAACTCTGGAAGGGTCGGGGCTTACAGTCAACACATTTTAAAGGGGGTGGACCACTAATAGCCAGGTTTGTTTTCTATATTTCAGATTCCCTGGTCCTAGGTGAATGGACCTCAGATGGAGCCCTGAGCTATGTGTGGGCCAATCAGAGGCTCTCCTGGGACCAGTGTCTGTGTGAGGCTGTAGTTGTTATTATTATTATTATTATTATTATTATTATTTTTTAAGGCGGAACCGGGGATTGAACCTAGGACCTCGTACATGGGAAGCAGGTGCTCAACCACTTGAGCTACATCTGCTCCCCATTTTTAAATTTAAATTTTTATCTATTTATTTTTTGGGGGGAGATGTAATTGTAACAACTCTGGGAGGTGAAGGAGGGTCTGTCACACAGCCAGATAAGCAGAGGGAGCCAGTGAAGGAAGAAGAAAGCAGAGTTGGGGGAATGGGGGCGGGAGGGGGACCTGATAGCTTTCTCATCCCCAGGCCATTTCCCTCCCAAGACCCAGTTACATTCCTGCTCTTCACACCCCTATAATTTGATAATAAAGAATCTGATAAGAGATTCCTGTTTCTAAAACTAGCTTAAGTAGGTTTCTGTTTCTTGCAAAAAACCCCACCCCAAGGCCCAGCTCACCCCTTGCTCATCGAGCTTCAGCAGCTGTTCCGTGACTTTCGGAGTGTTGAGAGCCAGGCGCAGGCAGTGGATGTTGAGCTCCGGGATGATGTACTCCAGGGCATCCTTCGGGGGTAGGCCCCTCCCCGTCCCATGCTTGGTGGCTGTGGGCGTTGCGTCCTCCAGGAGGGAGCCCCGCAGGGTAATGAGCTATTCAAGGAGAGAACAGCAGGTTAGGAAGCTCTCAGGAAGGGATCAGAGCATGTTATGGGTCAAGTTATGTACCCCAGAGAGATAGCTCTGATTGTGACCTTCTTTGGGAAGGGGGTCGTTGCAAGTTAAGATGTTCAAGTTAAGATGACATCACACTGAATTGGGGTGGGCCCCACTTCAACATGACTGGTGTCCTTAGAAGAAGAGCAGGGCAGACATGGGGAAGAAGGCCATGTGAAGACAGAAGTGGAAAGTGGAGGGATGCATCTGCAAGCTGAGAAATGCCAAGGATGGCTGGCAAATACCAGAAGCTATACATGGCCAGGGATTCTGAGGGAGCACAGCCCCATTTACACCTTGATTTCGGGCTTCTAGCCTCCAGAACTGTGAGATGATAAATTTGTTGCTTTAAGCCACCTTGTCTGTGGTACTTTGTTAGGGCAGCACTAGACACTGAGGCAGGGGGTCCCATTTTCAAAGAGAATAGATGATCCTTAGAAGGCTCGGCTCTAGGGTAGGAAACCCTGGCTCTGAGCTGGGACTCAAACTTCTGCCTCCTGGTTATGTGAGTGTGACCAAGTGAATTCTTATCCCTGAGCCTTAGTTTCTTCTTTTGTGAAATGGGTACAGTGATAGCATAATGCCAAGGAGTGTTGGGAGGGTTAAATGAGATGATACATGGAACACCTGGCACATTCCTTGCTTCATTTGTTCAACAAATATCGATTAAGTGCCTTCTATGTGCCAGCCCTGCTCTAGGTACAGCAAACAGGACAAACATCCCTATCCTCATGGAGCTGACATTCTAGTGGGGGAGACAGAGGACATCAGGTAGTAAGAAATGTAATGAATGAAACAGGATGGGAAACGGATGTGGCTCAAGAGGTTCGGCGTCTGTCTACCATATGGAGGGACCGGGGTTCGATCCCCGGGACCTCCCGGTAAAAAAAAAAAAAAAAAAAAAAGAAAAAAAAAGAAACAGGATCTGTGAGAGAGTGAGCACTCAGATGAGAGTTCTTGTTATCATAATAACACTGTAATATATAATATGATATCTGATAAATGTTATTCTAAGGTCTTATGTAAAATACCTACCTATTCCAGATAATAGAACCATCCTGGATCTTGAACAGCAGCAGTGGCTTTCAACCTGATCTCACGAATGATAAAATCACCACAACTGATTTGGATTCTGTTAGTCTGGGATAGGGTACAGGCATACACACACATATACATACACTATTTTTTTTTAAAGATTTTATTTATTTATTCATTTTATCCCCCCCTTGCTGTTTGTGCTTGCTGGGTCGGCTAACCACGCCATGCGGGCGGGCTTGCCTTCACCAGGAGGCCCCGGGAACCGAACCCGGGGCCTCCCATATGGTAAATGGGAGCCCTACTGATTGAGCCACAGCCGCT
The DNA here is from genome assembly GCA_026826555.1 of Tolypeutes matacus. Taxonomy (NCBI): domain Eukaryota; kingdom Metazoa; phylum Chordata; class Mammalia; order Cingulata; family Chlamyphoridae; genus Tolypeutes; species Tolypeutes matacus. The sequence continues at coordinate 11,132,502 of JAKSZT010054134.1, forward strand.
TCCCCATACATACGCTATTAATCTCTCAGGTGATTATGATGTACAGCCAGGATTGAGACTATCCAGTTAAAGCCAATCACAGTCATCTCATTCCGCTTCCCCAGATACTGCTTTCCAAGGATTCCCTATAGCCGGATGGCCACATGATCGGTTCCAGGCAATGAGATGTGAGGAGAATTCTGCTTGGGGAGGACTTCTGGGGCAGGTTTTCCTCCCTGATTAAAGGAAAATCCTTTTCTTTCTGCCCATTCCTTCTTGCTTAGGGATGCTGGTGTGAGGATGAGATGTTTGGGACTGTGGCAGCCATCTTGTGATCATGAGGAAAGATTCAATGAACTATCCGAGAAGTTAATCCCTGAGGCTGCCTACTTCTGGACTTCTTGTTAGATAATTAAAATAACCCCCTATTTGTTCCATCTATGGTTTCTCAGGTTTTCTGTTGTTTTGCAGCCAAAGTCATTTCTAACTGATATACCTTAATAACAAGTCACATTTACAAAAGCTATAATTTATTCTGGGTATGCAGTAATTATCTAATTACATGTGCAGGTCCTTTCAGATGAGGTTTTACTATCCCTCTCTACAGATGAAGGAACTGAATCTCAAAGAGGCTAGGTACCTTATCCAAAGTTACACAGCTGACAAGCAGTTGAACCAGGATCTCAACCAACCCAGGCCTGACTTCTGCAAAGCCCATGATTTTTTTCTATGTATTTTTTTTTACTATGATGCATAATCCATTTAGAGAAAAGTACACAAAACATGTAGGCACAGCTAAAGGAACAGTCACAAAATGAACCCCTAGGAAATTACCTCCCACATCATGAAAACATCGCTTCCAGCCCCTACAAGGTCTTTCATGTCCCCCCCTCTTCCGCATCCCTTTCCCAGAGGGTGAAGCCTTCCCCGCTGTGCAGGTTGCCAGTCTGGGCTCTCCCATGCATTCAAACTGAGGTGCTTGAGCTTCCCAGGAGCTGGGGGCAGGAGGAAAAGGGAGGAGCTGGGGAAATGGGACCCTGGGGCTTGTATTCAGGGGCTTTTGTGATTAAGTTCTGAATTCACTAAGGAGGGCACTGGGAACACAAAGGGTAGGGGCAGAGGAAATTTGGGGAAACTGGCTGGAGGGAAGGTGGCATTCAATGATGCTCTTGATTTTAATCCTTACCTCACTTATCACTTTGTTCTTAAATAAAGAATCCTGGGATATGGTTTAAAAAAAAAAAAAAAAAAAAAAAAAAAAAAGACACATTTATCTTGACTTCCAATACCATAATTTATTTCTGCCTGTTTTTTTTTAAAGATTTTTTATTTATTTATTCATTTATCCCCCCCTTGCTGCTTGTGCTTGCTGGGTCAGCCAACCACGCCGTGCGGGCGGGCCTGCCCTCACCAGGAGGCCCCGGGAACTGAACCCAGGGCCTCCCATATGGTAAACGGGAGCCCCACTGATTGAGCCACAGCCGCTTCCCTTTCTGCCTGTTTTTGAGCTTCGTGCAGTTTGCATTCTTTTGTATCTGGCTTCTTTCTCTTAATGCTACATATATGAAATCTGACCATGTTATTGTGAATTTAATCCCTTCTACTGTAGATGAGCGTTGGGACTGCTTCCAGTGTTTGACGACTGTGAACAGGGTTGTCATGAACATTCAAAAAAGCACCTCTTGGTGCATATGAACACTTTTTTTTTTGGTTTATACCTAGGAGAGGAATTGCTGAGTCATCAGGCATGTAAATCTTTAATTTTACTGAACTGCCAAACAGTTTTCCAAGTGGTTGTACCAATTTACGCCTCGTTAGTCCTGTCTGAGAACCCTGGTTGCTTCATGTCCTTGCTAACACAAGCACATGCTTTTATCCACAGTCCTCTGAGGATCGCCAGCCAGGCTACGCCACACCCGGGGCCAGGCACAGTTGGTGCAGCACACCAAGATGGCATTAAGGGGGTCTGGAACACTCCAAGGAAAAAAAGTCCTCCACCTGAGGGGCTTGTTCAGGCACCAAAAATACACTTGGGGCAATGGTTTATAGACTAAAGAAAGATCAGTGTTAACTGGAAAAACATGTTCACCCTAAGTCAACAGACACAGGAAGAGGCAAAAACAACATGTCATGACTTTGTCTCCAGGCTTTCGGCCCACCCTCACCAAACAGGACCCAGGCAAAGGCAGGCGTGGAAGGAATGGAATGATCTCATGGCTGGGAGTTCCCAGTTCTGGCACTGGTAATTAATACACAAACAATTCTCTTTTATCATGAGCAGGGTAGTGTTGAAACGAATCATGAAAAGCAATGATGCCGGATGCTTTGCTCTGCCAATCTGTGTGGCCCTGCGATTGTAGGTTTCAGTTAATGCACAGCCAGGAAGAATCAGTGGCTTCATAGCCTACCAAAACTGTCCCATAACGCCCTCTCCTGGGGTGAATGACAGCACGGACCAGAAATTCTAACTTTTTTCCACCAGGAAACAGGTGGCCTACGGTCATATTTTGGCTCCTATGGCTTGACCAAGGCCAAGTACTTGAAAAGCTCCCAGATTTCCCTTCCCTCCTGGGGATGAGAAGTGGAGCAGTGGCAGGCCGCAATGACTGGCCACCTTCACTTTCCACCCAGCCCCTGTCACTGTCATCGCCCAGCAGCCTCTTCACTGGTCTCCCTGCTCCTGTCCCCTAACCCCCCCCCCACCATTCTTCATTCAGCAGCTTGGGTCAGATCAAGTCTCTCCTCTGCTCAGAACCCTCTGATGGCGTACCATCTCTATCAGAATAAAATCTCGCCTGCAAGGCCTTACATGATCTGACCCCCAGTGACATCTGGCATCATCTTGCTGAGGGTAACAAATCAAATAAGCCATAAAAGGGATTCAGTGATATGTAAGCAAGGAGTTTCCTGTTTGCACAGGGGATTTTCCACTTGCTCCTGACCCAGATGCATTCTCTGCCTTTCTCTATGCCCTGGTGTGGGGGTGTACCTGTCAAACACTTTTCTAGAAAGGTCACCCAGGAGTCAGTCTGCCTGCGTGCAAACTCGAGCTGTGTTCGCTTGAGTCCTCTGGGCAAAGTTACTTGATTTCTCGGTGCTTGTTTCCTCGGCCTATAAAATGGGGACAATAAGAGTGCCTACCGCCAAGGGTTGAAAGGATTCGATAAAATAATCCACATACAGTGCTTAGCACTGAATCTGGTATATAGCAGAGCTCAACACATGTTAGCCATTAGGTACACACACATGCCAAAAGTATATGCCCAAAGTCACATACATAGTTAAGAATTTTTCATTTTTTAGCTTTAAATAGGATGCTTTGATTTAATTTTTCCTCACAAAAGTTTGTTTATATCAATATATATTGTTTGTATCAGAAAATATAGTATCAGTATATATTGTTTATAACAGTATATACTTTCAGATGTACCTACTGAACACAAATTGGGTCCCACTAGAGGCATTACACTTGCTTTTTTCACTTACTACAGAAGTTCTCCTTTTTTAAACTATATACCCTTATGTACTGTTTAAATGCTTAACAATAAGCATCTGTTACTTTTTAAATAAAAAACTGATAAAGAATATCAAAATCCAAACTTCTAAACTTAACAAAACTAAGGCCTGCCAAAAGCTCATATTTGCTGGGCCAGAGGGAACCCTTTGGGCCCAGTGAGGCCAGACAGACCCAAGCTGGTTGGAACTCCCTGTCTCCTGGGCGAGACATTGTTGGCAGGGGAGCCTGGGACCCGGCAGCCCTGGCCTAGAGCTCAGCCTGTCCAGGCTCGCTGGGGCGGGGACCAGGGGTTGACATTTTAGATGTGCAGCGCCAAGCCCCAGCCCCAAGTCTGTTCCCTCCTCGGCATGAAGCTCGCCGCTGCCAACGCTTGTGTCCCATCTGCTGGGAGAAGGGGCCCACTCATGACTGTCTGCTTGGTGGATGGGGGTGGCCATCTGGAGTGGCCCAGCCTGCTGGTGGGGAAGGGCCTGGTTCACCCAAGGCATGTGTGTGGGGACAGGGAAGGGCGGACTATCTGTGAGCTCAACCCCTGCTCCCCAGCACGGCCCCCTGAGCTCACAGGAAAGACTGACGGCCACAAGGGCAGCATCCACCACGATGCCATCTGGTGCTCGGAGCACTTGCTGCCCTCCAGCTTTGTGCTGAGCACTTTACTTGCGTCAGTTCAAGAGATCTCTCCTACTGCTCCAGGAGGCAGTCACAGCAGATGAAGAAACCAAGGCACACAGTGGTAAAGCCATCTGCCCAAGGCCACAGGGATGTGAACCCAGGCTGTCTGTCTGCAGAGCCCAGAATTCAAACTCAAGCAGACAAGCAGCATGGTGGGGTGATTAAGGCCGTGGGCTTGGGAGCCAGGCTGCCTGGGTACCTCATCCTGGTGCTGTCACTATGGGACCTGGCAAGTGATTCACCTCCCTGAGCCTCAGTGATCTTATCTGTAAAAAGGGATAATTACAGGACCCACCTCATGGGATTGTTGAGAGGATTCACTGAGTCAAGGCATGTAAAACACTTAGGACAGTGCCTGGCAGGAGTATGTGCTATGAGTGTTGGCTATTTTCATTAGCTATTATTGTTATTACTGTAGCTACTACTATTGGGCTGTGCACACCTCCATTCCACCTCCTCAACAGGAAGGGTCTTAGGAAGGGAGAAGCAGACCTTGCTGGTCACTGCCCATCCCTCCGACTCCAGATGACAGGGCTCCTCAGGCCTGGGTGTGCCAATGGGACAGCTCCGCAAGGCGCCGGGCGCAGGGCTGAGCCTGTGTGGCCTGCATGTGTGAGGGCAGAGAAGGGCCTGGTTGAGGGCATGAACCTCACTGGGCTCAGGGTGGGCCCCAGTTCTCCAAGCTGACTGGGGTGTGACAAGGGGGTGGGAGATGGAGTCCCCTCCCAACAGCTAATGTCACTGGGTGCTCCCCCAGTGACTGCTTGCTTCATATGTGTAACCTCACCAAGCCCATACCATAGTCCTGTGAGACTGGGACTCCAATGGGGAACTGAGGCCCTGAGAGGGGAAGCCACATGCCCAAGGTCTCACAGGTGCCAAGTAGCTGAAGTAAAACTCATACCAGGTCTCGAAAGCATCAGACATGGTCCTGCCTCAGGACCTTTGCACTGGCTATTCCTTGCCTGGAATGCTCTTTTACTAGATAACTCACTGGTTCCCTCCCTCACCTTCTTCAGGTCTTTACTCAAATGTCACCTTCACAGTGACACCTCCCCTTGATACCCTGTCAAAAATCTCTTCCCCTCCAACTTCTTATCTCTTTTCCTGGCTTCATTTTCCATCTTATCACAAAACACTGTATAATTTACTAATGTATCTCGTACATTGTCTGTCTCCCCATGAACACAGACCCACGAGCAACTTTGCTGCCTTATTCACTTCTGTGTATCCTCAGCACCTAGCCCAGAGCTGGCAGGTGTGGTGCCAAGTGACTCTGTGGAACGGATGAGTCCCAAGAGTGTGGACCTGACGCTTGATGGCCTGTGCCTGGCCTGGGGCAGAAAAGAAGCCCCAGAGGCTCACTGTGCAGGTGCTGGGAGGGGAAGTGGATGGAAGCAGGCACAAGCAGTGCCAGTTTCAAATTTATTGAATAGGAACCACAGTAAGATAATTATATCCTGACCCGGTATCTATGTACTGAAGTCTCATGTCTCTTAGTATGTGTGATGCAGTCTGGCATTTTATTTTATTTTATTTTATTTTTTATTTTATTTTTTTTAAAGATTTTATTTATTTATTCATTTATCCCCCCTTGCTGCTTGTGCTCGCTGGGTCAGCTAACCACGCCGTGCGGGCGGGCTTGCCTTCACCAGGAGGCCCCGGGAACCGAACCCGGGGCCTCCCATATGGTAAACGGGAGCCCTACTGATTGAGCCACAGCCGCTTCCCTGCAGTCTGGCATTTTAAAAATTCATTCTACATATTCTGTTTTCATAAGAACGATGCTGGCACTAAGTTGAATGGCCATGAATGGGTCGACCTGCAGTCTGAGCTGAGTTAGTCTAATCTCAGAGGCAGCAGAGCATGGTGGCTGAGCACAGGCTGACACCCTGCCCTGCCCCTTCCTGGATGGGTGCTTTGTGCAAGTCCTTAGCCTCGCCATGCCTATATTGTCATATAGAGGATCACAGTACCGCCATCACAGAATTGCTAGGAGGCTAACCTGAGTTTATATCTATAGAAACTCATATATACATATTAAGGGCACAGAACCATGCCTGAAGCATAGTAAGTGCTAAGTAGATTTGCATTAATAATAGTAATTATAATAAATATTGTTTACTGGCATATGGTTGCTGTTGTCATTTCATCCTTCTCTAGTAGTTCCTCTTTATGTCATGAAAGGATCTGATGCAGTAGGCGCTGTCATCTCACATTCTACCCTGGTGCTCATCGGGCCAGAAAGGTGAGGAGAGGGAGGGCTGGGGACTCAGAGGGGGCTGGTGACCACGTGTAGTCCAGGGCACATGGTTTTGGGGCTGCCTGCCTTTGGCTGCCACAGCTTGTCATGCCATCTCCTCTCTGTGGGAAGGTCTTTATCAGGGGATGGGGCTAGGGACCTTGGTGCAGCATCTGCCAGCCTGGATGAAGTCCAGGACTCAGCTGGCCCCAAACCTAAAGTCCCTGGCAGGAGCGGCCTGCTGGGTTCCATGCTTGGGCAAAGGCCAGGCCTATGGGTTCAGGGTGATGCAGGCCAAGAGAGACCCATCTGTGGGCCAGCCCAGCTGATGATTCCCTCCTGTTCTGAAAAGGTCTTCTTTATTTGGGCCTATTAGAAGTCTCCATGCATTTTGCTTGCCCAGCTCCCCTCTTTTTGCCGAGTCTTCTCTTTGAATGCACAGAGAGGGCTCTGGGAGTGTTCTCAGCTGAGCAGCAGCCATAGGAGTAGAGTAATACTTCCTGCCGTGCCTGAGGCCTGTTGCATTAGTTCTTCTTTCCATTCTGCAGAACACCTCATTTACCTGAAAGCCCCTACTTCCCTTTAATTTTACGCTAGCCAGAATTAGCCTCCTGCAAAAGGGATCTTTGGGCTCTGCAGTCAGGTACTCTGGATTCAAACCCTGACTTGGCCACTTATTCACTGTGTGATTCTATGTAAGTGGGTGAGTCTCTCTGATTCTCAATTTCTTCTGTAAAATGGGGAGACTAACAGGATGCCCCTCATGGGCTGTTGGGAGAATTGCATGAGATGAAGCAGGGGAAGCGCCTGCCCACAGAATCGGACAGGGGGTAACAAGTGCTCCGAAAAGGAAGTGGCTCTTGTTTATGAAACGGTGATGACAGTGATGGGACCTACCTCGCGGGTCCGGAAGATGATCCTGTACTGGAACTGAGGCCCGTGGTCCTTGTGGTCCTCCAGCTTCTCCCGCTTGATGCTCACGGCCACTGGCCCCAGCTTCTCATCCACGCCAAAGTAGTTGGCATGCTCTGAGGGGGAAGAACAGGTGAGTTCAGTCAGCTGTGTGGGAGGAGGGGTCATGGCCCATGGTGGGCCTGCTGACAGGACAGCCTCTTGTTCAACCCGCAGGATCCTGGGCACACAAATCTCATCCCTGCCCAGGGCCCTGCTCAATTTAGGCACTGTATGAGGTAAAACCCAGGCTCTGCCCACCTGCTGTGCCACCTTGGCCAAGTCACAGAACTTCTCTGAGACGCAGCACCCTCATCTGAGAAACAGAGGTCTTGCTCGTACCCACAATTCAGAGATGATGTGAGGGCGAAGCTCTGAATCTGAAACGCTTAGGACGTGCACGGCATATAATAAACCTAGCATCACTATGAGTAGCTTGTATTTGCAAATGGCTCGCCTGATTTAGGTGCCAAGCAGCCCTCATGACGTGGCTATGACTTGAATGTCAAGAGTCTCCTGTCAGGTTCAAATCCGGGCTCTGGCACTCATTAGGTGTATGGCCCGGGTCAAGTCTCTGAAGGGCATTCTCATCTGTAAAACGGGGTTAGGGACTGGACCCGCCTCCCATCATGGCTTAAGGGTTAAGCTAGTAAGCACAGAGCACTAAGCATGGCCACACACGCAGTCAGCATACGGCCCATGATGCCTCTTACTACCCCCAGTAATGACGCCAGTTACCAAAGAGGGACCGCAAGACAAGTCCCCAGCATCACTTTTATCTGATTATGTCTCTCTAGACCAGGGGTTCTTAACAAGGGGTCCGTGAACTTGAATTGAAATTCAAAAAAACATTACTCTTGTGGGGACGTGTTAGTGCGGTACGATATATTTATTAAATACACCGTATGGTGTGGACTTAGTAATAAGCAGTCCGTGGTTTTCACCTGACTGGCAAAGGGGTCTGTGGAACAAAAAAGGTTAAGAACCCCTGCTCTAGACCCAGGAAATGTAAACACTGCTTTTTTTTCCCTCAGGGTGACAGACACTCTGATAAGTCATGGAGCCCAAGTCTCCTGGTCGCTCCTGTAAATGAAGCTGTCTTCTCCTTGCTGCTCCCAGGCAAACAGATTCTCCCCAGCATAAAACCCATGAAGCTCTTGCTGGGGTGGATACCCACCAGCAGTTGGTCTTGACTCACCCGCTACCAGAAATTCAAATGCGAATGCAGGCAGTTGCCTTTCCTTCCCACCCCAGAGCTCTGATTACTTAACTGATGGCTCCTGTTCTCATGACATGCTCTTGGTGGCTCTAAGGCCCAAATAATGTGTGTTAATTAACAGCCCTTATCAGAACAATGCCTGCAGTACATTTAAATAACCCCCATCCAAACAGGTCAGGAAACAGAATATTCTGCTCCACAGGTGTAAGTTCATTACTGAGGCAGTTACAGAGATTTTTTTTTTTCCCCCCACCAAAGCATTCCCAGAACTTTGCAGTCCTGGCACACAGTAGGCACTCAGTAAAGGTCAGCGCAGAGTTGCAGCCCCACCCATCCGCCCGCCTGCCCACCATCACCTTTGCCCACAAAGTAGTCCTGGTAGTAGCGGGCACCCAGGTCCACGTGCTCAATGCTGTACTGCCGCGGGCGGCTCTGCATTCTCTGCTGCTCCTTGGGCACCTCCAGCACCGAGATACTGGCGTTGGTGCGGTACGCACTCAGGGAGGGCTCTGTCAGGCGGCTATCGCCAGCGCTCGGGGAGCCCACGGAGGCCTGGGAGAAGCTCACATTGCGCTCACACTCGCCTCCGATCTCATTGCGGAAGTGCGGGCAGCTGAGCAGCAGGTCATTGCTGTTGTCATCGCCGAGGTCCTGCTCCAGGTTCTCCTTGCAGTTCAAATCCTCTGTGCTGGGGAAGGCTGTGTCCAGGCCCCCAAGGCTGTGGGCCCGTGACGCCGTGAGGGATGCCATGGCAGAGGCAGCCGAGGCGGCAGAGGCACCCGTGGTGGTGTTGCGTCGCTGGGCCACCGACACCCTGTTGGCGGCAGCCTCGTTGAGGTCAAACAGCATGCTCTGCACGTCAAAATGGGCAAAGCTCTTCTGGCAGACCCACGGCCTGCTGGCCTCTGGGGGGCTCCGACCCTCCTCGGCCTCCCCTAGGGACCGTCCAGCCTCGCCCTCCAGCTTATTGCTCCTCAGCTTTCGGAAGATGGACGAGTCCACTGTGTCCCCACCACCGAGGCCCCGCACGGGTTTCTTCCGGGCCTTCTCCTTCTCCTTCAAGGGCTGCAGTGGCAGGAGACTGTCTTTTGGGGTCTGCCCATTGCGGAGATCCCCCTTGGCTTCGCTGCCATTGCCACCTGCGAGGAGGGGTCCAGGATCGGCCCGGAGGAGCTCAGTGAGGTTCTGAGAGCCCCGGGGTTCAGGCTGCTCGCTGCGGAACTCATTGAGGATGTCAAAGAAGCTCTGCTCAGGCACACCCTGCACGTCGATGGAGGATGTGCTCCCATACTCACGGAAGAAGGGCAGGATCCCTGTGTGCCGGGCCCCCCGTGGCTCCCCTGTGTCCTCGACGTCACACTCGCTAAGCGTGATCTCACTGCTGCTGCGGTGCCGCAGGGGGAGGAAAGCCCTGCCAGGGGACCGGGGCCATCCGTCCTGGAATTCCACATCTTTGGACCTTCTCCTGGAGAGTCTGTGGAAGGCTCTGGGCCCTGAGGAAGCCAGGGTGCTGGCGGGGGGCTGGCCACTCTGTACGATCCTCGTGGAGTGGGCTGCCTTGGCGGCCTTTGTGCTGTCTGCATCCTGGGAGGGGCTTGGGTTGTTCTGCTCTCTCAGGACCTCCCGCTTAGGCGGCCAGTCGGCCACCCTGGCACGCACGCCCATCTTGGGCACGGCAGGGGTGGTGGGGCTGGGGCGGGTGGTGGTGGTAGCTGGGCTCTCACCAACAGGCTGGGGCATGCCGCCGTTCTGGACCCAGAATCCCATGGGAGTGTAGTCCCCCGTGTGTGGCCCGGGGAGGCCATCGGTCCCCCTGGCCCCACAACTGGCAGCCAGGTCCACACCATCGTTGGGGATGGGCCGATAGGTGGTCATAGTCTACGGGCACTGGAGTGCTACTGGCCCCTGGAAGCTGTGGTGTGACTCTATGGGGTCCCCCAGCCCTCAGCCATTGTTCAGGGCCGCCAGGCCCAAGATGAAGGACACTGGCCCCTGAGACCTGATGGGAAGGTTATGAGCCTGTGGAGTCCAGTTCTCCACCATCGCTGTGGACGACAGAGCCAGGACCACCTCGGGACTGAGTGGCTCAGCACAACAGGGCAGGCGGCGGATCTCGTCGAGGGCAGGCAGGCTGCAGGGGTGTCTTCCCTGCCATGCTGAAAAGGGGGGACAAAAGGAAAATATGAGATGTGATGAACAGGTCGCTGCTCCCAGAGAATGTGAAATGTGACTTTTTTAGGCAGTTTTACTCCCTTAAGTAAACCTTTTTATTACGGAAATTTCCAAACATACTCAAATGTTGAGAGAAGAGAATGGTGACGCCTCCACAGTCCCATCATCAGCTTCATCAACCATTAACTATCTGCCATTCATTCTTATTTCACCTACCTGCCCAGCACTACACTTTGTATAAAAAGTTAAGAGATGATCCACACAATATGAAATTCACCATTTTAAAGGGTACAATTTGGTGCTTTTATATATATATGTATACACACACACAAGATTGTGCAACCATCACCACTATACAATTCCGGAACATTTCTATCACCCCCAAAAGAAACCCTCTACACATTAGCCATCACTCCTCATCCCTTAACTTTTATTTTGCCAGAATATTTTAAAGTAAATCTCAGATATCAAGTCAATTCATCCATAAATACTTTAACTTGAATCTTTACACATAAAAATAACTATAACATTACCATGCTCTTTAATATTAACAAGAATCCTTTAATATCATCTAATACCCCATCTGCATTAAAATATCCCCCCTTGTCTCAAAGGTGTCTTTTTGGAGTTGGTGTGTTCAAATTAGGAGACACACAAGATCCACACTCTGCTCTTCCTTAAGTCTCTTCTACTCTGTAAGGGGCCCCTCCTTCACCTTGATGCCATTTACTTGTGGAACAAACAGGGTCACTGTCCTGTGGAGTTTCCCATCTTCTGCATCATATGCCCATGGTGCCATTTATCATGTTCCTCTGCCCCTTGTATTTCCCATCAACTGGTGGTTGCCTCTAGAGACTGGACCTTCTCCAGCTGCTCTGCAGTTCACCTCACTGGCCAGGCTGCCGGAAAGGAAGTGGAAACGACGGGTGAGTCAACATGAGCACTGGTGGATTTGGGGGAGGGAAGCTGCAGAGGGATGATTAGAAATCTGTGTGATTAATAGGTGCTGTCAGCTGGTAAATCAGATCCTGTCCCTCCTCTGCTGAGATCTCCCCAGTGACTCCTTCCTTACCGCATTAGAATAAGGCCAAATTCCTTCCCCAGCCCACAAGGCCCCACAAGATCTGGCCCCTGCCTCCTTGGCATCTCTCCCTGCTCCCCAACTAAGCCCCGATCACACTGGCCTTCTTTCCTGTTCTTCTGACACACTAAATCCAATCCGGGATATGTAGATATCCTTCCTCCGTTCTTTACCAGGCTGGTTTCTTCCCATGATATCAACCCTTCAATGACACCTTTCCACTCTGCATAGACAGAGAAGTGCCTTTTCTCCTTGAAATCTTTATCAACCATCTTTCTTCCCTCCTTCCTTCCTTGCTTAGCAGTTATCAGAGCTGGCTGATAATAATTATTTCATTTATTATCTATTTAATGACTGCCTCCACATTAAAATGTCAACTCCAAGATGTCTGTGTTGTCACTGATGTATTGCCAGCGCCTAGCACAGTGTCCAGGACACTCAGTTGATACCTGGGTGAATGAGGGAATGGACGGCCTGCTGTCTGAGGTCTGCTGACTTCAAGACCTCCAGGCAAGGGAGCACACATGCCTGCTCAGCCGTGCAGAACACTGTGCAGGTTCACCTCCCTTCGTATCTACCCCGAACTTCTGGAAGATGAAACCCCCTGCTGGAGAGGAAGGGGAAAGTGGGTCACCATCTGTGGCAGAACCTGTCGATGGCCCCAATGCCCCCCTCCTCCTGCTAACAGAACCCTTTTGGTTCAGGGCAGCAGAGTGCTGGGCTGGGCTGGGCACCTGACTCAAGGTGACCAAGACATTTTCTTTCCCTTGGAATATGGAGCTGGACACGGCCATCCTGGTCTACGCCCACTGGTGCTTTCAGTGTGAGGAGTGGAAGGTCTCTTTGTGTGTGTGTGTGTGTGTGTGTATGTGTAGGGGGCATTTCCTAATTCATGTCCAGAGGTAGTGAGCTGGCAGGGAAAGCCTGAGAGGGAAGCATGAAGCAGACTCACGGAACACAACAGTGAGGAGGAAAAACACACACACACACACCACACAAAACAGTGAGGAAGAGGCTAAAGCCTCTGAGAAAGCAGGAAGCAGAAGGTGAGGGAGAGACAAGGGAGGGGGAGAGAGTGCGGATGCAGCCTCTTCCTGGTCCCCCAGAAGCACAGGAGCACCCCTGAGACTGCTGCAGAGCAGGGCATGGAGCAGAGAAGGGCAAGGGAACTGGGACACTGGAGGGTGCCCAGGGTCGGCTGGTTGAGGGAGACAGGACAGAGACAGTGGAGCTTGCAGAGAATTGGCCAGCAGGGGCATCTTCTAGAGAGGCAGTTGTGCCTCAGCTCCAGGCCATGGAACCTGCTGGGTATATGGACACCAGAACATCTGAGTTACCAAGAGACACCAGACATCTAGATTTGTATGCAACATCTCCCAACTTAAAAAACAAAAATAACAAGCTACCAGGCAGAGAAAATCTCTAGAAGGATTTTCAAGAAACTGCTAACAGCAGTTGCCTCTGAGGAGGGGAACTGGGTGTCTCCCCCATCCCCACCTCCACTCCCAGACCCTTCCCTGCTTTATTTTTCTCCTTAGCACTTATGAATATACTTATTTCTCTTATTTTTACAACTGGTCCCCTTTCCCACTCCTCCCAAGAGAATAGGAGTTACTGCTTTATCTCCACTGGCTACCATTTCAATTATTTGCATGTATTTCTAGTCAACAAATAAATCCCTCTTAGACTATCACCAATAAAACCACCATGAAGGTCAACAAAATCAGTATGTGGGTTGGATTTGGGCGGGGGCCACCGGTTTGTGACCTCTGGTGAAGGGTCAGGCCACACTGCTTTGCTAGAGATGAGCGAAGAGCACAGGCTAACACTCTGCTGAACATTGTAGCTCAGGCCAAGCTAGGATGGTGGCCTGGCTGAGGGGACTGCCTATGGCTCGGCAGCCCACTTTGGGTGAGCCCAGGTTGAGTGTGGATGAAGGATTAGTCCTTGAGGCCACATTTGGGCTGGTAAGGAAATCAGGTGGCCCAGATGTACCCTCACTTGCATATGTGAGCATCTCCCGACAGATGGGCTTTGCTGATGGCATTTTGTTTCCAGCCCAGTTGGCAGGCCCCATCCGTTTTGCTCCCCAGTGTGAAGACACATAGCTGTTCTTTTAGGCCCGGGTCTCTGTACAGATCCCCCTCCGAGTGCAGCCGCGTCTCCCTTGGATGTTCAGAGCTGAGCGGCACCAAGAGCCTCTCTGGGATTCAGAAGCTGGTGTGTGCTGACCCCTTCCCAGCTGTTTGATATCCAGCTCCTGTCCTTAAAAGCACCCTGGTCTTCCCGATGGGGAACCCCATCCCTTCCACCCCAACTCGAATCATGAGAGTAGCATAGCACATAGGCAAGAACCAGATGGCCTGGGTTCAAATCCTGGACTGGATACTGAAGTTGTGACTCAGTTTCATTTTGTAAAATGGGGAGAATATTACCAGCCTTGTGGCCCCTGTTATTATTACCATTCTTTGGAGTATATTTGGAAGGATCCACCTCCTTCCCAATTACAGAAGCATGGACTGGGGTAGGCACAGGACTTCAGCTCAGCTGGCTGCGTGTTCTCCTGGCTCTCTGGGCAAGGGTCAGAAGAGCATGGAAGGATTAAGTGTCCCTGGCTTTTCCTGTGGCTTGCCTTTCATTGGAGACACTTGGTTCCTTCCCTCCAGAGCTTCCTTGGCTCCTGCCATTTTTCTAAGACTGCTCTTCTAGGCTCATGGCGATCATGTAAGCCCCCAGCAAAATTCTGTTTCTGCGCAAGAACGCCAGGCTTGGCTTCTGTTGTCGGCATCCGAGGTACTGCTGCAAGGGGGGTAGCTGGGGAACTATGGATGGGAGACAAGGGCAGCCTCAGAGACACGGCATAATGGGAAGCAAGCTGCAGTGGGAGAGAGCCAGGTGGGATATGTTTGGCTACAAGTAACAGAATTCCATCCAATGGTTACTTGGGGAATGAAGCCATTTTATTTGTTCACATAAGGAGGCCAGATATAGCAGGTCCAGCTTAGTGGGGCAGCTGGACAGTGACGCCAGGCCCTTGCTCTCTTTCCTTTCCGCCTCCCTCAGTGTGCTGCTGGCTTGCATCTTTTGGCTTGTTGCTTCATGGTCACAAGAAGGCAGCCACAGCCATGCTCCTTGGCAAAGGGGAAAGAGAGGAGTGCACTGAGGGAGCTCTTCTCATCCATCAGACCCTAATCAAGAAGAATCTTTCCCAGAAAAATCATTCATTCAAAAAAAAATTCACTCAGTCATAAGACATTACCAAGCACAAAACCCTTATTCATTTATTCAACATCTACCAGGCACTCATTCCACAAATACTAAGCACCTTACATTCATTTACTCAATTAATTTCTCAAGTACCTACTATGTTCCACTGTTCCAGGTAATGAAGATCTACTCAGAGCAGGACAGACCACACCCACTATCATGAACTTACTTCCAAAAGACAGGGTACTAAGTAAATAAAGAAACCAGGTAGCTTCAAGGTGGAATAAAATACTATGCTGTGACAGGCTGGAGCTGGGGGCTACTCTAGATGGGAGGGACTGAGAAAGTTTGTTGAGGTGGTGCTATCTGTTGGAATGTGCAAGAAAAAGCACCTGCCATGGGAGATCCAGCAGCCTCCAGGCCCCTGGCACCGGGTGTGGTGACGAGTCAGGCTGACATGCACAGGCGGGAAAGCAGGGAGTCGCCAGTGTGCAAGGTGGGAGCTGCCCTCATAGGTCATGTGGGGTTGTCCAAGGCAGTGGTCCTCTCCCCCAGCTGTACATTACAGTCACCAGGGGAACTTTTAAAAAATACACATGATTCGGAATCAGCTGGTCTGGGTGGGGCCCAGGACTGAGTGTCTTTTAAAATCTCTGCAGCTGATTCTAATGTGCAGCTGGGCTGAGGACACAAGGAGGAACCTAACAGAAGAGAAGAGGGCCTGAGCCCAAGCCCTGAGAGATTGCAAATCCCAGGGGGTGGGTAGGTGATGGGCAGCCAGAGCAGGCCCAGGAAGAGAGGCAGGAGAGCAGGTGAGACAGAGGTCCAGCCAGTGGGTGGTCTGGGAGCTCTTATATGAGAGGGTCACGGAAGTTGACGATTACTGAATATGAAGAGCCGGTGACCTCCGGTGCAGACATTTCAGAGGACTGCCTCTTCACCCTTCCCCACCCCCCAGTGCCGCCTCCAACGTCTTCCGGCCAGGCCCTCCCCACCCAGGCAGAATTCCTCCCTTCCTCCCTTGGGTCTGTACACACCCTTGGCTACAGGATTTACCCCACTGGATTTTTAAGTCTCTGAGTATCTTTTTTCTTCTCTAGATTTTGAACAGTTCCAATTTCGAAGTGGACTGAGACCTTATACATGTGTTCCTGCAGTGTGGGTCGGGGAGAGGGCAGGGACAAGAACAGTGATGACGGGAATAACGATGGTACCAACACTTCTGGGCTCTCACCCCGGGCCAGGCACTGTGCTGTACACTTTTTTTTTTTTTTTACCGGGAGGTACTGGGGATTGAACCCCGGTCTCTCCATATGGTAGATGGACGCCGAACCTCTTGAGCCACATCCGTTTCCCATGTGCTGTACACGTGATGTGTATTAACTTGGGTGTTACAATAACCTTTTTTTTTTTTTTTTTAAAGATTTTATTTACTCATTCATTTATCCCCCCCTTGCTGCTTGTGCTCGCCAGGTCAGCCAACCACACCATGCGGGCGGGCTTGCCCCCACCAGGAGGCCCCGGGAACCGAACCTGGGGCCTCCCATATGGTAAATGGGAGCCCCACTGATTGAGCCACAGCCGCTTCCCTACAATAACCTTTTAAACAGGGCTGACCATTTTACAGGTGAGGCAAAGGTGACATGCTGAAGCCACACGGCTGGGAAGTGGAGCAGCTAGAGTGCAAACCTCACGCCTTTACCATGATGCTCTTTGGAAAAGATCAGACAGTTCAAATGAGTGTGGTGTTTGAATACATGAACAGCACAAATATCTTCAAAATCAATTCCTTAGGACACAACTCTAGAAAGGCAGTACCAGCTTAGTGGATTTCAGTCCAAGAATCTGTTTTCTTTCCCCTCTGTCCTCCACCTTATTGAATGTTTGAGCATACATGGGACCACGTTAGAGCTCCCCCAGGAAACAAGACGGATGGGAGTCTCAGAAATTTCATTAGGAAGCTCTTTGACAGAGACTCTGCTCCATCCGCCCACAGAGCAATGAACAGGGCCTTGGCCACAGCCGCAAAGACCTGCACTTTGATCCTCTGGGTTCCTTGACATTAAATCTCAAAGTGCAGGTTTAGTCACTACCTCATGAGGATTGTCGTGAGGATTAAATGGGCTAATGCACATAAAAGCCCTGAGACCGTGCCTGGCACACACTGAACCCTGACCAACTACTAGCTTTGGTGATGAGCTTGGCGCTTCGTGGGTTCCTTGTGTGCATTACACTGAGCTCTCCCGAGCTATGTAGCACAGCTGCATTGTATTCCCTGGAATAGAGGCCCCCAGAGTCACTTAACCCAACCTCTGCTGAAGGGCTTTTGGGCTGTTTCAGGCCTTCCTATTCCAGCAGGGTGGTAGCACCGGCGTCCCTACAGCTCTTGCTGCGCACCCATTAGTGTGCACTGGAGTAAATATTTGTGGGATACATTTCCTAGGAGCAGAATTGCTGGGTTAAAAAGAAAAATAGTATGCACATCTAAAACTTTGATCCTTAATACCAAATCATCCTTTCCTATTCCCCTAAGAGGGAAAAGCACACTTGGGAACTCTGCCCTGTGTAGGACCCTCACCTCTCTAAATGTAGGGGCTGTAAATGGCTGGCCTCGCTCTGTGGGGACTTGTCCTCTAGGCCTAGGTAGGAGTGTGGCTTGAAAGCCAATGTAATTGAGTCTGGAGAGGTTGAGTAACTTGCTCAAGGTCACCCAGCTAGAAAGTGGTGGGGCTGGGATTTGAACCCAAGCAATCCAGCTTCACAGTTTATATCTCTGCTGCTCCTAAAAGGCAAGTTGCAGAATACTTTGAAGAGTAAAACCCCATTTTGTTTAAAAAGAGACCTCATTAGTGTGTGTGCATGTGTACATATGCGTCTGAAGGCGTATAGGAAAAGACCTAGGAGGACCCCCCTAAACTGTCAACAGTGGTAACAGTGGTGACTTCTATGGTATGAAACTGGGGATGGAGGGAAAGGGGAATAATGTTATGTTTTTTTATTCTACCTGTCTGTATTGTTTGAATTTTTACAAGCATGCAAGTTCAAGGCCTTCTTGCACACACTGGCACCCCTGTCCTTGAGTCTGCTCCTGGAGGTAAGGCCCATGAACAGGTTTTGCACGTCTTCTTCCAGACTTTTTTCTGTGAATCTCCATGAAATGCTCATACTTGTACGTGGGCAGAGTGTCTCAGGCCGGAGTTAAGGTTTCTGTTTTAAAGTGAGCATGCGAGGGGACAGAGTGAAAACCACCCCTCAAAAACCCTTACATTATACAACACAAAGTTGGAGTGGAAGAGATCACTCTCTCTACATTTGAATGCTTTCCCTCTAAGGGCCCACAGAGTCGGAAATACACACATCTTTTCAAACAGCAGAGTCTTCCACAGCCTGGGGAGATGCCAGCCTTCTGGTGGGCCTGCTGAGGGAAGGGAGATGCACCCCTATCACATGTGCTCCCTGGTGAAATGGAGGCTGTTCTCACCCCAAATGCTTCAACTGCAATGTTTCTTTCTTTTTATTTTGCTACCTAGCAGAGTTGCACTTCCATAAGTTAAATGCTTTTATGATTAAATAAAAGACTGAATTAATCAGTACACCCACTGCTCTGGCTGCACCTCCCTTGAGGGACCTCAATGGCTCTGGCCAGAGCCAGTATCAAGACATAGGCACTGTGTTTCCACATTGAAGCTTTCTGGCAAGCAGCTGCTGCCCTGAACCCTCTGCGTGGCCCCCTGCGGGGCAACACTGGGCCCCATGGGCTTCTGGGTCTGCTCTCATGGTCACTACCCAGCCTGGTGGTTAATTACTTAGAACATGCCCCCCCATGTGGCTCATGCCTGTGGCCAGGCCAAGCCTCCTTTAGAGCCTGACTTGCAAATGAATCCCAGCTAACTGCCACCAAAGCCTGCTAAGATCACATCTGTTGGGCCTGGCGATTAAATCAATATTTGAAAATCTCAATTAAACAGAGCCAGGGAATCCTTGTAAAGAACACCTGTGAGAGCCCCGTCTTTCAAGCCTGCTCTTGTGGGGCCAGGCCAGCAGCATCTCTAGCTCTGCTTGTCCTCACCTGAGATGGCTTTGGGCTGGGGGAGGGGACAGTGCTGGAGCTGGCTTTGAGAGCCAAGGCCGGGAAGGCTCCCTGCAGTGGGAGAGAGGTATGGGGGACATGTACAGCTGGGCCTCATTATCCTGGGTGGCACCCCAGCTGCCAGCAGTCATCATCTATCATCTTAACTGCCTGTGCCCACCCCCCCCAGGGCTGCCAAGAAACACTTAAGTCTTCTAATTACCCTGAGGTAGGTGCTAACAACACCTTCATTTTAAAAAATGGGGAAATTGAGTCTCAGAGAGGGGATATTGCTTGCCCAAGGTCACAGAGAGGGTGAGAGGAGGATTTGGATTTGAACCCAAGTCTAGCTGATTCCAGAGTCAGGGAGCACTGGTCTTCAAACGTGGAGCCAGGAGCCTGGGTTTAAGACCTGCTCTAAGGGTCCAGTTTCCTCAGGACAAATGACAGTGGCAGTCCCCACCTAATGAGCAATGGCCTCACACTTGGTCCCTCTGAACCTATACAGCATCCCTAGGAGGAGGGTCCTGCTGTTGCCCCCATTTTACAGAAGGGAACACTGAGGCTCAGAGTGGCAGCTCGTCTGTCCAGGATCACCCAGTGAGGTAGAAGGCAGAGGTGGGACTCAAACCCGGGTGGGTTGAATCTATGGCCAGCATAACCACTGTCATCCCCAAAATGTAGGGACAGCGCTGTGAACACAGTGGGCACTCAGTGAATCTCTGCCCTCTATCCTTGGTGACTTAAAGACAGAGGTTAGGCTCATGCTCTGGAGTCGGACTGCCTGGGATCAAAAGCGTGGCCCCAACCTGTGCCACAGATGATGAAGTGCTACTCTGTAGGGCTGAGACTAGTGGAGGATCCAGTCAGATGATCCCACAGTAAATGGCATATTAGAAGCACTCAAGAAACCCTTATATAAGGGAATGGGTGTAGCTTGGTGGTTTGAGCACTTGCTTCCCATGTATGAGGTCCTGGGTTCAATCCTCAGTACCTCCTTAAAAAAAAAGAAATCCTTATTCAAGATGCCAAAACAAACAACAAAGATGAGAACAGCCACTGCACTCACAGAGCACTCATGGGGGTGGGGGCTGGTGAAGTGTTGGTCAGACACCCAAATGCCTGCAGGGGCACTCTTCACTCTTCTATCCCCAGCATCCAAAACAGTGCCTGGAGCCTAGGTCAGGGGAAGGCCTCCACAGGCAGTCCTGAATCCATGACCCAACCAGCCACCGAGCAGATAATCAACTAGCCACCCAACCAGCTAAGAACATACAGGAAAACCAACTAACCACACTACCAACCAACCAACCAGTCAACCAGTCAACCAGAAAGCCAGTTAGCCAGCCAATGGATCTGTCTCAGTGCCACTGCCTGGTTCCTGTGTTACCCTCCTCTCAGATTCCCAGTCCAAACATCTGAAGGGAGGGAGAGAAGCTAAAGAATTGGCCAAGATTACTGAACAAACAAAATTGAGAGGCGTGTGTAGCATGGTTCTGGTCCCTAATTTCCCCGTATTCTAGGCAGGTTTCATGACTGCCTGGTTCAGTCTCACCCCCACCCTGAGGCAGAATGCTACAAGGGAATGCACTGCTTTAATCAGAGGACAACCTCAGAAACTCCAAAAAGAAGGAATCCAGAAAAATGGCATACTCTCTCTTTCACATTAAAAAAAATATCCCCAAGCTACAATTTTCTGTCTATTTATATCCCTGTAGGTCAATACAGAGCAAAGATCTGGAAGGCTGACCTCCAGCTGTTGGCAGGGTTACCCCAGGGAGGGGGTAAGGGAAGGGAGGATAGGCGGGTGCACATGTCTTCTACCTCGATGCTAAAGTTCCCAAATTTCCCAGATTCACTCGCCTCCATATTGGCAAAACTGCAGACCGCCTGCACTACTATTTACCTAGGATGGTCCTGTTTCAATCAACTCACTTATTAAAGCCTTAATATTGTTGAATTCATTTTTCCCTCATACTATAAAAAATTTATAGGGGGGCGGATGTGGCTCAAATGGTTGGGCGTCCGTCTGCCTTATGGAGGGACCTGGGTTCGATCCCTGGGACCTCCCGGTAAAATAAAAAAATATATATATATACAGAAGGCGCATGGGCTGCCAGGCTGTGTGTGCCGGTGAGCTGCCAGGCCCCGGGAGCCATGCAGCAAGATGATGACGTAACAGGGGAGAGACGCAGGGGAGAGACAAGACGAGATGCTACGAAAGCTCTGAAAGCCAGGAACCGAGGTGGCGCAGGTGGCAGAACACCTCTCTCCCACAATGGAGGTCTTCAGGATTGAATCCTGGTGAAGACTGGAGGAGAAGGATGAGAAGAGATGGCAGGAAACAGACACAGAGAATTGCCCAGCAAATGGACACAAAACAGCAAATGGGGAAGGGGGGCGTTTAAAATGGATAAAGTAAATAAATAAAATCTTAAAAAACAACAACAACAACAAAAAAAACATACATCTTAAAAAAAAAAAAAAAATTTATAAAGCCTGACTATGTCCCAGTGACAAAGAGCCAGAAATGTGCTGACATCAAAACCAGGATGCACTTCTCAGATGTGCTGTTGAGTGAAAAAAGCCAGACACAGAACAACAGAGCATCTATGATTTCATTTACACAGAGTTCAGAAACAGGCAAAACCGAACCATGTTACGTAGAGATGCTTAAATTAGTGATGAAATTAGGAAGTGGTGACCATCAAAGCCCAGACAGTAGTGGCCTCTGGGAGGGAAAGGGTTATGGGGGTGGGGTAGGCAATGTTCATTTTATTGACCAGGGGATTACGGGTGACATGAGTGCTTCTCTATAATTGTCTGCAAAACTATACATTTACATTATATGTACTTCTCTGGGTATATGTCTAGTTTCACAGTAACAAAATTTTAAAAAGTCTTTTGTGTGGATTCTTTTTTTTTTTTTTTAGCATAACGGTTTTTTGTCTGATATTAACATCTTGTAACATTAAGATACATTTGTTCAGTTTCAAAGAAAAACAGCGTTATATATGCATTACTCATATTTCACATGAGGTTTTACTATGCTATACAGTCCCGTGTTATATTTTTTAGCTTTCCTTTTAGTAAGTTACATGACTTTAGACTTTCCCTTTCAACCACTATCATACCCATATAATAGCAGTGCTAGTTACAAACATTGTGTTGTGCTTTCACCTTGTCTATTCATTTCCAAAGATTAACACATATCTTTTTTACCACTTCTGCACAAATTAACTCTCAGATTTCCATTCTCTAACCTCATTCTATTTTCTGGTGACCCATATTCAAGTTATTAACTCTATGAGATTACACAATATTTTTAGTTCATAATAGCACAATCATACGGTATTTGTCCTTTTGTGTCTGGCTTGTTTCACTCAATGTAATGTCCTCCAGGTTCATCCATGTTGTCTTATATTTTACGACTTCATTTCTTTTTACAGCTGCATAATATTCCATCATGTATATACTTCACAGTTTGTTTATGCATTCATTGGTTGATAGATACCAGGGCTGTTTCCATCTATTGGCAATTGTGAATAATGCCGCTATGAACATCGGTGTGCAGATGTCCGTTCGTATCACTGCTCTCAGTTCTTCTGGGAATATACCCAGTAGTGGCATTGCAGGGCAATATTCAACTTCTTTAGGAACTGCCAAACAGTCCTCCACAGTGGCTGTAATTCTACATTCCCACCAACACTGAATAAGTGTTCCTGTCTCTCCACATCCTCTCCAACACTTATAGTTTTCCGTCTTTTTAATAGTGGCCATTCTAATAGGTGTGAAATGATATTTCAATGTAGCTTTGACTTGCATTTCCCTAGTTGCTAGTGATACTGAACTTTTTTCTTGCTTTTTTTTTTTTTGGCCATTTGCATTTCTTCTTTTGACAAATGTCTATTCAAGTCTTTTGCCCGTTTTTAAATCGGGATGTTTGTCTTTTTATTGTTGATTTGTACCATCTCTTTATATATCATGGATATTAAACCTTTACCAGATGTGTGGTTTCCAAATATTTTCTCCCATTGAGTAGGCTTCCTTTTCACCTTCTTGACAAAGCACTTTGAGATGCAAAAGTGTTTAATTTTGAGGAGGTCCCATTTACCTACTTTTTTCTTTTGTTGTGCATGCTTTGGGTGTAAAGTTTAAGAAACCACCACCTACCACAAGATCTTGAAGATGTTTTCCTACATTTTCTTCTAGGAGTTTTATGGTTCTAGCTTTCATATTTAGGTCTTTGCTCCACTTTGAGTTAATTTTTGTATAAGGTGTGAGATAGGGGTCATCTTTCATTCTTTTGATTACAGATATCCAGGTCTCCTAGCACAATTTGTTGAAGAGACTGTTTTGTCCTATTAACAGAGACTTGGTAGGATTGTCAAAAACCAACTGGCCATAGAGTAAGAGTTTATTTCTGGACTCTTAATTCTATTCCACTGATCGATGTGCCTATCTTTGTGACAATACCATGCTGATTTCACCACTGTAGCTTTGTAATATGTTTCAAGGTCAGGCAGTGAAATTCCTCCTATATCGTGCTTCTTTTTTTAGAATGCTTTTGTCTACTCTTTCCCTTCCAAATACATTTGGTAATTGCCTTTTCTATTTCTGTAAAGTGGGTTGTTGGGCTTTTGATTGGTATTGCATTGAATCTATAAATCAGTATGGGCAGGACTGACATCTTCACAATATTTAGTCTTCTAATCCATGAACCTGGAATGTCTTTCCATTAGTTTAGGTCTTCATTGATTTCTTTTAGCAGTGTTTTGTAGTTTTCTGAATATAGGTCCTATATTTCTTTGGTTAAATTGATTCCTAGTTACCTGAGTCTTTTTGTTGCTAATGTAAATGGATTTTTCCCCGATTTCCTCCTCAGATTGTTCAATATTAATGTACAGAAACATTGATTTTATGTGTTGATCTTGTGTCTTGCAACTTTGCTGAACTCGTTTATTAGCTCAAGTAACTTTGTCATACATATTTCAGAATTTTCTAAATATAAAATCATGTCATCTGTGAATAGTGAGAGTTTTACTTCCTCTTTTCCTGTTTGGATGCTTTTTATTTTTTCCTTGTCTAATTGCTCTACCTAGAACTTTTAGCACAATGTTGAGTAACAATGGTGTCAGTGAACATCCTTGCCTTGTTTCCAATCTTGGAAAGATTTCAACCTTTTCCCATTGAGCATGATGTTGGCTGTGGAGTTTTCACATATGCCCTTTATTATATTGAGGGATTTTGCTTCTCTTCCTATCTCTCAAAGTGTTTTTCTCAAGAAAGGATGCTGGATTCTGTCAAGTGCCTTTTCTGCATCGATTGAGATGATCATGTGTTTTTCCTCCTTCAATTTGTTAATGTGGTATTATGTTAATTGATTTCCTTATGTTGAACCATCCTTGCACACCAGGAATAAATCTCACTTGGTTGTGATGTATAAGTCTTTTGATATGCTGTTGGGCTCTATTTGCAAGATTTTGTTGAGAATTTTTGCATCTATGTTTATTAGAGAGATTGGTCTGTAATTTTCTTTTCTTGTAGTATCTTTATCTGGCTCTGGTATTACGGTGATGTTGGCTTCATAAAATGTGTTAGGTAATTTTCCCTCCTCTTCAATTTTTTGGAAGAGTTTAAACAGGATTGGTGTTAACTCTTCTCGAAATACTTGGTAGAAATCACCTGTGAAGCCGTTTGGTCTTGGACTTTTCCATGTTGGGAGATTTTTGATGACTGATTCAAGCTCTTTAAATGTGATTGATTTGTTAAGTTCTTGTATTTCTTGTAGTGTCAGTGTTGTTTGTTTGTGGGTTTCTAGGAATTTGTCCATTTCATCTGGGTTGTCTAGTTTGTTGGCATACAGTTTCTCATAACATCATTATTATCCTTTATTTCTGTGGGGTCAGTTGTAACATCCCCCCTTTCATTTCTGATTATTTGCACAATCTCTCTTTCTTTGTTAGCCAATTTTATTGTCAATTTTATTGATCTTCTCAACCAGTTTTTGGTTTTGCTGATTTTTCCCTATTGTTTTTTTGTTCTCAATTTCATTTATTTATGCTCTAATCCTTATTATTTCTTTCCTTTTGCTTGCTTTGGGAATGGTTTGCTGTTTTCTAGTTTCTCCAGTTGTTCAGTTAGATCTTTGATTTTAGTTCCTTCTTCTTTTTTAATATAGGCTTTTAGGGCTATAAACTTCCTTCTTAGCACTGCCTTCACTGTATCCCATAAATTTTGATGTGTTGTGTTCTCGTTTTCATTCGTCTCCTACATTTACTAATTTCACTTACAATTTGTATGAATCTTGTTGATTAATTGTGTCAAATCCTGTGTCTCATCTGGGTCTTCAATATGTTCCTTTTCTTGAGCCATTTCTTCCATTTTGTTAGTATGGCTTGTAATTTTTTGATGCTGTCTAGGCATCTGATTAGGATGGTAAGTTTACTCAGATGCTCAGTTTCTCTCTTTTGTTGGGATTTAGTGTGGGAGACTATGTTATTGATGTTCTTTGATTTCTAGGTTTAACTTGTTCTAGGTCTTTAGGATTGTCCCTGTTAGTTTCTCACATCTGGGCCTTAGACCCAGTAATGGGTTTCCAACCCACTTCCAAGGGCCTCAGGAAGGGAGGCTGTAAGGACTGGGAAAAGTCTCTTTTATTTATTTACTTTTAAGTCCTTCACATGCACTTCCTTAGCTGGCTAGCAGGTGGCGCTCTTTAGCAGACCTCTCAGTTCAAAGCCTGGTCAGAGTGTGTTTGCTGCAACATGGATGGGGTCAGTGGAACAGAGGTTCCTTCCTGGAGGCTAAGAGCCTTGCAAATCAAACTTTCTCAGAGGCAGTTCTCCAACCTTCGCTGGCAGCCCCTTCTCTTTTCCCAGGTAGGAAATAATTCCACTCCCCTCTGCATCCTCAACAATCAGTCCCAGTCAGTAGAGAGGGAGATTACGAGGGTAGGGTCAGATCTCTTTAGTCCCTTCCTGGCTCCCAAGGTAAACAATGGTGTGGCCCCACCTGGCTTGGAAGGGCTCGTGGGACACATCAGACCAAATTTGTGGGTCAAAAGCTGAATCAGCATTAGGCTGCATCCCTCTCTCTCCTGTTTCCTGGGGAGGTGGATCCCTGTGGCCCCCAAAGATGGAGAATTCAATGCTTTTTGCTTGCAGGATGGGGCAGGGTCATGGACAGCTACTGCTGCAGTTACACAAGGTCTCAATATTGACGTTCCTTTCCTGTGCCTCTCTCTCTCCTGGGCAGTGTTCAGCCTCCCCCTGGTGGTGTCCTACACCCTAGAACTTTTTTTCCAGGTCATTTCTGCCTGTCCTCCAGCTATTTTTCTGGGAAAGGAGAGAGTCCCATGTCTTTCTACTCCGCCATCTTCCTGGAAGTCCCAAATGTCTGGAATCTTTTTAAACAATGAGATCATACTCTTATATTACATATGTAACTTAAATATATGTAAGTCTTAGTTCTTTGAAGACCTGAGGATTAGTTTCCTGCATGCATAAGCTTTCTCTCTCTCACAACACACACACATACAAAGAGCCACCCCAGACACTCTCACTCTCCTAGCTCTAAATTCACTTTCTCTCATTTAAAATGTTTCCACCTCCCAAACCTGTCCGGCCACTTCACCTGTGAGGAAACAAACATCCTTAGAGGCTGTGGGGACATGCAGTTCCTTGTAGTCCTGGGAAGGCAGGGAGAGCAGGGTTGCATGGACAGAGGTAGTTTAGAACAACTCACTAAGTGTGAGCCAGGGACAGCGGGGAAAGGATGTTCGCTCTCCTGAGAAATCCTGTCTTCCTTCCAAGGATGAGGAGAGACCAGATGGCAGAGATGCTATGGGGCCCCCAACCCTGCAGTGATGCCACAGTGGACTCTAGACGGCCCCAGTCTTGACCCTTATCCCAGAGGGACTGTCCTGGCTGGTAGGCGGCAAGGCCTGCTGCTCTGTTTGCATGTCACTATAACCAAACATCCTGTCTGGAACCTCATGCAGGGTGGGTACCCAGGGCAAGGAAGGCAGAAGAGGACAGGAGGGAAGGGGGCAGCACGCCCTCAGGAGATGGGGAAATGGCTTCCTGGGAGCATGGACAAGCCCAGGCCACCAGGGTATCAAGGCAATGGGCACAGAACCCTCAGCCACTCTCTCCCAAGGCAACAGATTTTTTTTTTTTTTCACAGTTGGTGGAGACTTTCTAGAGGCAATTTGGCAATAGATGTAAAAAATGTTCTTACCCTCTGACCTAATAATGCTACTTTCTGGGAATTGATCCCAAAGAAACAATGAGAGATGAAGAAAAAATCCATGGCATTGACTATAAAACAAAAAAAGAGAACTAGCCTCAGTGTCAACAACAGGAACACAGCTAAATGACTGCCTGTCCTTTTGACATTAAAGTTTTATATGTATACAGAGACAAAGTCATAGAAAAAAGACTGGAAAGAAATACTCTAAAATGCTAAGAGCAATTATCTCTTGGTGCTGGGACTACCAGTGCTTTACACCTTCCTATAGTTTTTCAAATTACCTTCAATGAATGTGTTTTCAAAATCAGACCAAAAAAAGTTTTCATTCATTTAACTTATTTCCATTCAGTAGGTTAATATTTCTTGAGATGTAACCATGGAGGAAAGCAGTGAACAAGGCAGAACCCCTCGAGGCCCTTATGACTAGAGGGGGACACAGACATCAATTAAATGCACTTACCAAGAACATCTAGCAGTATAAAGTGAGAAAAGGAAAAGGATCAACCGAGAAAGGAATGGTTGGTCAAAGAAGGCTTTTCTGTAGGCACAGTGTTTAAACTAAGCCCCAAGGGGGTGAAGATGGCCAAGGAAAGGAAAGGTGGTGGATGAACAGAAAGATCCCACAGTGCTTAGGAGTCTGGAATTTACTTCCATTGCAGGTTTAGGAGGGCAGTAGGTCCATCTGCTCTCATGCAGGTAATGAGCCCAACCAGGGGCAGGGACCCTCATTAGGAGGCCAGGGTAGCTATCCACGTGAGGGGCGAGAAGGGCCTTGCTCAGAACAGGGACGGTGCTGACACAGAGAAGGGGACAGACCAGAGAAGATTTGGCCATTTCCTTACATTAAGAGGAGCCCCAAGGCATTCATTCCTAAACTGAGAACCTGGTGGGTCCGAGGCGCTGTGCCAGATGCTGGCCACAGAGATGCGGGTCATGGCTCATGCCCTTTGCCCTCACATTGTTCATACTAGATGGGAAGAGAGACGAATAACTGAGTCATTTCAGGGCAGTAAGTCTGGGCTCTGACAGTTGGCTGCTGGTAGAAAATCTGACAATTCTCTAAACAAAAGCCAGCTCTAGCTGTGAAATACATGTGATGTGTTTCAAAGTTCTTCCCATCCAGATTTTCACTGACTCTCCTAAGCACTCTTCAGAAGACTGTAAGACAAGGAGCAGCATCATTTCCAATGGGTAAATGAGCAAACGGAGGCATAAAGCGGTGGTGTGCCTTGGCAAGAACCAGAAGCTGGGCCCTGTGTGTGAGAATACTGCTGCCCTCCACTGAGGGCTGCGTAAGTGCTGGGCACTATGCCGGATGCTTTATAGTTGCGGCTGCCAGACTCCACTGCTAGCTGTTCAATCCAAATCCACTCCCCTCTTCTTCCTTGAGAGAAGCCTGCATTTGTTTGGGGCAGCAGGATGCTCATCCAAAATGCTTACTTTCCCAGTTTCCCCTACAGCTATGGCTGTATGCCCATTCTGGCCAATGGTAGGTAAGTGGAAATCTGCTGGGGGTGGGGGAAGGGGCTGTCTGGCCAAGTCATTGCTTTCAGTGACACTGAAAGTCACATGCTGAGAAAGGCAGAGTCAGGAATCAGACAGAGCCCATTCCCTCAAGCAACAGCCCTGTCCAATATGCCTACACTCCTTGTCTGTGACAGTTTGAAGTTTTGTGAATCCCAGAAATGATCATGTTCTTAGAACGAATCCATTTCTGTGGGTGTGGGATGCTTTGATTGCATTCGATTCAATTAAGGGACCTTTTGATTAGATCGCTTAGGGCCTCTGATTGGACTATGCCAGTGAGGCATGACCCAGGTTGGGTCTCGGCCCTCTTACTAGAATCTTACATAAGCAGAGAACTGAAAGCAGAAACAGAGAAAGACAGCTGTCATTTTATCCTGCCATGTGAGAGAGGACTCCAGGATCACCTACAGCTGCAGAAAGACAGAGAAACCTGAGAGGCTGAGAGAGATGCCTGATGCTGCAATCAGTGGAGAAGCTGAAGCAATGAAGCCCTCAAGAGGCCAGGCCTGTGGAGCAGCTTGAAGCTGAGAGGGTGTGCCTGGAGAAGGCAGAGACTGGCAGATGTGTCATTTTGCCTTGCCACATGGCAGGGGTCCAGGATCCAGCAGCCAACCTTGGGTAAGACAGCATCTCTGATGATGCTTTGATTTGGAGTTTTCACAGCCTCGGAATTGTAAGATTTTACCCCAAAAAAATTCCCATTATAAAAGCCAACCCATTTCTGGTATCTTGCCTTAGCAAACTAAAACACTCTTCTTCCTATATGCAAGAGAGAAACTGTTGCCTCATTTAAGCCACTATTTGATGGTTTTCTGTGACATGTAGCAGAGTGAAATCTTGACTGATAGAAGTCCTATCCTGATCCTCATGTTACAGATAAGGAAACAAGCTCAGAGAGAAGGTCCCTAGCCCAAGGTCACAAAGACTCAAGAAAAAGAAAGCTGGAATGTGAGCCTGTATCTCAGTAGCCCTCAAATTCCAGTCCAAGTACTGGCTTTGGAGGAACTAACTTCTCCATTTAGTGGCTTACTTGTCTGTCTTCCCCACTAAAAGCATGCGCTCCACAGGATGTGGACTCTTCACTGCTGACTCCCAGGTCCCTGGAACAGCGCCAGGCTCATGGAAGGTGGGTGCTCAACACATACCGGCCGAGTGAACAATGACGACCGGGGCTGGTCGTGTGATTTCTCTGAACCCATTTTCTCCTTTACTTCACAGGGAGCCATGTGGCTTAAACGAGGAATTCATTTAAAGCACAGGCCCTGGTGGCCAGTAGGCACCTAACAGGTGGTTCCATTATTACCATCACTGAGGTTGTAGGTCGCTTATTGCAAAGGACTGGCCTCATGCCTGAAAGGGTTCACCAACTCTAGTTTTTTTTTTTATTTTTATTTTTTAACTTGGATTCAGAGATTATTTCTATACACATTCTAGCCATAACTCACATGCCAAACAGGTGCCAGGAATCCCACCAATTGCCAACTTTTCTGCAGCCAGAGCGGCCTTGCTGCTGCCCAGCCTCTGCCTTAGGGATTGATCGCAGTAACTGCACACTCTGCACTCCATTCTCCTCCCTCATCCTCAGACCAAATTCCCAATGTCCCTCCTTGGTGCTGCCTTCCCTTGTGGCCCTCCCTGTCTGGACCATTCTCTGGACACTTCTCCACCTTCTGCCTTCTGTCAGTCCCTGCTGTGGTGTCTGGAAAGGCTATCTACCTGGCATTCCATGGAATGCATCAGTCCCCAAAAAGACCAAGAGACAGGCACCACCTCTGCTCTCTCTAGGATTGCCCAGCACACTGTAGCAACAGTCTAGTAACATCTGATGAATGGAAGAATAAATCAAAATTATATGGGGCTTACTATGTGCCAGGCAGTGTTCTAAGCACTTTATATGAACTCACTTGATTCATATAACAATCCTAGGAGAGAGATCCTATTATCATCCCCATTTTACACAGGAGGAAATTCGAGGCACAGAATGAAGGAACTTGTCCAAGGTCATGCAAGTAAATGGCAAAGCTGGGTTCAAATCCCACAACCTGACTCCAGAGACAGTGCTCCTAAATTCTAGGCTCTCCTGTCTTGCTGCATGAATTCACGTACAAATGCTCAAGGAATGAGGGAGATACCTGGGGCCAGACTTGATTGGAAGGCAAAGCTCACTTCCTGAGCCATTTTCACTGGGCTCCCTACATCATTCCAATCTCCTTTGCTTGCCTCCTAATACCAAGGCTGAAAAAGCCAGGCAGTTGTTTTTCCAGCCTTTCCTACAGTGAGGAGTAGCCATGCAAGCCACTACCGGCCAGCGAGATATAAACAGAAGTCTGCTAGAAGTGAGGAAGCTTCTGGGAAGCTTCCTGATAAAAGAGTGGTATTGGGAAGCGGCTGTGGCTCAATCAGTAGGGCTCCCGTTTACCATATGGGAGGCCCCGGGTTCGGTTCCCGGGGCCTCCTGGTGAAGGCAAGCCCGCCCGCACAGCGTGGTTGGCTGACCCAGCGAGCACGAGCAGCAAGGGGGGGATAAATGAATAAATAAATAAAATCTTTAAAAAAAAAAAAAAAAAAAAGAGTGGTATCCACAGCCCTGGCTAGCACCCTCCTTCCTGTCCCATGGCTACGAGAGGATGTGATACCTGGAACCGCAGTAGCCATCTTTCAACTATGAAGAAAGGCCAAAGTAATCTCAGAGGCATGGACTTGGGGCCTGGCATGTGGAGCTGTTGAACCAATTCTAGAACTGCCTTTCCTCTTGGCTTCTAGCTAAATAATATGGAGACAAATGCACCACGGTGAAGCCACCGTGAGTTAGATTTTCTGTTACTTATATTTCAAGGTTGAGATATAAAATAGTTGGAAAGCAAAAAGGCACAGTCAACAGGCAATCAGAATAGATGGCAGCTGGTGAAGAGCAGCCTTGCCAAGCAGAGACTTGAACGTGAGCTCCTTGAGGGCTGTTCTGCCCACTGCAGTTTCCCAGTAGGTAAGATTGTACCTCATAGGGTTGGGCATGAACTTTCAATAGTCAGCTCTGTGGCCCACTTAGCACAGGACTGGTGTGATGAAAGGGACGCCTGTGAGCTGCTATCACTACGATCCTCTTTTAACCTCTCTGCTTCCTTGCCTGTTAGATGGTTACCATTTTATGTCTGCTTTATTGAGTCTCTAATAAGATAATGTCTGAAAAAGTACAGTATAAAGCACTATGCCAACAAATGCTGACTCTTATCTTTGACTAAGTGGAGTACAGCAGTTGAGAGCACGGACTCTGAACTCAGGCTGCCCGGGTTTGAATCCCAGCTCTGCTGTGTGACCCTGGGCAAGTCGTTTAACATTGTTGGCATGTTCTCAATTTTGTTATTTTGTGGAAAGAAGAAAAGTATCTCCCTCATAGGTTCTTGTGAAGATTAAATGAGTTAATGTGAGTTACGTTCTTAGAGAACAGCCTGGCCAGGTAACCGCCATGAGGTGTTGGCTGCTACTATTTATTATCCCTCCTCCTCCTATTACTACTACACGTGGAGTCTACCTGAACTCCTGGTGCTGCCACTTCCTAGATCTGTGACCACGGGCAAGTTACTCAACTCTCTCTCTGCCTTTCTCCTCTAGAAGATGGGGTTCAGAGTAGCACTTACTTCATGGGATTATTGTGAGCACTAAATAAATGAATATAAGTGTGAAGTACTTGAAGAAAGGCCTGCTTTTCTAGAAGAGCCCAGTTAACAGTTACCAATCATCAACACTTCTAACGTCTCTTATTTAACTGACCTATGTTTTTATTAATTCTTGCATCAACTAGCTTCCTTGTTTGCATCTCTGGCATCACCCTGCTCCCTGAGGCGCCAGCCCCCCACCATGTCCCCCAGCTTAAGCCACCAGTTCCAGGAGGGGGCACAGTATATCTCCCATACCCACGGGCAAAATGCCTTGCTGAGTGGGTAGCTGCCCCGAGTGCCAGTTTGCTCTGCTCAGTGGGTGAAGTTCTTCTAGCCTCTCTCCTGGTCTGGGATACTGGGAACTCACGCAGGGGCTCCAGGAGAACATGTCAGCAACCAGAACTCTCCAGTCAAACAGAGCCACTCTGCCTGCTGGCACAGAGTGGCCCCAGGACCCCCGGGACACTCAGGTCAGGGTGTGACAACAAGGAACAATGGAACCCGCTGCTCTGAGGGGCTAGGGAAGGCTTTTGGAGTGGTTTCCTCTAGCAAAGGAAGAACTTGTAACCAGGGACAAACCAACCCCTGAACATTAGCAAGGGGAGGAATAATTAATAGCTTAAAAGGTAACCACACAAGCCAAATCTCACTCTCTGCCTAGAGGAGTGTGCATCAAATCTCGGTGCGCATTCCCATCCTTCTCTTTCATTTCTCAGCAAGCTCTGTTCTTTTCCCCCATTTCTCAATAAATTCTTTTTACTGACCTAAAAAAAATTTTTTTTTTTTTAAAAAATCCACACACTAACTTTTAAAAATTATAAATCAAACCACATACATGGAAACAAATATTTACCATCACACCCAAAGATAGGAGAAAAAAGTATATCCAAGCGAGATTTGTCTTTTTACAAGTTTCACTATATTTTCTCTCCAGGGTTCCTAAGGAGCCACCAGAAAGAAGCCAAAAATGCCTACACAGGCAGACAGTCTGAAGGGAATTAAAAGATAAGAGACAGGATGAAATATTTTAACTTTTAGAAACTTTGAAACACCCAGTAAAGATGATAATAATGGTGATAGTTGCTAATTCTTACATACCATGGATGTGCTAGGCACCATTCCAAGAGCTTTACACGTATAATGTATTAACTCATTAAATTCTCAAAATATCATACGAAATGGATACTATCACCACCCTCATCTTATATTTAAGGAAATCCTAAGAGAAGAAGTAACTTGCCGGGTTAAGAGGTGGGCAGGGCTAGAATTAGAACCCAGGCCATCTGGCTCCAGAATTTGCCCTTCATTGATTGTCCTCCTGCCTCATTGAATGGGCCATTCATGGAAAGGGAAGCCTGAATCAGGGTAACAGGTGCATGTAGAGGCACTTAGCCAGACTAATAATCAGAGTATTAAAAACCCTGAGGCACCACTTTACACCCACCAGATTGGTGCAAATTAGGAAGCAGGGTAACAGCAAGGGGAAGTAAGCAAAAGGAGAAGCTGGCCCCTTCTGCACTCTGGGGGAGTGGCCCGAGCAGCAACCTGGCCATCCTTGGGGAAAGAGGGAATGCCGCCTCCTGCCACGCTGAGACCCTTTGATGTAACCCACAGACCCAGAGGATACAGGTATGTGGGTGCTCACTGAAGTGCTGTTGGCAGTGGTGTGGTGCGTCCTGAGTGCCCACCAGCAGGGGACTAGAAGTGTGAGGTGGGGCGGATACCCGCCCTGTAGGATCACTCTGCAGTTAAGACACCACACACTGGGGACACACAAAGCAACACGGCTAGATCCCCAAAACCTGCTATTTGGTGAAAATGGGAAGAAACAGAAATATGAGATATGGGGCCCCAAACCATTTCTGTAAGTAGACTCTTCACCTAAACCTCAATATACATTTTGCAAGGATATGTACATAGCTGTAGACACATCACAGATGCTTCAGAGGGTGGGAGGATGGAAAGAGGAATAGAAGATGAAGGAAAAACACCCTAAAAACCTACCCAGTGGCAAGGGAGGTAACACATTTTTTGCCAACAGACAAGAAGTCCCACTTTTTGTGGGATTATGTGAGGGTGGAAGAGGCAGAAGGCAGAAACTGGACACAAGTCACTTAACTTCTTCAAAATAAAACCACACTTTGTTCTCAAATACCACAAAATCTGATGGGCCTGACAGAATTTGTTAAATTAGCATGCCTTGGTCAGGGACTAAGCTTGGAGGTGCTTCTCCCATGAAGCAGACATTTGGTTATCTGCACAATACCCATTCCTTCCTTCCTCGAAGAACCCAGTTGTGGTTTGGGATTCATCTACCCCATTTCCAGTTCCTTAAAATTGGCCTAAGGCAATTGGGGCGCAGCATTCCTCTCCAGATTCTGATGGGCTTGGGAGGGTGTCATATGACCTAAGCTGGACCAGTCAGACTGAAGGGAAGTAAGGGAGGGAGTCTGTACCTATCTATTTTTCTTGATGCCTGTTGACAAGAAAGCAAATGGCCCTGATTGGCACTGGCAGCCACCTTGGGACCAAGAGGCAAAAAGGCCTTAGAAGACACTAATGCTGAGAATCTGAGTACACGATGACAGACGTGTTCATCTGCTGATATTATGCCACTTTATGCCCACCCACCTTTGGATTTCCAGGACATATTAAATGCCTTTACCGTTTGGCCAGATGGTGCCAGGGTTTTGTTCCTTGCAACTAAAAGCATTCTAACTGAAACCCACAAATCAGTCTTTTTTTTGACTGTTAAACAAAGGAAGATCTCTGCAAGAGGGAAATGGGGCACCAGAGAAATAGAGAGGAAGGGCCAATTAATCCCAGTGTATGGAGAACACTTACAGGTGTCAAGATGCACGTCCCTTGGTCAGTCCAGATGGCACTACCCATGATGCCATAGGAATGGTCAGCTGTGCTGTCCGCTGAGCACAAGGGCACGGCCCACCTTTGGAGGGGATTATTCCATTTCCCTCATTCTTTCCAACAACCAAACTCAGCCACTTTCTTGTTTTATTTCTCCTGATAACGGTGGGGCGGGGGGTTGTTAACCCTCAGCTGGTTTGGTATTAAGGACAAGAGGCAGGACAAGAAAGCCACATGCTGCCTGGCTCCCCTCTGGCTGCTCTGCTCCTCAGTCACAGGCTGGGCTTCGGGATCTGTGCTGCCCAAAGGTCTGACTGCAGCCCAGATCTCTGGGCAGGCACAGAGCCCGGGGCCCTCAGCCAGGTGCCCATACCGGCTGCGGGGCATCAAATGGTGGGGCTCCTAAGGGCTCTGGAGACACTCAGGTCCTATGACGAGGGCAGATAGCTCCAGACTTTGGTGCCTTACTAGTGGGTCCTACTTTGGAGTTTGTGCTCCTGAGAGTGACAGAATTGGACTCAGTTATGGCTTCCCTATACATGGCTCATCTGTCCTTTCTATTTGAAAGGCTCAGGTGAGGCAGAGGGCAAGGCAAAGGTACCTGCTCTCTGGAGTCAGCCTGCTCCTTGGTTTCAAACATTGCTCTGCCACTTACTTGCCCTGTGGCCTTGGATAAGTGCTTTCACTTGAGTTGCCTCATTTATAAAATAGGAATAAAAGTACCCAGTTTACAGAATTGTTGTGAGGCTAAAATGAATTAACATAGGTAAAATGCTTAGCACAGAGCCTGGCACATGGTAAATGCTCAATAAAATGAGCTACCTTATCGTCATTATTATTTGATGGTATATATGTATTTAATTATTGAGGTATAATTACATATAGTAAAATGTACCTGTTGTAACTGAATTCTGACATGTGTAACAAAGGTAACACAGGTGTGGACACATGTTGGTCAGTAGCATATAACCAAGGCTTGATAGCTTACACAAGATACAGAGTCTGACTTAGGACATGGATTTACTACTGAGTGCCTGGTTCCCTTCCCCACACTGCTCTTCCTAATTTCCCGACCTTCAGGGAAGGGTTCCACAGGCACACCTGTCTTGAGTGCCTTGTGGAGACTCAGCGTGGATTATAAAGCTCTTTCTTTCCACAGAATTCATGAGGCTGGAGCCAGGGCACCTTCCCTGCATGCCAAGCCCCTTTTTGGCCCCCCAAAGTGTGTGGTTGAATAGGGAGGAGGACTGGCCGGTCTGGATCCCAGAGCTGGCCCCCATCTTTGCCTTCGAAACCGATCAATTCCCTTATTGCTCTCCCATTTGCTCCCTGCCCAAGGGTGCCCTGCCTGTGGCTCTCTCTCACCTGGTTCTCTGACCCCGGTCTCAACCCCTCAAGGCCTTAGCAAAAGTTAGAGTTAGCATTTAAAAATGCAAATCCGGCCAGGTCCCTCACCTGCCAGAAACTCTTTTATCAGGGTTTACCTGAGGGTAAATCCTAAACTCTCCTTGGCCTACAAGGCCCAGTGCTCTGGACTCTGGGCTCTGCCCTGCCCATCTCCTGGGGTTCTCCTCAGCCCCATCTCCCTCAAGCCCGCCCCCATTTTCTCTCTCATCCAGCCTTACTGGCAACTTCTTTTAATTGAAATTTTTACTCAGGTATTGGAGATTCACATGCAGTTTTAAGATGTAATTCAGAGACAGTCCATATATTCTTTACCCAGTCTCCCCCAATGGTACCATTTTGCAAAATTAGAGTATAATATTGTTACCAGGATATTAACATTGATAGAATCCACCAATCCTATTCAGAGTTCCCCATTTGTACTTGCACTCATTTGTATTTAGTTCTATATAGCTCTTATCACATGTGTGTGCTTGTGTATCCACCACCACAGTCAAGATGTGAATCCCAAGGACCCCTGGTGTTGTCTTTTATAACCACATCCACCTCCCTCCCACCCTGGTCCCTAACCCTTGGCAACCACTTATGTGATTCTTCACTTCAAAAATTTTGCCATTTAAAAATGGGAGTGGGTGTAGCTCAGTGGTTGAGTGCCTGCTTCCCACATACAAGGTCCTGGGTTTAATCCCTGGGACTGCCTTAAAAAAAGTTATATAAATGGAATCATACAGTATGTAATCTTTTGGGACTGGCTTTTTTTTCAGTCAGCATAACTCCCGTGAGGCTCATAAAAGTTGTTGTGCATCAACAGTTTGTTCCTTTTTACTGCTAAGTCATATTCCATGGTATGTAATGCCATGCTTGTTTAACCATTCACCTGCTAAAGGATATCGAGGCTGTTTCCAGTTTTGGGCTATTATGAATAAAACTGCTATGAACTATGGACAGGATTTTGTATAAACACAAGTTTTCATTTTTCTGGCATAAATGCCCAGAAGTACAATAGCTGGGTCATATCTATTGGCATGTTTAGTTCTATAAGAAACTGCCAGACTATTTTCCAGAGTGGCTGTACCATTTTACATTCCCACCAGCAATGTATGAGATATCCAGGTTCTCCATATCCTTTTCAGTGGAGACGTCAGTTAATTCAACAAATACTTACTGAGCAGCTACTGTGCGTCATGTATTGTGCCAGATGCTGGAGATAGCGCAACAAAAAAGACATTATTCTTATGATCAAACAGAGCTTACATGTGAAAGGGGGTCAAGGGGCTACCGTACACAAGTCAACAGGTAGATTACAGCCAAGTGTTATAAAGAAAATAAACAGGGTGAGATAATAAGGAGTGTATGTGTGTGTGTGTGTTGTGTGGTTAGGGGCAGGCAGGAGGCCATGACATAGTGATTATGAAGCCTGGGTTTGAATCCGGGCTCCATCACTTCCTAGTTGGGTCTCAGGCAAGCAACCTGGCATATGTGTGCCTCAGTTTCCTTGTCTATAAGGTCCCTACTTCATAGTGTTGCTGAGAGGATTGAGCAAGCACTTAGCAGCCCAGGTCTGGACAGGGAAGCCATCTGTTCAAGAGTGTGTTTAACCATTCATCTGTTGAAGGATGTCCCTGGCGGCTGCTGCTAAGAAGCCACAGATAAAAGCTATATGGGTTTCCCCAGTCTGATTCACAATGAACCCAAGTGCTCTGAAGGCAGGATCCACCTCCCCATTGGGTCAGAGCCCACCTTGCTCAGGGGCACATCAGAAGGGACAGCAACACCCTCTACTTACCCAGTAGCTGGCAGAGGCCACTCGGGCAGATACGCCAGGGCAGCAGCTTCAGAGAAGCCACTCAGGGGAACTGGGCTTCCCCACACCCCAGGAATCTGATGCCATTCCCAGAACAGAGGAGGGCTGGGGGGTTCATTCTGGGCCCTCACTAATGGGCTGGGACACAGGGCTTTCCAAAATCTCAGCCCACTAAAGAGCCATTTCCTGTATGGTGTTGAGACGAAGGTAATCTGGAAACTCCCCACCCTGCCCCACCTCTCTCCAGGACCTGGAGAGGGAATCAAGAGAAGTATACTGGTTGACATCTTACAAAAGAAACAGGGAAGCAGGTGTGAGGGTGGGAATAGGGAGTTGGGGGGAGGGGAGGGGCTGTTGGCAGTTCTGGGCCTGGGAGGAAGTGGAGTGAGGCCATCTTTGTGGAGAGCAAGCTGAGGTCTCTTCTCTGAGAGGAAGGGATCGTGAGTCGGCGAGGCCCAGAGCCTGTCTGAGGAAGAGGCAGTGCTGTTGGCACCAACTTTGCAGGTCTGCCACTGCCCTGGGGTGAATCAGTAAGCTGTTTCTTTCCTGGAGACTATTAAGTCTGGAACCAGGTCACCTTCTCCTTACATAAAGCTCCTGTTTACCCTGCAGCCTGAGTGGCCAGATGACAGCACAGTGCTTCAAGGTGTTGCAAGGCTGGGGAAGGCTGGAGTCTCTGGCTTGTAGCAATCAGTACAAACTGTCCAGAGGGAAGAATGCAGCTAGGACACCAAGCCTTGAAAAAAGTACTCTCAGAGGTGTTAAAAACAAAACGTATCACTCCTCTCCTTCAAACCCTTCTGTGGTTCCTGCAGCTACCAAGGGCCACGGGAAAAAAGTTCAAATTTCTTACCACAGCTCACCAAGCCCAATATGACTGGCCCTGCTGAGCTCTGCCCACCCCTCGCTCTGCTCCAGCCAGTGACCTTCTCTCTGTTCTTCCAACATGCCTGATTCCTACCCACCTCAGGGCCTTTACACAGGCCATTTCCCCTGCCCCAAACACCTCCAGACTCCAACTCGCCCTGGGCTTGTTCCTCTTCATCCTTCAAGTCTAGGCCTGCTGGTCACTTCTTCAGAAAAGCCTTTGCAGACCCTCTCCCTACTCCCCACCCTGGAATAAACCACTCACCTCTTGCCTTGTTATTCTCTCCCAAGTAACTGGGTACTTAAAAAAAAAAAAGTAGTATAATTACACAGTTATAATTACATGGTTGAATGATTAATTAATATGTCTCCATAACTAGATTGCAAGTGCCATGAAACCAGAACAGCGGTAATGATATTATTACTTTAAACTACAGCTCATATTTCTTAAATACCCACAGTGTTTTACAGCATGACCTCCCAGTCTCCTCACAACAGTTTGATGAGGTCAGTCTCACCCATGGGAGCAGGCAATCAGTAATTCCTTCACCCCAACACCACTCAGGACCAGAGGCCAGTCCCGTGCACATCCTGGGGGTATTTTCTGCCACACTCTCAAGTGACAGCCTCTGACTCCAAAGGCCCCTGCCGGATCTACTCCCTCCAATCCAAGGGGCCGTTAATCTAACACATTTTTATTGTGCAGCTACTGTGTGTCAGTCATGGCCTGGGCCCACTGCAAACAACAACAAACAAAATGTGGGGTCACATCTCACCCACTGCACGTCTTCTAGGGGGACGGACACAAAGCCCTGTCTCTCTTGATTCTGCTCCCGTCACTATTTCGCAGCCCTCACCTCCCTCAGTGTGTCTTTCTAGCCTCCTCCCTCCTCGCTGGCGCCCCTTCCCAGCCGCCTCTGCAAGTCCTCCTCATTTCTCTGGATAGCTTTTCTATAGTTTATTAACATCCCTCCCTTGGGGACCTCAACCAGTCCTGTGGCTTTAAATACCACAGCTCCTTGCTGAGGACTCCTAAATTTATACCTCTAGCCTGGTCCTCTCCCTCCAACTCCAGACTTGTATACCCTACCACCAACTTGCTATCTCATGCAGTTGTACCTTCCAAGTAACAGATCCAAAATTGTCATCTTGATTCTTCACACCACCTTCTGCTGTCCTTGCAAACTTCTACCCTGGTGGTCCTCAAATAAATGCCTTCACCATTCACCTGCTTTGGCTAAACCTACGTGGCATCCTAGAACCTTCTCTTCTTCTCAACTTCCACATCTGGACTCCTGCCCCCTGCCCTCATCTCCTGCCTGGACCACAGACCATCTCAGGAGCCTCCTCCCTGACTTCCTGGCTCCCACCCCAGTCTCCACAAGCCTCCACCCTGCCTCTGTTAATATCTGAGTCTCATCATGTCCCTCCTCTGCTCAGAGCCCTCCCATTATACATTTAGGAAAAAAGCTACAGTCCCAATAAAGCCTTACATGTAACCCTCTAACCTCATATCCCCCTGCGCTGTGTTTTGATCTTAGTCCTTGGGTGTGTGGTGTATCTCACTGTGGTAATCCTATACATTTCCATGATGGTTAAGGATGGTGAGGTATGCACTTTAAATAATAATACTAGTAATAATAACAGTATGGGAAGCGGCTGTGGCTCAATCAGTAGGGCTCCCGTTTACCATATGGGAGGCCCCGGGTTCGGTTCCCGGGGCCTCCTGGTGAAGGCAAGCCCGCCCGCACGGCGTGGTTACCTGACCCAGCGAGCACAAGCAGCAAGGGGGGGATAAATGAATAAATAAATAAAAATCTTTAAAAAAAAAAAAAATAATAACAGTAAACGGTTACCATTTATGGAGTATTTACCATACGACAGGCTAAATGCTTTCTATATACATACAGCTGCACCACCTCTTTCAAATACACTTGGGCTGGCTATGTTTTGGAATTCATAATACTCTGGATTTTAGGAAGAGAATATGGAGCCTGTGGAAGCACTGGTAATCCATCACTTCGGTATTTCTGCAGTGAACTATGACAATATGTCAGTTTGAATCAGGTTCCACCTAGCATTGCTGATTTGCACTAAATCCCTGAATCCCCACAACCACTTATGAGGTAGGCAGTATTATCACCTCTATTTTGCAGATAGGGAAACTGAGGCACAGAGAGGTTAAAGGCTTTGGCCGCAGTCACATGCTAGCTAGAGGTGGAAGCCTGCAATTCCAACACAAGCCATCTATAACACTGTCCTCTGTATACCAGTTGTTCGGGTAGTTGACTAGAAATTGATGAATGAATGAATGAACACGATTAAGCTGGGGAAGTCAGAGTCAGGCTCTCCAGTCAGTTACAGCCCATGGCAGGAAGCTCACACACCACTGAGCTCTTTGTATGTGTGTATTTAACCTAATTAATTTATTTTGGATACAAGATCCAGCCAAATAAAGAGCAAGCTCCCCACCTCCAAAAAAAAAATTATCCTTAGAAATAATAGTTGCCTTTCAGAGTCTTTCGTATTAATTTATTCTGAACAAAGTTCTATTTGGGAAAGACACATTGGCTTCTAAAGACTTGAATGATACTAGTTTTGGCAACAATAAAAAAGGAGGCATATATTATAACAGACCGTGACTATTCTTAAGGGCTTGCGCCCACATTTCCAACTGTTTTAAGTCACTGTAAAGATGCCCTTTAGAATTCCATTTAAAGAGCAAGTTGGGGACAAAATTGTAAGCAACATTAATTCAATTTAAACAAAATATGTGATGTAAAAGTCTTACTGTTTATAGGGTACATTTAAAATAGAATTTTGAAAATTAAAAAAAAAAAGGTGAGTATACTGAAAACTGTCTTGAAGCAAAATGCCATGGTCTGGGATGAACTTAAATGGAGATATTTTATTTCCTTAATTGCCATTTATTATTCATATTGTAATGATTAGTCTGACTCAAAAGCAAGTGCAGATGTAATCACTTTTATAAGTTCATATTTATTCAGTTACTTATCCAGTTTTGGTAACTGTCCTTAAAAAAGCATCAACTTTGTTTTTTTTAATGTAACAGTAAATTAGTGGCTACACTGTAGAGATCACCAAAGTACGACAGGAGGAATTTTTTACAACTGTTCAAGGGTACGTGACTGGGTTCTTTGAGGCGTGGGATAAAATATCCAGCAATAACATAACACACAGATTTAGGAACTGTCATGTCATAAACACTTTAGATGGACTCGTAGCTGCTGTGTTCTGAAAGCATGAACAGATGACTCAAAAACTGACTCCAATGATGATAAAGATGCCAGTGAAGAGTGTGAATAACATTGTTTCATAATATGTGAGAGGATATGAGCAACATTTTGAAAGTAACATTTTTGTTTTCATAAGTCTAAATGTCACAAAATTAATAAATTAAAAAATATAAATAGGCAACTGATTATATCATCTATATCCCTAAACATTTCAAGTTGACCCCCCAACATTTTTTTTTTTTTTCTTTTTAAATTTTCTCTTTGGAAAGATGGGAATCACCTTGTTTGGGGACACATGGTATTTTTTAGCACGGTTATTAAAAACAATCTGGAAGACACATACCAACTTGCAAAAACCTGGGGGATTTTGGGTCCTTTGATCTTTCTTTCTTTCTTTTTTAAACAAGTATTATTTTGATAATCAGAAATGCAAACAAACAAAGCTTTTAATGTGAACCTCACCCAAAGACATGACAAAGTAGTTGTTCTTAGCCTCGGATACACACTTGGAAACTC
Organism: Tolypeutes matacus; assembly: GCA_026826555.1. Lineage (NCBI taxonomy): Eukaryota > Metazoa > Chordata > Mammalia > Cingulata > Chlamyphoridae > Tolypeutes > Tolypeutes matacus. The sequence goes on from JAKSZT010054134.1 coordinate 11,175,760, forward strand.
CTGGGAGCTTTCAAACACACACACCCACATCCACACACACACACCCATGCCCAGGTCCCACTTTCAATGATTCTAACTTAAAATGATCTGTGGCCCAGGCCTTGGGATTATTTTCAAACCTCCCATATGATTCTAATGTGCAGTAGGGCAAGATGGGAATCATTATTAAAGCAATATTTTCCAAATTATTCTGCAGAACATGTTATTAGCTGTCTTTTAGAAAATAAGAGAGTTCCATGGTCAAAGAACCAGGCTTCTTTCCTGCAGGGTTTCTCAGTGCTTGTTATCTGCAAATGTGCACCATGCCTATAAAAAAAGAAAGACACAGTACCTGGAGGGCATTGGTATGTGTTTGTGTGTATGTGTGTACTCAGCATTCCTTTCATGCAACCATTCCGTTAAGCAAACCTTGTCCACGTTACCTCCAAAATGTATCCAGAACCTGCCCACACTCACCCTCCACTACCCCTACCCTGGTCCTGCCCTTATGGTTTCCGACCTGGACCATGGCAGCAGCCTCCTCATTGCTCTCCCTGCTTTCCCACTGGCATCTACAATCCACTGTCTACAACGGAAGATCCTTGGGACATGCGGAGTTTGAAAAAGGTCAAGTTCCCACCACTGAGACTGCGAACAGCACCCCTAACTGCCATCCTATGACCATGGAAAGGACCTGCCTTAAGCTGAAGCCAACATCATGAAGAGCAGTGCTGTGGGCAGAATGAACTTGGGTCTGTGATGGAACATTAAGCTGCCATGTCACCACCCTAGAATGTGGCCCAAAGAACCTTTGGACTTGGAGTTGGGGTACCCATACATTTCCTGTTTAATTTAAACCAGTGAGAATGGGGCTTCCAAAGCCTCCAAATGAACACATTCTCCTAGAGGCTCTCTGTTTTACTACCCTATTTCTTGGTTACAACTTTTTTTTCACCAAGTAAAGCTATCTTATTTACTTGTTTTTCTGTTTGGTGTCCATCTCCCTCTTCTAAAATGCCAATTCCATGGGAGCTGGAGTATTTGTTTGTCTTGTTCACTGCTGTGTCCCTAGCACCTACAACACGGGCTGGCATAGAGCAGGAACTCAGCACATGCTGAAAGAATGACTGAGCTCATTTCACTCTTTTAACAGCCCCAAAAGGTAGGTAATACCAACAACCAGCTCCTCCACATGGCTAAAGAAACCCTCATGGTCTGCTGTCCCTTTCTCTCCCCTACTCATGACCCTGCAGCCATACTGGCCCCCTCCCAGCTACTTTCTACCAGGAATGCTCCCCTATCACCATTCAGTGAAGGCCTACTCATCCTTCAGTTGCCTTTCAAATGTCAGTCCTTATCACATCTCTTGACCTCCCCAAACATGTCAGCGCCTCTCAGATATGCTCTCAGCCCTCTTGGTTCCTCTGGCAGGGCACTTACTGCAGGTGTAATGACACAGCTGTTTCTGTAGTTATTTAGACTCTGTCTCCTCCACTGGACTATGGAACTCCTTTCTATTTCCAGAGCCCTTAGGAAGGCTGGGTACACAGTATGTGCTTAAGAAATATTACACATGTCTACTGTAGCCTTGATAATAACCACTCACTGAATATCTGTGTGCTCCCCCTTTCCCAGCTCCCTTGCAGTAGGCAGGGCCATATGAGCAGCAGTGAACTGTGTTGTTCCTGAGCCTTGGCATTTAAGTGCCAGTGTGCCACCATCGAGTCCTCCTCTCCTGCCGTGGTGATCCTGGAGGTTGGGTGTTCCAGTAGGTGAAGCTACGAGACAGGAGAGCCCCTATCTGCCTGGGTCCCTGAAGTACAAGGCAAAGTCCCCCACCTCATCTGCCTTGTGTCATTAGTAAGAAATCTATGCTTGTGTCAAACTTCCAGGATCCCAGGGTTAATTCGCTATTGCAGCAAAATCTTGCTTGTCACTGGCATTCATGTAAATGAATGAAGGCAGCCAGAGGCAGAGACAATTGTGTGATCACTGGACTGGGAGATGAGGAGCAAGGCAATGGCTTCCCAGCTGACAGTACTAAACCTTTGAAAGGAGAGAGAGGGGGACGGAACAACAACTCCCCTGGGGAATCACCACTTCCAATTTCTGATGAGGCAGGTGAAAAGACTCAGAGCCTTCACTCCATTGTGTTCAATGGGCCTGCCTCGGGGGCCCTCATCAAACTCGGCTCCTTAGGGATCACAGTCAAATCCCAGATGAGGGAGGAGGCTGCTCAGAAGCCAGTAACACCCTGGAAAACTCTCTTAGCTGGAGGAAGCTGAAACAGCAAGGCTGTGTGAAAGGGCCGAGACTAATTCGGGCTGACAACCTTTCCGTGGAATCACCCACGGGGGCTCTGCCCTCCTGGCTCCATCCCAGAAAATAAATCACACTGTCAGGTCTAATTTGGGACTTGGCTGATGGGCTGGGCTGAACGGAGCATCCATGCATCTGGCCACAGAAGTCAAAGGCAGGGGGTCGGATGTGGCTCAACTGGTTGGGCGTCCGTCTCCCATATGGAGGGACCCGGGTTCTATCCCCGGGACCTCCTGGTGTAAAAAAAAAAAAAAAAAAAAGAAGTCAAGGGCAGCTTGCGCTGTGGAGGCCAATGGAGACTGGAGGAGAAAGCAGGGTTTTCAACTGTGGGCTGACAGCTGTGGGTTTCCAATAGACACTAAAGAAACTTTTATTCCCATGGAATTTCTGCGCCACACCTCAGCTGTACAAGTGCTGTTCCCAGAGCACAGTCCCGCTCTATCCAGACACTAGGCTAGGTACGTAGTAAACACTAACATATTTGGTGAGTACATATCACAAGGCTTGTGGCATTACAGGCTGGGTGACTTAAGCCACCAAGCCCCTCACACAGAGTACAGGTTAATGAATGCACGGGCATTATCGCCACCACTGCTGCCGCCTCCACCACCACCTCATTATCTATTATGTGACTACTTCATCATCATCATCTCATTCTCCATTATGTGACTATGTTGTGTCAGACACTGTATGGGTACTTGAAATTTACAATCCTCAAAAAAAACCTTTGGGAGAAAATAGAGTTAAGCTGCCCACTTGGGGGTAGTCAAGCTTTAAGCCATGACTAGAACCAAAGTCAGCTGGACTCTGGAGCCCACACTCTTGGCCTCGAATATGTCAACCCATCTTTGATGTCACCTCTCTAAGAAGCTTCCCCCAAAACCCCCAAGTCAGGTCAGGGTTAAGTGTCTCCACTGGGTTGCCACAGCCCTCTGGCTCCCCCGCACGAGAACTCTCATCACTCTGGAGTGTTTACCCACAGAGCCTTCCCAACCACCGGATATCAAGGAGGGTGTTGCTGTAAGCCTAGTGTCAAGCACAGGACCAGGAACATGGGCTCTGCCAGTCAACATCTGCTGGAAGGCTGGCTGGAGACCCCTGAGTCCAAATTCTTCATTTTACAGAGGAAGGGAATGGAGATTCAGTGAAAGATTCACTGAGGAGAGGAGAGGTAGAGAAGGGATAAACTGCTCCTTGGTGAATCTCTGCTACTCCTCCCAAGGTCCAAAGCTGCTGATGGAAGCCGTCCCTGACCCCACACTCTCCCTGGACGTCCCCATCACAGCCCCGACCCTCTGGGCTGTCACCGTCTGAGGATCTGCCTCCCTCACCAGATAAGGATCCCCAAGAGTGCAGGGCCAATGCTGTCTCAGTCACCACTTTGCTTCCAGCACCACTCACCACAGGGCTGGGCACAGAAGAGGCGCATGATAAAATGTGTGCTGAATTAACAACTAGAAATTATGAAGCAGCAGAACCTCAGAGAAAGGCAACAAGATAGGAAGTCATATTCTAGGAAGAATAGTTAAAAGCATAGGTACATTTTGTCTGGAAAAGGGAGGCCAGGAGAAGTCTTCTCAGCCATCTGCAAGTCCCTGAAGGGCTACAAAGAAGATGTGTGGCTGGTGCTGCTCAAAAGGGCTGGACCAGAACCGGTGGGAAGTGGCTACAAATAGGTGGATGTGATTCCCAAGGAAGCTTTTTAATCATCAAAACTGCCCCAAAGCAAAATATACCGCCCTGTTTCTCCCTTGCTGGAAGAATTCAGACTGAGACTAGATAGGAAATCGTCAGGGACCCCCAGGACCTTCCATGAGGCAAGAAAGTGTAGCAGCCAAGGTTCCCACACTGGCTCCTCTGCTTTGCAAGCAGCTTCACCACTCTGTGCCTCAGTTTCCTCATCATTACTATGTGACTATCCCAGCGGTGACTTCATAAGGTGATTGTAAGGGCTGACTGAGATCATGCATGTTAAATGCTTACAACAGGGCTGGGAACAGCCAGCACCCATTAATGTTAATTATCACTGTTTTTCTTCCCCCAAGGAAGGAGACACTGCTGGCCAGCGAGCCCAACTGACACTCTCAATCCCCCTTTCCTCTTGCTTCCTCCTCAGAAAGGGGTGAAAAGCTAAATAAAATTTTCCACCTTCCTTGGAGCTGGGGTAGGCCACATGACACAAGTTCCTGGAGCTCCCTTCCCTCTTTGTCCTGCCTAGGGCTGGGGCAGCAACCTTCCAACTGTGAGGATAAAAGGTAAGAAAATCAGAGAGACACAGCCCTGCTGTACTCTGCCACTGAACTAACACTGGCAGCCAAGGACCTCCAGGTTTGTTGTTATGTGACAGAAATCACCCCTCCTTTGTTTAATCTGCTGTGAGCTGAGTCTCCTACTCTTGCAGTTGAAACATTCCTGGTCAATGCCCCTACCATGACACAAATGGCTCAGGGCACATGCCCACCTATGGTAACTGTTTGCTTACTTCAGAGGAAGAGGAGAGGAAGGCTGAACCAGAACAGTGTTTACCAAGCCTCCGTCCTGATGTCCCACCCTTCCTTTTCAACTGCATCTACATCCTACCTGTACAATTCCTTATATACTTTTTTCTTGAAATGAACTCATTTTTAAACTTAAATAAATGTATTTAAAAAGGAATATATATCACCACCAAAAATTGAAAAATAGGCATCTTCTGCTACAAAGAAATAGTAACTTAAAAAATTTGTACAGATTCCTGTAAAGGCTGCTTCCTGGAAGACAGTGTCACATGGAACTTCCTAGCCTCAACATCTGGAGCTCCAGGAAGGGAGTATTTCAAGTCAGATAAAATTACACATACACACACACACACACACCTCATTTCTTTGGAATCTTCAGCCCTCAAGATCCAACCACCTCAAGATCTGTTTGCATCATGACCTCGGTTTCAACACAGTTATTGACAGTCCTCATTTCACTGCTTCTGGTGCTGCCTGTTGTTGAAGCAGTAGAAGCCAGAGATGCAATCGCTGTCTTGTTAGTGTGCTTCTCAGCATTACAAGCATTTTTGCTTGTTTGGGGATGTACATACAAAAGAGAAATAGATAAGTGTGACTGCAAAAGGCCTCCTAAATCAAACCTCATTCTGAAAACCTTTGTGCCATTGAAGTTAAAACTGGGCTTTGGTGTCTGAAAGTTCCCACGAAACAGATAGTAAATGAGGTAACTTCACATTTCTAGATGTTTCCCTATAAATAGGAACAAATTGATGTATGTTAAATGGGGAAAAATGTTTTCTTCACATCAAAGAAAGCACTGGAAAAAAGCAGACTATAATTGTATTTGCTGTAAAGGGGGTCAAATAAATAATATGACTGAAATTTGCATAAATAATATTCTATAGTTTCAGAAGTCCTGAAGCTCACAAAATTGTAAGAAGGAGGCTCTTGCTCAGACTCCTAGGAAAATGCCATTTTTCATTTATAATCACTGCCTCCTGAATTGCTGAGGAGTCTTTTCTCCATATTTTAATTAGAGTTTTGTATTTTTTCATCTCCCAAGTTAACAGTGTACTTAGATATTAAATTTATTAAAAAATTGAAACCTTTATTTCTTTGGGGAAAAAATTAGAAAATGTATTCAATGTATCTAATATTGCAATGGAGAAAAAAATTAATGTAAAAAATCTTTACATTGAACAATGAAATGAAGAAAAGATCACATGTAGAAAAAATCTTTATATTGATTAACCAACTAACATCTTTGGTGAGAAGTACTATATTAAATATAAATTCATTATGTTGTTAAAAAAAAAAAAAAAAGAAAATTTATGCATCCATTTACCACACAAAATTATTTCATGTAGCATAATTTGGGTTCAATGGACTAGTGAAATTGCTCATTTTTATCTTCTATTGGGAAAAAAAAAATCAGAAGATGTGGTAATACTCAGTCCACATTTTCTCAGGGCAACAATGGGCTATAGCTGAGTAGAGGCTGCCCCTCACACACATTCTGTTTGCCACAATTTCTGAAACCCAGTTCAGAAGTGATGTAATTTGACTGATATCTCCCAGTGGGCTGATGGAAGAATTAGATAGGGCATCTGTCTTATTTATGGCTTCCTCAGACAGGTCTTCCCCGATTACCTGGTCTAAAAGAGCCCCTTGTCACTCTAAGTCTCCTTCTGTGCTCTCTTCATCTCTGTAGTACTTATCCCCCTCCAACTTATCCTATACTTGCTTGTTTAAATGATTATTGTTTTCTTCCCCAGTAGAATGTCAGTTCCCTTAGGAACTATCTGTTTTGTTCATTCCTGAAAGGAGGCATTTGCTGGACAGGTCAAGAAAGCATGGCTTTGGGGAGCCCTAGAAGAAGCTTCTGGGGCCCTTCCTGGCTCCTCCCTCATTCCCTCCCTAGGGCAGTTTGGAGCTGGCCAACATTCCATTTGTGGATTCCTGGCCTTGGTCCCCTTGGGAAAAAAAATAACTTGGGAAAAGCCTCTCTGGCGTGCCCCACTTCCTCCAAACAGCTTGAGACTGAGAAAGCAGTATAAGGGCAGATGGCTTGGGGCAGCGGCTTAAAGACTTACCTGCTTTAAGTCCAGCAGTAGAACACCAGGAGAGGGAGAAGGTCTGTCTCCTGGGAAGCACAGGGGGCACCCAAATTCCTGTAAACAGGGCACTCCAAAAGACACTAGCAAGCACAAGCCCAGGACAAGACACAGGCCCAGAAAAGACAGGGAGGACCCTGCACTTCGCATTTGCCTTGAGTGGACTTTACCGATAGCAGGTCCACCCAAACACTGAAGAAAATCTCTATCATATCACCAGCTGGTTATAAACTCAAGAAACAAACACCTCTGAGAATAAACATTTTAAAATACTAAACATTTTAAAATACTAAAATGTACAGTGTTAACATTTTAAAATACTAAAATGTACAGTGTGCAGGAAAAGATTACAAGACAAAGAAATAGGAAATGATGGCCCATCAGAAAGAAGAGGATAAAAATCTGAAAAAACATCAACGAAGATCAGACTGTAAACATACTGGATAAAAATTTTTAAAAATTGATCTTCAGTTTGCTCAAGGATATGATGGAAAATACAGAGAAAAAATTAAAGGATATCAGTAAAACAATGAATGAAGAATATGAAAATCTCAATAAAGAGAAATTTTAAAAAGGCACCAAACAGAACTACTGGAGTTAAAGATCACAACAACAGAAATGAAAAATTCCTAGGAGGGTTTCAACAGCAGATTGGAACTGGCAGAAGAAAAAAATCAGTGAACTTGAAGACAAGACAAGTGAAATGAGTCAGGTTGAGGAGCAAAAAGAGAAAAGAATTATAAAAAGCAAAAACAGCCTAAGAGACTACTGCATCAACATCAAATATACTGATAAAAATATTATGGGAGTCCCAGCAGAAGAAAAAAAGAAAGGGGCATAAGGAATATTCAAAGAAATGACAGAAACCTATCCAAACTTAGCAAAAGAGATGACTATGCACATCCAAGAAACCCATCAAACACCAAACAGGATAAACTGGGAGGATAAAAAAAACAAAAACACCCCATCACATATTGATCAAACTGTTAAATGCAAAGGACAAGGAGAGAGTTCTGAAAGTTGCAAGAGAAAAGCAACATGTTTTGTATAAGGGAGTCCAGTTAGATTAAGTGCTGATTTCTCATCTGAAAGTATGGAGGCAAAAAGGGAGTGCGTTGAAATAAACTGCTGAAAGAAAACTATTGCCAATCAAAAATTTTACATCCTGCAAGACTTTCTTTCAAAAATGAGGGAGATTGAGACATTCCCAGATAAACAGAAGCTGAGGGAGTTTGTTACCACTAGACCTGTCCCACAAGCAATGCTAACGGGAGTTCTTCAGTCTAAAAAGGAGAGGGCAACTAGACAGTGATTCAAAGTGCCAAAAAGAAATAAAGACCTCAGGTAAGGGTAACCATTTGGGTAAATATAAATGCCAATATTATTATATTGTATTTTTTGGCATGTAATTCCACTTCTTACTTCCTACAGGTGCTAAAAATGCAAATACATAAAAAGTAATGATAAGATAAGATATAATTTGCAATAAGTACAAAAAAGATGGGGGGGACAGCGGGTATAGGAACAGTATATATGTTACTGAAGTCAAGTTAGTATCAAATATGACTGCTATAGATTTAGAATGTCAAATTTTAATCCCATGGTAACCACAAGGAAAAATACGTCTAGATAGAAATGAGAAGGGACTCAGCATGGCACAATAAAAAATATCAAATAAATATGAAAGTAGGCATTAACAGAAGAACTGAGGGACAAAAAAGGTATAAGATTTACAAAGACTAAATAGTAAAATGGCAGAAGAAAGCCTTGCATTATCAGTAGTGACAATAAATGTAAATAGATTAAATTCTCTAGGCAAAAGGCAGATATTGGCAGAATGTACAAAAAAAGCATCACGCAATAAAATGTTGCCTATAAGAGACACCTTAAATTCAAAGACATAAGCAAGTTGAAAGTGAAAGGATGGAAAAAAAATATACCATGCAAGTAACCAAAAGAGAGCTAGGGTAGCTATACTAATATATCACGTAAAATAGTGAAAAACAACAACAACAACATAATCAGGTACTAAGATGGTCATTATATACCAATAAAAGGGTCAATTCAATAAGAAGACATAATAATTATGTATATATATGCATGTAACAACAGGGCCCCAAACTATTACACAAATACCAACAGATTTGAAGGGAGAAAGTGACGTTCTACATTAATAGTAGGAAACTTTATTTATTTTATTTATTTATTTATTTATTTATTTTTTTAAAGATTTTTATTTATTTATTCATTTATCCCCCCTTGCTGCTTGTGCTCGCTGGGTCAGCTAACCACGCCGTGCAGGCGGGCTTGCCTTCACCAGGAGGCCCCGGAAACCGAACCCGGGGCCTCCCATATGGCAAACGGGAGCCCTACTGATTGAGCCACAGCCGCTTCCCAATAGTAGGAAACTTTAAATACACATTTTTTTTTTTTTTTGCACATGGATCATTCTCCAGGATAGACCATATATAAGGTCATAAAACGAGTCTCAATAAATTAAAAAATACTGAAATCATACAATATATCTTCTCCAACCACAATGCAATGAAGCTAGAAATCAGTAAGTGAGGGAGAAATGGAAAATTCACAAATATGTGGAAATTAAACAGCATACACCTAAAGCAACCAATGGGTTAAAGAGGAAAGCATAAGCGAAATGAGGAAATTCCTTGAGGTGAATTAAAATGGAAACACAACATACCAAAACTTACGGAAGGCAGCAAAGGCAGTGCTGAGAGGAAAATGCTTATATTGAAAAAAGAAGGATTTCAAATCAGAGACCTAAACTCAAAACTGGAAGAACCAGAAAAAAAAAGCAAACTAAACTCAAAGTAAGCAGAAGGAAGGAAATAACAAAGACTACAGCAGAGATAAATGAAAAGGAGAGTTAAATAAGAGAATCAACAAAACCAAAAGTTGGTTCTTTGAAAAGATCAATAAAATTGACAAACCTTTAGCTAGACTGAAGGGGGAAAAAAAGAGGATACAAATGACTAAAATCAGAAATGAAAATGGGGGCACTGCTACCAACTCCACTGAAATAGAAAGGACTATAGGGGAGCGGATGTGGCTCCCCTATAGAAGAGTGCCTGCTTCTCACATGGGAGGTCCCGGGTTCAGTTCCCAGTGCCTCCTAGAAAAAACAAAAACAAACAACAAGAACAAACTAAAAAACCATCTCAGGGGAATCAATGTGGCTCAGTGGTTAAGCGCCGACTTCCCACATATGAGGTCCGGATTCAAACCCTGGCCCCTGGTACCTCAAAAAAAATAAAAATAAAAAGGCTATAAAAGGACCCAGTAATCTCACTTCTAGGTATATACCCAGAAGAATTGAAAGCAGGGACTCAAACAGATATTTGCACACCAATGTTCATCGCAGCATTACTCACAGTTGCCAAAAGATGTAAGCAATCCAAGTGTCCATCTACCAATGAATGAATAAACAAAATGTGGTATATATACACAGTGGAATGTTATCCAGCTATAAAAAGGAATAAAGCTCTGATACATGTGACAACATAGATGAACCTTGAAGTTATCATGTTGAGTGAAACAAGCCAGACATAAAAGGACAAATATTGTATGATCTCACTGACATGAAGTAATTAAACTAAGAAAACTCATAGAGTGAGAATCTAGAATATAGGTTACCAAGGGATGGGGTGGGGGTCGGGAAGGGGGAGTTAAGGTTTAAAATGCACAGAGTTTCTATTTGGAATGGTGGAAAAGCTTTCGTAATGGATGGTGGTTATGGTAGCACAACACTGTGAATATAATTAACAGCACTGAATTATATATTTGAATGTAGTTAAAAGGAGAAATTTTAGGAGGTATATATGGTACTAGAATAAAAAAAAAAAAAAAAAAAAAATCCAAGGAACTGCAAACACAAACAATGATTACTAAAGTAAACCATGGACTATAGTTAACAGTAAAATTATAAAAATGTCTTTCATGAATTATAACAAATGTACCATATTAATGCAAGGTGTTAATAATAGGTTGGAATATGGGAACCCTGTATTTTATGCATGATTATTCTGTAAATCTACAACTTCTCTCTCTAAAAAAAAAAAAAGACTTAAAGCAGGAAAACAAAAGACGAAACAAATGAGAGAGAGAGGGGATGAGTCTTCCTTAAAGAATACTTTCAATTAATAAATGTAAAAAGAATGAGGAAAATACAAAAATCATCATTAGCACAATATAATAATAATAATCATGGACGGGTGAGATCCACCCACAAAGAGCAGCTAAAATTAGTGGGTGATACCTTATTTGAGAAGAAGCAAGATATTTGCATAGTCTCACAGTACCTCGCCCAACACATAGGTCAGTTATGAAAGGAAACATAGAAACTTTATGGTGGAGAAACCTGGCAGACACCACCTTAACCAAGTTAGCAAGGTCAGCATCAGCAGTGAGAAGACACTGGCATCACGGAGTCCCTGGCATGATGCTCTGAGGAGGGCACATCACTTCTGTGGTGTGCTTCTAACAATCCATTCAGGAGAAAACACCAGACTAAACCAAATTGAGAGACATTCTACAAAACAACAGACCAGAACTGTTCAAGTGTCAAGGCCAATGAAAGGCAAGGCAACACTGAGGAATTGTTACAGACTGGAAGAGATTAAAGAGACTTGACAACTAAATGCAATGTGGGATCTTGAAACAGAAAAAGGACATCAGAGGAAAATCTGGCAAAATATGGATAAAGTCTGTAATTTAGTTAATAGTACTGTACAGGTATTAATTTCCTGGTTTTGGTCATTGTACACCATTGTCTAAGATGTTAACATTAGGGGAAGCTGGGGAAGTATGTATGTGAACTCTATACTATTTCTGCAACTTTTCTGAAAGTCTAAAATTACTTAAGAATAAATTAGTTAATACAGAATTGTGCTAAGATTTATGATTTGATGGAATCCTGGCCCATAAACACTGTGGCACAAACAAACTCTGGGGGGGGAAGAAGGGGACTTTGCCAGGAATGTGATGAGACACAATGAACAGCCAAGAGAAAAATTACCTTCTATATTCACTCAATTCCCATAGTTCCACTGATCAATCCCTACCACTGTGAGTGGTGATTGTCTAGAATCTTGATGCTAGAATCTCCCACTCCCCTCTTTCCATACTGTTAGGGTCTCTTGGTCCTTCAAGGATCAGACAACAGCCCTGCTCCCAGTACCCCCTCCCAAGCTTTCTCTTAGCATCCTGCCACAAAGGCTGCTGTCCACTTTTCGGAAAGCCTCCCTACAAACTGGAATGCCACATACCTTGAGGCCCACTCCACTGTTTGAATCCATCCCACAGAAATAAAAAACCAGAAACCTACATATAACATAGTCAAAACCTGTATATTACCATATGTACAGATTTTAGGTAATGTGTAACTACCTACACTATAATTTTAACCTAGAGAGAAACAGAGCTAAAGGCACATCCACACAGTGAGGTGATGGGACCGTTCTCTATTTCAATTGTGGTAGCAGTTACACAACTGTATCCATATGTCTAAACTCAAAGAACTGTACACCAAAGAGCAAATTTTACCCTATGTAATTTTTTTGAAAGGTTACAGAAATATTTATTGACTACAGTGCCAGGATTATACGTAAAACTTATTTGCAATTTCCACAGAGTTGGTCCTTGCCTCAGAGAGGTGGTTGGATCGTCATCTAAGTAAATTTTTAAAATTTGACTTTGAAAAAGTTTTTTTTTTTTTAAGTGTGATGCACTGATGAGTGCTTATGAGATGACCAGGACATAAGGTTGGGGATAGCAGAGAATATGCTGCAGAAGCATCCACACTGTGTGGTTTCTCTCTTTTGTTGAGCAAACTAAAGTAACAGGTGTGTATGTACATATGTAGGGATGTTCACACATAGGAAAAGGTCTAGCAGGATGGCCACCCAACGACTGACAGTAATTACCCGTGAGGGAAGATGTAAGACTTTGGGTGACCGGAGGGACAATGAAGTATACTTCCATTTTTCCCTGGATACTCTTTTGTATATACTTTTTTTCACTAATAAAGATGCTGGCATATATTAGTCAAAAAGTTTAAGCCAACAAACAAGCAGCCACACTGTACTCACTCTCAGTATTTGCTGGACACTAGTGCTTCTTGAGGATCCCAGGACAGCTGATGTCAAAGACGGTGCATCTCTGGAAAGAAAAAGAAAGAGGTGATGTCTTTGGCCAACATGAGCCCTCCTGCTGCAACCGTCACCTGCCATTTATTTCTTCACTCCCTCAGCAAGTATTCACTGCTATGTGTCAGGCACCGAGGCTACACCAATGAGCAAGACAGGCAGAGTCGCTGACCTCCTGGAGTAGACATTCCAGCAGGGGAGGACAGCAGATAGACACACAATACAGAGTCAGGGAGCGGTAGGGCCTTGATGGAAAATTAAGCAGGGTGATGGGGCAGAGTGGCAGGGGAAGGTCTCTCTGAGCAGATAGTAGACTACCTGAGAGGGCAAACAGTGTGGCTATCTGAGAGAGAGTCTTCAGGACCATGAGAATGCCCAGGGCAAAGGCCCTGAGGCGGGAGCATTTCAGGAGCCTTTTCAGGAGCAGCCAGGAGGCCAATGAGGCAGGTACAGAGTGAGTGAGGGGGCAAGAGGTGGGAGACGAGGACAGGGAGGTGACAGGGGCACCCTGAGGGCCATTATAAAGACATATCCTTCAGGCAGTTGTAAGCAGAGGAGTGGCAGAGAAATAGCACCTGTCTTGACTTGTAACTTTCGATTATTAATTTATGTTATTGAATCTTTCATATGCTTATTTTTATTTGAGTGGATTCTTCATGGATGAATGAATGTCTCCAAGCTGGGGAGCCACTGTCCACACTGTTCACTCTCATATTCCGGGAGCCTAGCACAGGCCAGGCACTCACTAAGTCAGGGAGACAAGATCTGAGAGGACAATCTAGAACCATCCTATATGGAATGACCACAAGTAATGACCCTCACACCCTATGTGCCAGGCTCTGTCCAAGGCAGATTCCCATGTTACGGATGAGGAAACTGAGGCACAAAGTGGGCAGGGAATCTCTGAGCTGAGATCGTCCAACTAGTCAGAAATGTGGCCAGGATCTGAGCCCAGGCAGCCAGACTCCAGAATCTACCCTTGACCACTTGGCTAGGCCACCTCCTGTTACAATGGTCAGAAGGGAGGGCTAATTGCAGGTTGGCCATGCTTTCCTGCCCCACTTGTCCAACACACAGTGTCTAAATGCTACCCAAATGCAAGGCCAAGCTCAAATATCAGCCAGCTCCTCCAGGAAGCCTCTGGGAAGAAGATCTGGCAAGCAGCTAGCCAACTTTCCAGAGGCCAGGAACCAAACCATCCTGCCCCTAGGGGTTTCATGCCAGGGACCTTACTGGCAGCCTGGTACAAAACGGGGGACCCCTTTTCAGAACATGTTTTTAAATGAGTCAAATACAATACACAAGATTATAAAGGAAACCAGTTATATTCAGATACCAAAATATCTGTAGAACAAAATCAAATCTGAGGTATAGTGATATATGTGTTTCTTTATGAATGCTTTAAATTACAAGAGACCTAGTGGTAGGTCCAATAACTATAGTAATTTAGAAATAGATGAATATAAACAAAATTTGAGATACTTGCAACAACTATAACATGATATGGGAATATCTGTGATTTCTACTGGTGGTAAAGTCACCAGATGCTAATACTTATTGTGGTTATTGCTATAGTGGGTTGAATAGTTGCCCCAAAGGATATGCCCACATCCTAACTCCTGAGACCTGCTTTGGAAATAGGGTCTTTGCTGATAAAATTAAGTTAAAGATCTCAGAATGAGATCATCTGGATTTAGGGCAGGCCCTAAGTTCACTGATGTGTTCTTATAAGAGAAAAGAAGAGGGAGATTTGAGACACAAAGAGAGACAGAGAGAAGTTGGCCTTGTGTCGAGAGAGACAGAGATTGGCATTACACGGACAAGAGCCAAGGAATGCCAAGGATTAACGACAGCCACTGGAAGTGAGGAGAGAGGCATGGAACGGATTCTAGCTCAGAACCTCCAGAAGGAACCAACGGTGCCAACACCTTGAACCTGGGCTTTTGGTCTCCAGAACCATGAGAGAATAAATTTGTGTTGTTTTAAGGCACTCAGCAGCCACAGGAAACTAATACAGTTGCCTTCTTTCATAATGGAAGGAATGCTAAGTTTCAGTTAGAGGGTAGTGAAAATAAAGATGTAATGTTTTTCCCAGCCAACTCCATGATCTCCTGAATTCCATACAAGAACCCTTTAGGGGGTCCATGGACCCAAGACTGAGAACCCTTTTGCTAGATCTGAGAGGGTAAAGGTGAAATGGATTCCAAGGGAAGGTATCATCTGGGGAGTGTGGGACAGATTCAGAGTACTTAGGAATTTAGTATGAGAAGGTGTCCTGAGCATCTTCTCTTTTTGCCTACCCTACAACAATTCCCCCTTCTGCGTCAGACCCTAAACCTCACCTTTTCCACTCAGCCCATGGGATTCCTGTGGGAATGACCCCATCCATGGGTTGGGAGCTGGTCATTTGATCCAGGCCAGACCAATAAAGCCTTGTCCCTGCCCTTAAACTTACAGATGGCTCACCGAAGCCGATTAGACCCAATAAACACCAGTCTCAGGACATTTGTTGGGACTATGGAGAAATAGGTGGTTTATTTCCCCTGGGGTTGCTAAGCTGGGTGGATACACTTGTGGAGCTGTCAGGGGTTGCCTCAGAGCCTGTCTGAGGAAAAAAAGTCAACACAAAGGAATGCAGAGCTGGGAGGCAGAATAAAGACAGTGTTCTGGCAACATTATTTGAGCCCTGGATCTATCCATACCTGAAGCTATCACAAAAGAATCTCCCAGGTTGTGAGTTTATATATTTCCTTTTATACGTAAGCCAGGTAGACCTGAATTTCTATTTGTTTATACAACCAAATGACTCAACTAACAGAAGGGCAGAGGTGACTGCAGTTCTTGACGATTCCCATAGCTCACTCCCAAACCATTTAGTAAATAAAAATAGAAACAATTATTATATAGAGAATCAGCAAATACATAAACACATCTACTTTCTAAAAATTCAGAAATAGACTCTTGGGCAAAATCCAGTTGTTATCCCTAAGCTGGCCACCCAGGAAACCTTAGCAATTCTGGTTTTCAAGATGCCTGGTAGGGCAGGAGGGAACCAGAAGCATCCAGAACATTTTCCTTTATCATAACACTTCCCATTAAAAAGATTCCTAAGATGATCAGGAAACCCCTGCAATAAAACGCCTATAAAATTTTAATAGCTGCCTTTTCTATTGCAACGGAAATTGTTTTTCTGCCACTCTTTTTATTCCCCTTTTCTTTCTCAAGTGTGATGCATTTGGTTCTTTTAAAGGCAAATCAGCAATGACATGCTGGGAACTCACTTCTCAACAACCAGAGGAAGCCATGCATGCCCATCAGTCTGGGGTTCCCCATGGATGGGAGGGGCCACAGCAGAAAGGAAGAGGGTGAGGGAGTTTGGAAAAGGCAGCAAAGATAGGCTACGGGGCCAAGAGTTCAGTCAGGACCTGGGAGATCCCCAAACCCTACCTCACACCACCTGGGAAGAGAGAATGCCCTTGGAATTACCTCAGCAGTCGAGTTTACTCATCAGGGAAATGGCCCTGGCCCACCTACAGTGTGTTACCCTCACAGGGCCAAGCGCCTGGCTTCCCATGGGTTTATACCAAGAAAACAGAATTCCAGGTGAGAAAACCTGTGGGGGATCCTGGCCTGACTACTAGCCTGAATGTTCCCTCCCTCAGCCACAGGGATTGGCCCTTGGGAGGGACACTTGATCCAAGCAAAGTGGGGATTTTCTGGTAACCTGAGCCTTTAACTTCCCTTTGCAATTTAAGCCAGTTTGAGTTGGGGAGGTTCTGTCACAAAAGAAATAACAAATAGAATAGGAAGGGACCTTAGAAGTCAATACAGCGCTCCTTCACGCCTGGGCAAAGATGACCCTTCTAAAAGCTGAGAAAACAAAACTGTCACTTCTTTCCAGGGGAAAAATAAAGCCAAAATATTGCATGGCCCAAGGATGTCAATGAAGGCCCTGTCCAGAGGACCTGGGTGAAGAACCCTTGGAGCCTGTCTGATCTGTCCATTTGCTGGATAAGGAAACTGAATTCAGAATGCTTAGATGAATTGTCTCAGGCCCAGGACCCAATGGGGGCAGAACCAGGCCTTGCTATACCTCCAGGGGGTTCTCAGGGGAGACTGCAGAGGGTGAGAGGAGGCAGCAGGTGAGGCTCCAGGCCCCCCGCACCCCCATTCCACCTACAGCAGATCCACTTTTTTCTATTTTATAAAGTGGACTCTCAGAGAATTTCCAACAAAAGGTCTACCATGCCACAAGAGGGACAAGCAATGTGCTGAAAACCAACCCCTTACATTATATCTCCAAGTATCTGTATGTGAAGTAGCTGGGTTTTGATTCCGGTGGAACGCCTATGAAGTAGCTGATATCACCATGGCTCCATGTGGGGGTCCTGCTGCGAGGCCTGCCTGCCAGGCGGCTGCTGGGCCAGGCCTGGACCTCCCTCCCCACCCAGGGCTAGCCGACCCACCTGGGCTTTTCTGTTCCTGTACTTCTGAAGCCTACATTTCTTTCCTCTTCATGTAGATTTCCACCTCAACTCAAACAGAAGGGATCCCCCACTCATCCCTTCACAGCTGCTCAGTAAAGGAGAGTGGAGGGGATTTCTCCACTCTCTTTTATTTAATCGTCCCTGAGAAAGAAGGGTGGCTAATCTGATTGGTCAGAGATGGTGACCATTGCTGGAAGCTGCTTCTCAAGCAGGCAGGATTATTAGGCCATAAGGGTGGGGCCAGGCTTGCCTGCTCTTTTCTCTTCCTATGCCCAGAGATGGCAGCAGGCTCTCTTCTGCTTTCCATCTGACATTCCACACACCCTGGGCAGCATCCACACAACCTCTAAGGGAGCCTGGCCACATGCACCTTCTCTTGACAGGTGGTTAAGAGGGTGAGGGCAGCCAGGCCGTTCTCCTCTATGCAGCTGGTTCTGTACGTGACTGATTTAGGCATTTAGATTTGAGGTGAAGGAGAACTAAGCCCCTTAAGCAGCATTCTCCTTTCTAGACTTTATGAGACCTTCACACTGGGGCAGCAGGCACCTGCTCACCTCCTAATAAAATGGTTCAATCATCCCTCACTTATAGAGGAGTCTCATTAAACCCATTCCCATCCTGTCTTTGAAATAATGACTTAGGAAAACATCTGTTCATTCAACTGCCTCTACCCACATCCCAATAAAGAAAAGCTGATACAAGAAGAGAGGACTTTGCCTTGGGAAAATCTAGGCCTTCACTGTCATACTGCAATCATCTGGTAATTAATCACGTTTTCTCTTGACCTAGATTCTATTAATAACATACCCTAATGATTCAGCACTTGTTCTCTCATCATTTATGCAGTCCACAAATATGGTGAAGGCTGGGTCACTGACTTACGGCTCTCATGTCCTCATTTCTTTCAGCCCCAGGCCCCTGAAGGTAAGCACCCTAGTAATGGGGCCCTGAACACATGGCTATGAGGATTTCACTGTCCTGGAAGGCCTACTGGCTGTCCTGCCTCTGGCCTTGATCCGAGTGGCTTGCGGACAGACCTCTGAAGAGAAAGTGCTCAGGTAAAACGAGTTGCCACTTTCATATACAGCAGATTCGTCAAAATGTCGGAGTCTGACAACACCAAATATGCTGAGGTTGTGGAGTGACTGGGAATGCTCAGTCACTGCTGGTAGGGGTGTAAATTGCTGCAAACACTTTTGAGGAGCAATTTGGCAATTTCTCGTAAAGGTGAAGAGAGTAATCGCAGGGACATGCTTCACTTCACCCATTGACTGGGGCCCAGCAGTCTCTGCCAAGCCCCCCAGACCCATGTGGCCTTGAAAATTCTCCATTTGGCTTGAAGCACAAGGTTTACTGTTTTGATTTTACTGCATGCCAGGCACTATTCTCAGTTCTTTAACAATCATCTCATTTGACCCTCATAAAAACCCTGGGAAGTAGGGCCTATTAGGATCCCCATTTTTAACAGACCAGAAAACAGGCACAGAGAGGTAAATTGCCCAAGATCACAATGTAAGTAGGTGGCACTGACAGGAGGGATTTGAAACCCAGTGGGGCCAGCTCCAGAACTTGTGCTTTTAACCACTAACAATGCCGCCTCCCCAACACAGGGGTTCAGCCTCAAATTCCATCTCACTCCACACACAGATGGATCAAAGTCCTAAATGCAAAAGGCAAAACACAAGCATATCTAAAGATAACATAGGAACATATCTTCATAGCCTTGGGATAGGCAAAGATTTCTCATTCAGGGATTCTGAGAAATCATTTGCTCTCCTTACAAAAAGGGACAGCTTCATCCACATAGCCCTTTGTTTGACCATCTAACTCTTTCCCTCTTGGAATGTGGAGGTGATGTTTGGATCTGAGAGGGTTCCCCTGTGTTCCTGATTAGAAGGGCTGAACTCTTCGTGCCCCTGGCCTCCTGGGAAAGGAAGAGAGCAGAAGCCATCTTACAGCCAAGAGGTGGCAAGAGAGTCACAGCAGCACTGGTACTGACTCTGTCAAGCCACTGAGCCACACCCTCTCCCTCTAGATGTTATATGATACCAATGACCTCATGCACTGAAGCAAAAATGCACTTGTGTATTCTGATACTTGCAGCTAAATGTATTATTAATTGAAACACCTATTACAGATATGCTTCAGTAGCCACGTGCTGTTCCATCATGCTGAAGAGTTTGCAAACAGCCACTGTCTAAGAAAAGTGACCTGAAGGTGTCTCAAAAGGACTCAATTTTAATGAATGTTGAGAATAAAAACTTTCCACTGTGCATGGCTGATCAGAGGCACCTAGAAAGATGACTTGGTGCCTGAATTAGTTCTCAGAGGACTGAATTGGGAAGAGCCTTCTTTCTTTTAAACTTCCAGGAGCAGTTGGGGAGATTGTCATTTTAAAGGCCAAGCCCAGCCCACTGACATGGCTCCATGATGGCCTGCTGGCCTTGGACTCCCAGGCTGGGGAAATCCTGCACAGCTTGTGGATCCTTTTTCCTCTTGTCACCAGTCATTTGCTGGATGTGCCAAAAGTTAAGCCCCTTCCTGCACTCCTGTGAAAACAGCTTGTCTATGTGGTTTCAACTGCTGGGTGCTTTTCCACAAAGCACTTTCCAAATCCCAGCTAATCAGATGGAAGATTGAAGAGTGGTCAATCTACCAAAATAGGGCAGGCTTTGTTTTGTAATCCTCTTCTTCTTCATAATATTTTGAAAGGGAAGAATGAAAAAAGAAAACATTACTAACAGTGAGAACTTCTATGGTTACTTAACCTCTCCGTGTCTCAGTTTCCTCATCTTTAAATGGGGCTAATAATAGGATGCTATGAGGATTAAAGTAAATTAATCCATGAAAAGTGTTTAGGGAGACGCCTATCATGTAGTTAGTACTCAATAAATGTTGAACACTATCATTCTTTTTGCTGGAGACATGGTGGATTTCTTGGTCTGAGGGCCCTTGAGAAGTCCCCAAATCCCATTCTCTGGTCAACCAGACAGGCAGAGAAAGTCACTGCTTTGACTCTGGTCACTTAAGAAAAGAAGGAGGCTTAAGGTGCAGGCCAATGAACAGAAGCTGGCTTCCATGGCCCAGGGGCCTGTGGACTGGAGGAAATGGACCTGCAATGGCTAGCCGCCCACCCAGCAGCCACTCTTCCCTTCGTACTCAAATTGCTCAGCTAGCTTAGGGTGGCCAATAAGATGTAAATGCAAGTTGTTGTGGGGCTTCCAGGAAAATTCCTTGGCAGGGCCATAGAGCTGGATTACGGCTTTCTTCCCATTCTGATCCCACCTGGAATATGGACTGCTGGAACTCCAGCAGTCATACTGAACTATAAGGCCACCTTACAGACAAAAGCCACGTCCAGGGACTGGTGGAGCAGAAAGATAGAATTAGCCTGCTTTTCTAGATGACTGTGAGGCTGCCACACCACACTGCTCATCTCTGGACATTTTACTCACAAGAGAAACTACCTTCCATTGAGTTTACACTACTGTTTTTTTTTTTTTTTTTTTTCTGGTTTCTGCTTCTGGCAGCTAAATGCAACTTTAAAATGACGCTATGGTCTTACACAGCAGATGCAGTGTTCTACAGCAGAGAAAATTTTCTAGCAACCTGTCACCACTGAAAGTATCCTCATGGTTTAGGATCCCCACTTTCTCCTCAATATCAGGTAGAAAACCAGATACAGAATTTTCCACAGAATGTGGCTGCAATGATTGTACCTTAGGAGGAAGTAAAATGAGAAATACACTGGATATGTGGGAGTCATCCATTCAACAACTATTGAGCAATACCCCATCTGGATATAGTGCTAGGCAGGGTGCCAGGTATGGTGAACAAATGCAGATACAGTGCCTGCCCTTACAAAGCTGAAGAGTCCAGAGCAGGGATAGAAAATAAATAAGGAGACAAACAAATACATATATAAGGACAAATGGTGAGATGCACGCAGGAAGCCATCAGGGCAAGGAGAAGAATGGAAGCAGTGCACCAGCTTAGTGGTCAGGGAAGGCCTCACCACGTGGGTGAATTTAAGCCCAGAACGGAAGGAAAAGGAAAAGGCAGCCATGTGACAAGTGGGGAGACTATACCAGGAATTCCATCAACTGAGGAATGGGTAAACAAAATGTGGTCTATTCATACAGTGGAATATTATTCAGCCATAAAAAGTAATAAAGTACTGATACATGCTACAACATGCATGAACCTTGAAAACATTAAGCTAAGTGAAAGAAGCCAGATACAGAAGGCTACATACTGAATGAGTCCATGTAGAGAAAATGGCCAGAAGAGGCAAATCCATAGAGACAGAAAGTGATTAGTGGTTCCCACAGGCTAGGAGGAAGGGAAAATAGGGAGAAACTGTTAATGGGTAAGGGGCTTCTTTTGGGGATGATTAAATGTTCTAGAATTAGATGGTGGTGATGGGGGGATGGTTGTACAACTGTGTGAATATACTAAAAACCACTGAATTGTATACTTTAAGAGCTATGTATATATTAGAGTATGTGAATTATATCTCAGTTGTTTTTTTTTTTTTTTTTAAGTGAAATTAAGGTGCTTAAAAGTCCACCCAGACTGATTACTGGACTGGCAATAAAGTCTCTACTAAAAGATGGGTGTGTGTGTGGGGAGAATATGCCAGAAGATCGAGGAAAATGGATGAGTCTGTTGAAAGAAACTCAAAGAAGGCCTGGGTGGCCAGATCACTGTGGCAAGAGAAGGAGTGGAATGAGATGTGGCAAAAGTCTGCTGGGACCGTATCACGTGGGGCTGTGGGGGTTATGGGCAGGACTTGGCATTTTATTCTAAGGATGATGAAAAGCAGGGGAAAGATGTGTTCTGACTTATATCTTTTGAGAAATCTCTCTAGCTGGTTCACAGAGATACACATCTTCCAAGGAGGAAGCAGGGAGAGGAGGGAGGTAGTTGCTTGGATATCCAGGGAAGAAGTGGTGGTAACCAAGACCAGGGAGGGCAGCAGAATTGGAAGGAGGAGACTGGTGAATACATAGCTCAGATCAAGATCTAGCAGGCCTTGCTGATGGACTGGCCATGGGGGTGAGAGGGAAAAGGATGATTTAAGAACCACCTGTGTATGGTCTCCACAACAGTTTTTCCAAAGTGTTTTTCTGCCAGATTCAAATTCAAGAGCAACTCACCAAATGCCTGTTAAATGAACTGGAGAAAAAAAAACAAAAAACAAAGTCAGTGTCGTTTTTGTGGAGGGCATGTTTCTGTACTTTCAATAGAGATGTAAATTCTCAGTAGAAAAAAAGAAATTTTTTTTCTTCTCAGGTTTGAGTGACTGAGTAGATGATGGTGCCACTTCCCAAGATGGACCACCTTCCACCAGTGGATGGGAGAGAAATCAGTATAAGTAAGGACACTGATTATGTTTTGATTAGAATATATAATCAAGTAAAAATATATCTGGCCCTAAAAGTATTTTAATTCCTAGGGTTAAACACTATTACCCCAAGTCTTTTAAGTCATCAGCTTGGCTGCAACAGACCCTTTTTCAAGTCAGACCTTTCTTATCTCACATAACAAGCCCGGAAAGGGAGTGCAACCCGTGCACGGGGCCCCATGTTTGGTTTAATGCTCTGCTGTCACCATCGTGAAATTCTTAATGATTTATCTTTGAACTTGTGCTTTGTAAGTGAAGCCAGACGGGACAACTGGGGCACGAGTGTGAGCAGAGGAGATACACATCTGTCAGCCCGTGCAGCCCTGTTCATGCACAGTGTTCCCAATATCCTATGAGCACTGGATTGCAGTGGGCCTACGATGCACAGCAGGTCAGCAATACTCAAAGTAAATGCAAGGTAAATGTAATCCACTTATAAACGAGTAAAAGGGGGTGCTGACAGCCCCCAGAAGCATGTTCCCATCAGAACCAGACCCTGCTTTGACACAGAAAGTAGGCAATGGCATTCTAAGAAACACCAAGATCCTATGATATCCCTTCTTAATAGTGTCATTGCCCCGGATTAGCCGAATATGTAGACACAGAAAGAGCAGGACAGTGAGGGTAGCCCAGAGTTCCTTTTCCTTTCAGTGTTTCCTTACTTAGAAGGTAAAGAGTATGTATGTATCAAGAAGTGGAATGAAGGGGGGCGGATGTGGCTCAAATGGTTGGGCGTCCATCTGCTATATGGAGGGACCTGGGTTTGATTCCTGGGACCTCCTGGTAAAATAAAATATATATATATACATATAGAGGGCACATGGGCTGCCAGGCTCTGTGTGCCGGTGAGCCACCAGGCCCTGGGAGCCATGCAGCAAGATGATGACGTAACAGGAGAGAGACTCAGGGGAGAGACAAGACGAGATGCTCCGAAAGCCAGGAACCAAGGTGGCGCAGGTAGCAGAACACCTCTCTCCTACATCGGAGGTCTCCAGGATCGCATCCTGGTGAAGACTGGAGGAGGAGGATGAGAAGAGATGGCAGGAAACAGACACAGAGAATTGCCCAGAGAATGGACACAAAACAGCAAATGGAGAAGGGGGACGTTTAAAATGGATAAAGTAAATAAATAAATCTTTAAAAAAAAAAAAAAAAAAAAAAAGGGGAAT
This sequence comes from Tolypeutes matacus, assembly GCA_026826555.1. NCBI lineage: Eukaryota > Metazoa > Chordata > Mammalia > Cingulata > Chlamyphoridae > Tolypeutes > Tolypeutes matacus. The sequence continues at coordinate 11,199,876 of JAKSZT010054134.1, forward strand.
GAAGACAGTTGAGTTCATTTTGTGCAGCATTACTTCTGGTAAGAACGGAAAACAAATCCATGCTCAAGCTAGGAAATATGAAGTGCGTGATTATAATGATTCCACAAAGCATGTTCTTATGTTTGCATTTAAAACCTGTCATTGCACAATATAGAGATGAAAGGTTAAATTCATGCTAATAATTTAAAATTGTTAGAATGACAGCAAATAGTAATTAAAAACCACTGTGACAAGTTAAGAGAGAGAGAGAGAGAGCAAGGAAGAAGGGAAAAAACCTTTATATTTTAGTACCTTTGATGGTATTTTGTCTCTGCTTTTTCAACAAGGGACCCTGTATTTTCATTTTGATCTGGGTCCTGCAAATTATGTTGACAGTCCTGAATCTAGAAGCACCATGGATTGGTTCTGTCACCTCAGCTTGGAGCCATTAAGGATCCAGGTTCTTCCTATGTCTCTCCTCTCCTGCTCAAAGAGGCAGCTTCATCATAGACTGTTTCCCCTTGTGGTCAGAAGATGGCTAGTCCTGGCGTGCACTGCCACTCCTTTTGGTTCTCCTAACCTACCTGCACCTGTCAATAGAGCTGTCAGCGAATTCTCCTCAACATCTCTACACAGGTGCCAACCCACTCTTTCACTCCAGGGTCCTGAAAGATGCAGGCAGGAAACCCAATGGCCGCTAAACACAGGACGCCAGATAAAGCTGCCGAGTCCTTCCTTCTCTGAGGGGGACAGGGGAAGAGAGAAGCCTGTGAGAAATGAGCTCTCACTTCTGATGAAACAATCTCATAATACAGGAAAACAGAAGAAGAGATGCTGCTCCAAAGACAGGAAGTGTACTCCTTTTTGGAGGGGGCAGGAAAGGGGGAGAGATGTAGTCAAGAGGGTAGAGAAAGCACTGTGAATGAATGTGTTCCAGTCAGGGGTGGGGAAATGTGCCAATCTGACCCGTATACCTCTTCCTGAAAAACAAACAGCCACAGCAAGGCTAGGCAAGTCATGGTCCAAAGGCAACAGCCATATCCATTCTGAGGGGAACACCAGAAACTTGGAAGAATGCACCCTTGCCCTGGAACCAGAGGTAGGACAGTAAGGAGAAGGGATTCAGAGTTTCCACAGGGAACAACTTCTGGGGCACCATAATCCCAGACTGTGGCGGTCCTGCAGGATGTGTCCATCCAGACAAAGCCTTCCTCTAGGCTCACGATCCCCAACCATAGGCTCATCCTTTTTAGGAGCCAGTGTGAGAAGCATCTCATTGGATGACTCTGTGGGGTGGGCTTGGGGTGGATGTGAGGGAAACTGCTGCCCTGTCTGCCCCACGAAGCTTCATCGGGAACACAGCCCGAGACCTGTGTCTTCAGTGTTCCCTAATTCCTCTGAGGTATTCTCTTGGGTGGCAGACCTGGTGGCAGTGCAAGCTTCACACAGCTGACCATACTCTGAGCCTATTTCATTCTCAGGAATGCCTGGAAGGTAGATCCAATTTCGTCAGGATCAGTTACAAGTGACTTCTTGCTACAGCACATGGTACCAGGAACACATCAGCTTCTCCCACTCTGATGAAGGCTCAACACCAATGCCATGGGCTCTCCATCTGTGGGCCTGAGTGTCTTCCGAAGTAGGCCTCTAATATTGGCCAACATGGGAGATTTGTTGTGTCCACAACCAAGGATCCTGCTGTGTCTCCCAGGCAGAATGTGGGGCTAAGTAGGTCATGTAACATGGAGGAGAATGGAAAATACCCATTCCCCAAACACAACATGGATACATAAATTGATTTGTCATATTTTATATAAACAGAATTGTATCATAAATACTTCTCTGCATTCTTGCTTTACTCCTACATACATCACAGAAGTGCCTCCAAGTCAGTTAGTAGTGCTCTTACCCACTCTTTGTGCCATATTTTATTCAATCATTCCCTGAAAAATAGGTATTCATTTTACTTCCAGCATTTATTTTTCTGCCACTGAAAACAATGCTGCAATAAACATGCTTTTGTAATGGGGCTAATATTTCTGTAAGGTAAGTTCTCAGAAGTGGTAGTGCTAGGTCATAGCCTACTATGGAATATTATATAGCTTTTAAAAAGGAAAATCTGTATGAGGAAACAACTTCTAAAATCAAGGTGTAGAACTTTATGTATAACGTACACTTGTTTTTGTGCCGAGTATCACTAAAGGGCACATCTGGAATGGGTGTCCTCATAGGAGGGGAACTGGGTGACCAAGGACAGGGGAGGGAGGTTTATTTTTCACTATATACCTTTTTGCACCATTTGAAACTTTTATCATGTGCATGCACCTCTTATTCAAAAATTAAAAAAAAATTTTTTTCAGACAGCCTTCTAAAAAGGTCACAATGATTCACACATTCTCCAGTGACTTGGGGGAGTATTTAGTTGAGCTCATTAATGCCCCATATTTCTCTCCTTCAAGGTTGTCCCTCCCTTTTCTTTTTGGCTTGGTACAAAACTGGAACATGTCAATTTTTACTTTCTCATAATCCACCATTCCTCCTATTCTACAGCCCCTGGGCAGGCAGAAGGCAAACTCCCAGAGATGCTAATTTTGACAAGTCGGCCTGGCCAGCACCTCCTAGCAGGCAAGGCAGAGAAACCCAAGCCAAAGTCAGAACCAGGTCTGTAGGGACCTGAGGGCTCCAATGACCAGGGTCAACGGGAGCAGGGACTCTCGCCTCCCATGCTTGCAGGTCACACTGTTGTTCTCAATTCCCACCAGCTGGGCTGCCCTTGCTGGCTGAGTGGCACAGAGTGCCCCATACGCCCACAGCTCCTCGGCAAGGGCGAGGGGTCCTGCAGCAGCCACCGCGTGGGGAACCAGTACCCTCAGGAACAGAGCCAAGACCCATGAGGGAATTGGGGACAGAGAACACAGAAGATTCAGCTCCTACAAACAAGAGGCCTTCTGGTTCGCTTCCTACTGGCCCAGTTGTCCTCCAGTGCTGGCTCAGAACCAAAGGCCTCGCCAGCCACTTCTTTTAAGCCCCACTGTGACTCAGCAATGGGAAAACAAAGTTGACCTAAATGCACAGAGCAAGGCCCCAAGTACAGCAGAAATTCCTCCAAAATGCACCTGCTACTGTGACATTGGCTAAAACTCTAGACTTACTTGGGTGTGGGGGTATGGTGGAGGGAATGGAGGTGGCCAGATGAGAAAGCTGTTCTGGGGAAGGTGGGGGCTAAGAGACTGTGGGAAATCTCTAAAGCGGCCATAATTCCACGTGATTTGCATGGTAGCATCAGACCACGTCCTGCCATTCCACACAGCACACACTCCACACTCTGGCTTGAGCTAAGCTCGGGACAGAGCTTACAAAGCCACTGGAGTGAGGCCCGAGCCTTTGCTGGAGTAGTTCCCTCCACCTGGAATGCCCTTGCCCTTGATCCTTCAAGACTCAGCTTGGCAAGGATGTGTGCACATGGGTGGTGGCTACAGCAGCCTTTGAGTGGGGACAATGGAAGACAGCCCGAGTGTCCATCTCCAGGGACCAGCCAACAAATTGCAATGCAGCCATGCCATGGAATTCTTTGTGTCTCTCCTTCCCACATCCTCCATGGCAAGTCCATTAGTAAGTTCTGTTGCCAAGAATGCCAAAATATACCCTGAATCCATTCTCTGTTTTCCATCTCCTCTATCCTAGGCCAAGCCACTACCATCATCTTTCAACTTGGACAGCTCCATTAGATCTCGCTCTGGTCCACCTGAGTCCACTTTTGACTTCCTAGATGCTATTCTCCACACACAGCCAAAGGGATCAAAACAAACAAGGAATACCATCAGGCTGATCTCTTGCTTAAAATTCTTCCAAGAGCTTTTGAGCTTGCTTAAGATAACATCCAAACTCCTTCCCATTCCCACAAGGCCCTGCATGGTCTGACCTCAGGAACCTTCTCAGACCTCATCTCCTTCCACTTTCTACCAATCACCCAAATGCTCCCACCGCACTTGCCTTCTTTCCCTTCCAAGCTTATTCCTGCTCCAGGGCCTTTGCACATTTTGGCCTTAGCTATTCTCAAGGCTGACTTCTTCCTGTCCTGCAACTGTCCCCTCCTCAGAGAGGCATTACCCGACCACCCAGTTCAATGGCCCCTATTTTACTCTATTTTCATTCCTTGCAAAACATTTATCACTGATGCTATTTTTCTTGCTATTGATTATTATCTATCTTGCTGAAGAGAACATAAACTCTGTGGGTTGCAGAAGCCTCATCTTGTTCACAACTGTATTCCCAACCCATGCAACTGTGCCTGATACCTACAGGATGTTCAGAGAATATTTGCTAAATGAATGCTCTTGCAGCAGTTAGCAAAATAAGATAGAGCTATAAATATCCATGGCTTTTCGTTGACGGAAAAAAAAGCAAATTAAGTATAGACATACACTTCTTTCTATGTGCATAGAAAGAGATCCTGTTGATTGCTCATTACCATGAGCCCCACTCGGGGGTGAGCATAATCTCAATGAATGCTCACAATCACCCTGGGAGGGGGGGGTATTATTATTATTACTCCTGTATTACAGGTGAGGCCACTGAAGCTCAGAGAGGTAGAGTAACTTACTCAAGATCAAACCGCAGGTAACAGGAGGGCCAGGGCTCTATCCAGACAGCCTGGCTCCAGTGTGTAATCTAAACTGCACTACTCACAGCCCTGACCCCTCTGCCTGTGCCTCCCCAGCCAAGCCCAGACCCCTCTGTCTCTGTTCTCCCTTTCATAGTCCTGACCACTCTGGGCTGTCACTGCCTGGGATCAGGTCTGCCTCCCTCATGGACTGTAAGCTTTATGAGGACAGGGCCTGAGGCCACTGTGTCCCCAGCATCGCACGGTACAGAACAGATGGCCAATAAATGTTTGTAAATGAATAAATGGCATATACCTTCTAGGAGAGGAAATAAGCATTCAACAGCTCATTCCCAATGACCTATTTAACCATCACTGTATTCTGGGCCATGAAGGAAGAGTCCAGGACACCGGGTGATGTGAAAGCATATACTGGGGAGGGGGCCTTGACTTACTGTGGGAGTTAGGAAGGGACATTTCAATTGACCTCTGCTGGAGGAGCAAGAGCTAGCAGGTGAAAGAGGATGGGAAAGAGGTTCCAAGCAGAGGGACCCATGTGTGCTTGTGTGACATCTGGCTGCTCGTCCCTGCTCTCTGTCCTAAGGGGCAGGCTGGCTTAAACCAAGGACATCTGCTCAGAAATGACATGTTCCCATGTTCTGTCTAGAAACCCCACATGCTCTCAGGTCAGATTCTGGGGCCATGTTAACTGGGGCAGTCAGCACAACACACTAACTTGTAACATGTACTGAGCACCTACTGTGTGCCAGGCCCCATGCTCCATTCTTTATAAGCAAGAATTCACTAAATCTTCATTCCTTATTATACCCATTTCCTAGGTGAGGAAACAGATGCCCAGCTAATGGGAAGCAGAGCTGGAATTTCAACCTGAGCTCTTACCCGCCTCGCTATCCCTTCTCGAGGCTGCCAAGATCACACTGCCCTCATTCATAGACTTTTGCCGAGGTGAAATTTTCCACAAATGTGGCAATCCTGACGACCATACCAGCCTGGATTACAGACAGTAAAAGAGGCCAGAACAATGCTGGGGGAGGGGAGTGAGCTCAGGCTGGCACCAAGAGGCAGGCCAAGGGATGGAAACTCCAAGCCTGGCCTCAAGGAAGCAGAAAAACCACAAACACAGAACCTGCATAGATGAACATGTGGACTTACCAGGAATAACACTGAGGAGACGGAAAATACATTCTGGGAATAAAAAGAATAAATATGGTTATTACATGTACGGACATCTCTAGAAGGGCAATCCACACACAGAAAACACGTAACAGTAGTTGCCCCTGGGGAGGAGAACCAGATGGCTGGGGGACAGGGATGAGAAAGAGGCTTCACTTTTAAACTTTTAACTCTTTGAATAGATTACCAACTCAAAAAAAAACAGATAAACTTAACATAGAAACACACATGCAAGCTGGTGTGTAACTCAATCCTGCCAAAACGGCTGAGGTTTAAATACTGGCTCTTACTTAGGGCAGCTCTAACCTACTATCCGTTTGGCCTTGTTCAAATGACTTAAGCTTTCTAGGACTGTGTCACCATCAACATGGGTGGGGAGGGGGCAGGATAGCAATTAGATGATCTGGGTTGGAATCCCAGCTTTCCCACTTCCTGGTTGTGTGATTGGGGAAGTCACTTAAGCTCTCTTGTGGTCCATTTTCCTCAACTGTAAAATGGAGATGATATCTTCACTGGCCTCAAAGGGCTGTTGTAAGGATTCCATGAGATGACACACACATAAGCAGCTTGGAATGAGGCTGACACTCATTGCTCAATAAAATTACTATCATTATTATATTCTGTTAAATGAGAACAATCATTTCAAGGTTTTGTATGTAAAAAGTGCTTAGTACTGTGTCTAGAATGAGGTAGCCACTCAAAAGATAGCTATTGCTTTCATGATATTAGTTATCATTAACACTTCATTCATTCACTCAGCAAAGTTCAGTAAGCGCATATTCTACAGAAGAGGTTACAACGTTAGCAAAACAGACTTGGACCCTGCTCTCGTGGAACTCACATTACAAAGGACATAAGCCGAGCAGTTCCAGGAAGAAGAGTGGGGGAGGCAGTCAGGCCCCAAGGAGTGATATTTAAGGGGAGATCTAGAAGAGGAGTCATAGGAGTCAGCCACAGTAAGGGATGAAGAGGAAGCACTCCAAGAAGAGGGAACAAAGGACTTGAGTAGAGAACTAACGGGGTGTGCAGCTATTAAAGGAACAGAAAGCAGGACAAGTGGCTGGAGGGCAGAGTGCTGGGGGGGGGGCCTGAGGGATGAAGCTGGGGTGGGTGTCAGGCAGGGGTCACACCTCACCAGTCCTAGGGGGCCAGGCTGAAGGCTTGGGCTCTCTGTAGGGAACTGTTTCAGGAGACCAGAAAATGCACTAGGGGACACAGCTCATTCTCCAGCAGCTCTGGAGTGAAATGAAGATTTAGTGTTACTAGTCAAGAAGCGTGGCCCAATCGCTGTCCTCAGGGGTTCTGCTTTAATGACTCCCAGGTCAGAAGTCCTGTTAAGGAGACAAAGAGGGCACCTAGCAGGGGCAGAGGGAATGACTCCATGCCTGCCTTCAGCTGAGCTGGCCGGGGAAGAGCACCTGCCCTCAGCTGGGCCTATCACAAAGGACCCCTGCCCTGGACATGGTTAATTAATCCAGAGGGAGCTAGCTGACCTAAGCTGGGCCAGGGAGGCCCTTCCCTGGGATGTTCTGGACTTGGGCTATGAAAACAACAGGGCTATTCTCTTTGGGAGTATGTACTGTATAGTGTACAGTTTGGGTTTGTGGAGAGTCAGGTTTCCCACCCAGCAGGGGGAAAATCAGAGAGAATACGAGTATGTGGAAATGAATAAAGCAGACATAGAGGGAGAACAAAGTGGTGAGGAAGAGAATCCTGATAGTGGCATTGCCTTTAGTTCTGAGCCACAAGCTGGTTGCTTCCCAGTGTCAATTCCACCCTCCCCTATGAGTGGTTTTGGGTGGGAGCAACCAACAGGCTAGTGTGATCCCATTCCCTTGTCGCAGTAATAGGTTCAGGAAGGTTCCCATAACCTGTACTAGTCCACTTAGAGAGGAGCTCAGGAGCTCTGTATAATGGTTAGACAGATAGCCTCTCGATTTCTTGGGACAGGGATGAGGAGGCACAAGCCTGGACTGTTGCTGACAGCTAGTTTGCAACTGCCAGGGGAACCAGTTTTGAGGATGACATTGACATGAGGGGAGGAATGGAGGGACAGAAAGAAAGTAGGTCACTGGTGATATCCCTGAGCTCTTGGACCAACCAGAAGCTTGCTCCACCTCTGGGCTTTTCAGTGGCATGAGCCAAGCCTTTCCCTTAGGGTTTATGCCCCTTTGAGTTGGTGTTTCTATTACTTGCAACCAAGTAACTGACTGGGGTACACAATTCTTCCAGAGGCCTTGCTTCCATTCTCTTGGCCACCCCAACATTTTTCCTGCTTAAGTTGGCTCTAGTTGATGTATCATCACCTGCTCAGATTCCAGGCCTAGTGAACTCAAGGTTATCTAGGAGAGCAGTGTAGCAATTTGACCAGCAATTAAACTCTCCTGCCACAGTTTCCCCAGCAGATAAAAAACACTACAATGGGTTAAGAGTATTAAAAATGGTTTACCTAGCACATAAGAAGCTCTCAGCACATGTTAGCAATTATTAAGAGAGAAGATGAAAGCATTCTCTCCAAGTAAGCAATTAGCTATATCCCCCCATCTTGTTTGCAGTTCTTTTGCTCAGGTCAGCAAATCCTTTCTTCACAAACAGTCCCAAAGAACATCCAGCCCAGCTTCTGTCAGAACAGTGTCAAATTTGGCACTGTGGAGGTGGGGGCTGGGGATGTGTGAATGAAAGAGATTTGACTCAGCTTCTCCAGAGTTGGGTGTAGAGGAAGTCCTCATGAGCTCATTTCTTCATCAAATACAAGCTGGGTTTAAAGTTCCAAAACATAAGCTGGGGCATGCTGGCACAGTCCAGCAGGAGGACAAAGGAAAGAGCCCGGATGAAAGAGAAACCACGATGTGGCAGGTTCCACAAATGACTGTCGCGAGGAGGCTGGGCTCCCAGGCTGGCTTCCAGCCACATCCGCTCTCTGTGCAGTGATGAGGCAGAAGGAAGAAGGGACCCCCAGCACGGTTTGTATATACAGCTGGGAATTGGCACCAGCATGGGAAACTCAGGAATAAACTCAGTCAGGAAGTGAAAACTGGAAGATGCTTCCATAGCAACGCCCATCTAGAGATCCCTGCCCACAGCTGGAAATGTTCAGAAGCAAGGTTTATCTAGAGATACATACCAAATTCATTTTTTCCATTCACACCCAGAATATGTTAACATTTCACTTCTTTGGAGAGCCCCTGTTCTGCAGCTGGGTGAAAAAAAAGTCATATCCTTTTTCGGGACACCTAGAACACAGTACTCATCTGGGTAGCTGCTTGCTCCTCGTGTCTTCTCCCTCCGCCTGCCAGACTGTGTCTGCCTTGCTCAATGCCTGGCCCAGAAGACACCCTCAATAGATATTTATTGAATAAATTAACTGCCCTGTTCCCAACTGCACTGTTATTTGTAACTTTAGCTAACATGTATGTAACATGGCAGTAAGCTGAGAATGAATGCCACCTCCTGCGTTACAGCTGTCATGACCATTTTCAAATGAGGTTCCTTTTCCAGATCATATCCACAAAGAACTCAGGTTCCTTCATCTCAAGAGAAGGATAGGAGAGAGTATGAGTACCTAGAAACAAGGCTGGGCAGGTGGAGGGGTAGGCTGAGTGGAAATGGCTTAGATAACAAGAATGTTCTGAGTAGAATTTTTATAGGGCTCAAGTACACCTCAACAGGGAAGGCTGGGACACAGGTTTCTTGGGACACTCAAATAGGCAACTGCATTCTGGGAGAATTCCACCCACTCTCCTCAGAAGCCATAGCTCATATGATTTCTTACCCTTTAAAATATTTTTCCAGGGAGCGGAGGTGGCTCAAGCAGTTGAGCACCCGCCTCCCACATGGGAGGTCCCAGGTTCAGTTCCCGGTGCCTTCTAAAAAAAAACCAAAAACAAACATCAAGCAAACAAATGAAAAAGCGAACTCAAGGGAGCCGATATGGCTCAGTGGTTGAGTACTGGCCTCCCACATACGAGGTCCTGGGTTTAATCCCTGGTCTTGGTACCTCTCTCTCTCTCTCTCTCTCTCTCTCTCTCTCTCTCTATATATATATATATATATATATATATATATATATTTCCCTGTTTATGAAAATGGTTTACACTAAAAATTTGGAAAATAAAATCCAAAGAATACTATAAAGTCACCCATTATCTTCTGACCAAAGGATAACCACTGAAAAGACATTGGCTGATTTCCTTCCAGTCTTTTTCACCGTATGTATATAGAAAAGGGAGAGGGAGATATAATCCCCCCCTTCAAAGTACTTTCACCTCTGTTTTTCTAGGAGATTTTGAACATCAAGGAAAAAATATTTTAAATGGCAAAATTAAGCCTATTTCTCCAAACTAGAGATCATTTAGGAGGAAGGAGGCTTCCTTCTTCCTTTCCTCCAATTTCTGCTTCCACTGGAACCTCTACTATATATAGATGAGCACTTTGCAATTCCAGCTGTACATCACCATAATAATAATTGGCCCAGCCAATATTAATTGAGCAACTACTATAGAAGAGACAGTTCTAAACACTTTACAAGCATTGTCTAATTTAATCCTTATAATCCTATGAGGCAGATACTATCATCTTTTCACAGATGATGCAACTGCGGCACAGAGAGGCTGAGTGACTTTCCCAAGGTCACAGGGCCAGTAAGTGGTGGTACTGGCATTTGAACCCAGGCCATCTGGCCCCAGGTGCCCTCTTTCCCCTGGTTCACACTGCTCAAGATCCTGGCAACAATGACACCAACTATGAGCTTCAGGGCAAGGTTCCCAATGTCCCTATTACCAAGCCTGTCATCAGGATTACTCATACTTCTCTCCAGACTCATTCTGTTTCCTAAAGGAAATGAGAAATTGCTGGAATTCAGCAAAAGCAAGACATCTGGAAGCTACAGCTGACCACATCCACACGTGGGTCTCCTGCTGGGCTGCCCATGAAACATTCTTAAACAATGACCTTTTTGGAGGGCACCTGGGGTCAGTTCCTGGCTCAACTGACAGTGACCCACCCAGCCCCAGAGAACCCTCTTCTAACTTCCATGGGGCAGTGGGATGGAAAACATGTCAAGTCCTGGGAAAACAGCACCCCACCACCTCTTTACATGTGAATCTGGAGAAAGGGTTAGAGGCAGCCGCTGATTGGCAGGGGTGGGCACGGTCTTCTCATGTGTTCAGAAGATTAGTGGCGCTGCAGTCCATCTTTGGTCACCGTGAAGGATCAGCTAGTTACTTTTTGCCATCATCACACAAATCCTTGGAGAAAAGCAGCTTGTGGCTCCTCCATCACCATGGTGGTCATGGCAGGGGGTGGTCCCAGGAGGTAATCACCAGGGAGGCTGACCCTCTCCTTCAGGGTATGAAGGGAAAACCTCCACTTCAAGAAAAGGTCGCTGCATGCCCTGTTCATGGAAGGCAGTGAGGGGGCGGATGTGGCTCAGATGGTTGGGCATCCGTCTCCCATATGGAGGGACCTGGGTTCGATCCCTGGGACCTCCCAGTAAAATAAAAAATATATATATGGAAGGTGCATGGGCTGCCAGGCTCTGTGTGCCAGTGAGCCGCCAGGCCCCGGGAGCCATGCAGCAAGATGATGACGTAATAGGAGAGAGACGCAGGGGAGAGACAAGACAAGATGCTCCGAAAGCTCTGAAAACCAGGAACCGAGGTGGCGCAGGTGGCAGAACACCTCTATCCCACAATGGAGGTCTTCAGGATTGAATCCTGGTGAAGACTAGAGGAGAAGGATGAGAAGAGATGGCAGGAAACAGACACAGAGAATTGCCCAGCAAATGGACACAAAACAGCAAATGGGGAAGGGGGGGTTTAATAAAAAAAAAAAAAAGGAAGGCAGTGAGAAACTGCTACTATCCTTTGACTTTCTGAGCCAAAAGGATCCATGGGGAGAAGGAGCAAGGGAGCAGCAGGCTGCAAGACAGTCATTTATCTAGCACAGCCTGGGCCCAGAGCCCTCCAAACTGCCTGTGTGTAGCAGGAATGTCACCACTTCAGGAATTCTAGGCTTCTTTTGTGTGTTGAGGGTAGTGGGGGGTGATGGTGCTGTTTTATAGTTAACATTCTAAGGAAAGTAGAGTGAAAGGTTCAATGAACCCTCTCCCCCACCCCACCCCATGTACTCAACCCCGCATTTAACAACTATCAAAAACTGCTATGTTAGCTTCACCTATTTCTTATCTATTTTTTTTTCTTGCCCCTTTCCTTCCTGCTAAAGCATTTTAAAGCAAACCCCAGACATCATGCCATTTCACCTTTACACATTTCAGTTTGCAGCTCTGAAAAATATGGACATTTTCTTATGTGCCCACCATATTAAGCTGATTTCATATCCAATAAAAGGACAATGAATTTCTTCCTAGAAGATAAGACCCAGTCCTGATGAAGAAGCAGGGAAACGGTCATCTCAGAGCCTGCTGGCGGAGCAATGTCTTTCTGGGAGGCCTTTTGGCAATACAAATCCAAAAAGGTTTAACAACCATGCATAACTTCTGACTCAACTATTCCACTCATGCACTCATCAAAAAAATATTTACTGATTTCTACCAGGTACCTGGCAATGTTCTAAGTATTTCTTCCCCTAGTACGGATGTGGAAGCTGAGGCACTGAGAGGTAAAGTCCCTTGCCCAGGGCTACATAGTACTTAACTGCCAGAGCCCGGATCTGCACCCAAGTAGTCTAGGTTAAATGGTAACACTAGGTCCTGTTATCATTTTGGGCCTTCCACTTGGGAGATATGGCTCTAAGTTCCACAGAGCACTCCCTAATCTTATTGCTGAATGCCTGCTTTGTGGACTCTGCCCCAAACCCTAGCTATGAGGCGGGGACTACTGTACTGACCCCACTTTTCAGTGGGTGAAGACGCCTGCTGAAGGTCACACATGTAGTAGTGGAAGCATGCTGTGGGCACAGCGTCTCACCCTTGCCCTTCAGGCCCTACCTCTCGACCAGGGGAAGGTGTGGTTCACTGTGCCCATCCTCCCCCTACCCCCAAACATATCTTGCAGGAATGGGCACAGGACTTGTGCTGTCCAATTAGAGTCTTCCCTGGGCCTAGTCTACCACCACCAAGGACAAGAAGTCCTCTTTCCACTGGGTTGATAAACTAGGGTTTGCACTTGGACCCTGCCTGTCTGAACAGTGTAGCCAAGCAGAACGAGGCACAGACAGAGCCTCAACGATCTGTTTGAGCCCCCAGTCGGGCTACATCTGCAACTCTCCTCCTCCAGACTTCTGTGACATCAAATTCATCTGACAGCCAAAAGGGCCTTGATTAAGCCACCCAGCACAAACTGTCCCATCCCCCGCTTTGTTCATTCTGTTCCCTCTACCTGAGACCCACCTTCCTCACACCTTTTCCCTCTGCATCTGGTAGGATTGCTACCCACCTTTCAAAGCCCTCCCCTCTAGCGCTCCCTGACCCTCCCATGCAGAATTCCTTTTTCCTCTGTGTTCCTACAGCACTTAGTACTCCTGCTCATCACACTGAACCATGGCCATCTGGGTGTCTCCGACTGGCAAGGCAGGACCATGCAGGGTTACAACCATGGCCCTGCAGGAGGAAAGACTTGGGTTCAATCCCTGCTCTGCCATTACAAGCTCTATGAGATCCTGGGCAAGCCATTTTCTCTCTCTGACCCTTTTTTTTTTTTTAAAGATTTTTATTTATTTATTCATTTATCCCCCCCTTGCTGCTTGTGCTCGCTGGGTCAGCCAACCACGCCGTGCGGGCGGGCTTGCCTTCACCAGGAGGCCCCGGGAACCGAACCCGGGGCCTCCCACACGGTAAACGGGAGCCCCACTGATTGAGCCACAGCCGCTTCCCATCTCTCTGACCCTTGACTTTTCTCCTCCACAGAGGAGAATGGTAATAGTACCTGCCGCAGCAGACACTTGGTTGTGTAGCTTATAGCCACTCCCAGCCTGCCTCTCTTGCTGCCTCGTACAACGGAAGCGTTTGCTTTCCCAGCGTCCCTTGCATGTAGGGGCAACTACTGGCTCCTTTCAGGCCAAAGAGACATACAGGGAAGCCTGCTGGGGGTGGGGGTGTTTATGGGAACATATTCCCTTCCAAATGGACAAGCATAGGCAAAGAAAGCCTTTTCCCATCCCTTCCTTCCTGCTAGGGATGTGATGCATTCAGATGTGACCAGGCTGGGGCAGCCATTGGAGGACCATGCAGCCACCAACATCAGGATGAACAGCCTGCATTCCGAGGCCTGTGCATTAACCCTGGAGCTTTTCTCCTCCAGGCGGTTTGCGATGAGATAATGAATCATGTCCACTGCTCTCGTTAGATTCTCCAGGCATCTTGTCACCTGCAGCCCAATGTGTCCCACCCGCTGACAGACAACTCATGGACTTCTTCCGAGCATTCACTGCCATCATGCATAGGAAGTGTTTAGCACGAGGCTGGCACTCATCCATCTTAGTTAATTATTACCTTCATCACCATGAGACACTGAGCTGCTCAAGGCCATACCACAGCTTCCACACCCCTGCAACCTTCCTCCTGCCCCCTCCCAGTCCACCGCAGGGAGAGAAGGTGCCTGCAGCAAACTTGCCACCTTTAATGGTAGGAACTACAGCTGCCAGGGCTGCTGCTCTACTCTGGAGTGTTTGTCATCAGGACTTCAGTACATTAAAGAGCCAAAGAGGAGAGGGACAGAGGGTGCCAGCAGTGCAGAACCTCCTGAAGGAGCCGCAGCCTTTGCACAGCTGAAACACACACGAGAAGCCCAGCCCAGCCCAGGCCCCCGTCTCCCAATGCCCAGGACCTATACAACCAGCAGGCTTTATCAGAACCCCAGATTACCTGTTCTATTACTTACTCTGCACTTTTCTTTAACTATACTTGCCCTTATTTTTGGCTTAAATACTAACTTTAGCCTCACCCAGAGCAGAAGTAGCCATGGAATACCAGGTTTGATGTGCTCTTTAAATGTTTTTCCCGGTACACATTAAAATAAAAGAACAACAATTAAAATGTGTAAAGTGTTTTTTCATACACCAGCTTGAATTATCCAGTGGAATGATCTGACCTTGGGAAACCTGTCCCCATGGCAATGAGACATCATATCCAGCCAGTGGGCTTCTACCCTGTCCTTCACACACTCTTTTCACTTACACTCTAGAAACACAAAGTCTCGAATGCTGGCTCTGAACATGCCCTCCAGAGGCCTAGGCCTCCCCCAAATTCTCCCCAGGAGGGCTCTGTTCTCCTGAACCTATTCAAGGTTTATGCATTCCATCTACATCGGGATGAGTATGTGAAAACAGCAATAACAACAGCCCATATGCCTGAGGACTTTCTCCATGCCAGGTGCTGTTTTTCCAGCTTTTCATAGATCAACTCGAGCTCCTCAAACAGCCCCATGTGAAGTGGGTGATAGCATCTCCATTTCACAGATGAGGAAAGTGAGGCTCAGAAGAGTTAAGTCAGTTGCTCCAGACCTTACAGCCAGAGTTTGAGCCCAGGTAACTGCCTCTGGAGTCTATCCTCCAATGCTGTCAGGACAGCCAATCTTGACCAAGCATGGACTTTGGGCTGGACACTGTGTCCAGCACTCTTCCTGACCCCCCGAGACGGAGCGAGTCTCAGGCACTTGCCCAGAGTCTTGTGGCTGAAATGCCTGAGACCCAGGTCTGCCGATTTTCTATGCCCACTCTCTGTGCCCACTCTCTACCTGCACAACTGACTGTGGAGTCAACCTGTAAGGGAAGCTGAATGGAACCTTCCTTTACTCCCTGAGGTCCTGGTGCAACTCTACCATCCAGCTTCCTCACTGGGCCCCTTTCAGACTGCATCATGCCATTCTGAGAGGCCAACTCTCCTCAGTAAGGAAGAAAAGAGTCCCTCCAAACTGGGCCTCAAGTCTTTGTCTCTCAGGTCCAAAGAAGAGCTGGCTGGCCAAAATGGAGTTTTCTAAAACCCAGCCATACATAGCGTGATCCTGGGCAAGGTTTCTCCTCACCTGGTTGCGAGGCCTCAGGCCCACATTCTTAATCACTATACTTGTGTCAGCTAATGCTTACCAAGAATGCCAGAACCTATGCTAACTGCTTCACAGGTCCTGACTTACTGAATGCTCACCTGCTCCCCAGGACCTTGTGAAGTAGGGCCTATCATTATCCTCATGTTAGAAGGAGGAAACAGAGACATAGAGAGCAGACAGCCATTTGCCCGAGGCCACACAGCTAGAAGTGGTGGCTTCAGGGGCACTATTTATAACCACTTTGTTACACTGCCTCCCATGACACTCCTCTGTGCCTCCTCTGTGCACTGGGCACTCACCGCCTGCCAGGCTCTGGGCTAAATACTTAACATAAGATGATCTCAGTGAACTAACCCCTATTCAGACACATACAGAGAGAGAGAGAGAGAGAGAGACAGAGACAGAGACAGAGAGACAGAGAGAGAGAGAGAGACATACACCCCTCAGTGAGGTAGGTATTTTAAAAATGAAAAGCCTGAGGTTCAAAGAGGTCAAGTCACCTGTCTAAGATCATGGGGCTAGTACAGGGTGGAGCCAAGATACAGTTCCATGCAGTGGGACTCAAGAGCTATTAGCTGCAAGTCTCCTCAGCCTCACAGCCAAAGGTCCCAAATCTCCACCCGGTACCCAGCAAGCCCCTAAAAGAAATCAGTCTCCAGCTCCAAGAAATCAGGGTGAAGCATTATCTCTTCAACAAGGCAGAAGACAGCTCAGCAGCTGCATTCTTCCTGGTAACTGCTGCTCTGCATGGTCCCTGCCAAGCTCTTGTGTCCCTCCAACCCCCTTCCCGACCATAGGCCCACTGAACTCCCATGTGCTTGGGGCCCAAAAGCCGAGCCAGAGCTCTCCAGGCTGATGAGGACAGACACAGCTCTCTCTTTAGCTGTGCCTTTGCTCTGGGTGTGGGGAGGTGCTTCTTCCCTGAGAGTGTAGGATTGGGATGTCAGCTCCCTTCCACACCATAGGGCCCTCCTCCTGCTCCCTGACAGGATGGGGTGGGGGGGCGGCGGCAATCTTGGCTCCGCCCAACTGTCTCATGTGCCCATGTGCCGCAGAATGCTGAAGAGTGTGCTCTGAAAACAGATGGTCAGGGTTCAAGTCCCAGCTTTGCCACTCACCAGCTGTGGGACCTTGGATGAGTTACCTCCTCCCTCTATGCCTCAGTTTCCTAATCTGAAAAAGAGTGATAACAATAATACCAATTATAGGGTTATTGTGGGAATGAAAGAGCACTTAGCACAGCACTCAGCACTATTTGGAGCTATGTGTTTGTTATTGCGACTATGGGCAGCTCAAACACATATACCTACTCCTTCATTTGATGGTAGGCAGAAATGTCCTCTGGGCCCCTAAGACCTTGCTCTCACCCATCAGCCACACGTCAAGGGAAAGTGCACTCTCTCAAAGGACTCCCCTGGCTGGCTGGTGGTAAAGGACACAGCCTAGAGTTGGGGTAGGGTTCTCTGATCCTGTTGGCCGGCTGTGAGAGCTTAATTACAGTTCACTTGTACTCATCTCCCTTATTTGGAGGTTTGTGTGTTTATTCTTTGTCCCCATTCCTAACCAGTATGTACAGCTCCTGAATGCAAGGCCTGTGTTCCAGACCCCACATGACCTGGCCCAGTTGGAATTGAATAAAGGTTCACCCAATGACCAGGATTCCGTGTGAAGAGAATTTCCTGACTGTCTCATTCCCTGCTTTCCTCCTGCATACACCCAAGGCAATGCCGGACACAGTAGAGGTCACCAAATAGACAGTGAATGAATGAATGAAGGATTCTGGATCTGTTTAACAAAAGCCAGGCCTAAAAGAAAGAGACCAATATATTAAAAAAAGATGTCTCCATCTCCAACTTCAAACACTTAATGATCTAATCAACGTAGTCAGCTAGTTGCAGAGATCAAAGCATATGGGTGTGAAGTGACTTAGAAACACTTCTAGGGTTTTTTCAATAACCAGAAAAGGGGAGGAGTAGAGGCAGGGAGAGGAGTTCACATCACTTTAGAATTTCTCAGAGAAAGTACCTCCTGGCCCTGCCACACGGAACCCTAAATAAACATGTGGGCTCCACTCATACAAGACACCACCAAACCAAACAACAGCTAGGGAGTTGGTTATCTTTACAATCAACATCAGCAAGCACAGCAGGGGATCCCAAATCCTCTCTCCTCCAGTGGCTGGCTCAGTAAGGCCTCAGCACACCTACACACCTAGGCCCAGTCTGGGTGTGCCACCCCAACAAGCAGTTGCAATGATATAGAAAGTTAAAGAATTCGTCCTAAGTAGGAAGGCCCGTCCTAAATAAATAGGCCCACTGTGTATCCCGGGGCTGCCACTCATTCAGGGTAGAACCTTAGGCAGGGGACATTCTCAAGTGGAACTTCCATTTCCTCATTTGTAAAATGGGGTTCTAGTTAGTACCTTCCTCAGTCAGCAGAGTTCAATGGAAAGGATGCACAAAGCTGGGCACAAAGAAGCATGTAAAAAAGAGTTTGTTCATTCATTCATTCATTCATTCAACAAACACAATGAGAGCTACTTGGCAGGCACTGTTTGAGGGAATACAGTGGCAAACAAAACAAAGTCCCTCTTCTAATGGGGCTTATATTTTATGGTGGGGGGAGATGGTAAACAAACAAATGGATGCACTCTTTTACTGGGGGGGAGAGGGGCATATGAAGGCCTCACTGGGAAGGTGACTTCTTAGTAGAGACCTGAGGACAGTGAAGGAGCCATGGGGATGACTGGTGGAAAAAAGCCAGGGGTGCAAATGTGCCTAGTGTATTCGAGAAACAGTGAGGAAGCCATTGAGCATGAGGGTGAGAGGTGAGAACAGAGAGGTGATGGGGGCAGATGGTGTGGGGCCTTATGGCCCATGGGGAGTTCTCATAGAAGGTGAGGAATATACCATGGAGGGGGTACAGAAGCACAGAGACCAACAAAGAGACTGTTTTCACAGTCCAGTGGAAGACAAAGGTGGACAGGACTGGTGTGGGAGCTGAAGAGGGAGAAGTGGGTAGACCTGGGACAATTTCCAAAGGAGAAAGTGCCACCAAGCCCTATAACTTTCTCTGCTGTATGAAAGGGGAATTTAACAGTGACTTCATTCTGACTTCCATTCTCCCAACACCAATACCCTGGCAGGATTTATTATCCTTTCTCCATCTGCTTGTCCAATCCCACCCATCACTTACTGGACAGTAAAAGCACCTGGACAATGGTTCTCAGTCTGCAGTGACAGGAGCCACCCCAGGAGTTTGTGAAGTATTCACCACCAGGGCCCCATCAGAACTAAAGTTTAACCTCTGCTGTGGGGCTTGGACATCTGCGTGTGTAACCAGCTAGCCCACTGAGTCCCAGGCATTGTGAGGTTTCAGAAGGTTCTAGGCCAGTGGATCTCAACTAAGGGCAATTCTGCTATCCCCACCCCCACCCCCCAACAAAGAATTATATATCCTGAAAGATCAACAGTACTGAGGTTGAGATTCTCAAACTAATGGACAGTAAGCAACCAAGAGATTTGTTAAAAAAGACTTGGACTCAATGTGTGAGCCCGAGATAAAAGAAGCAGACTTCTAGGTCCTTCTCAAAAGTTGTGGTTCATGGTATCATCTGTATTACCTGGGAGGTTGAGAGGAATGCAGACCCTCAGGGCCCTCCCCGGACCTGATGAATCAGAATGTGCTTTTTGACAAGATTTCCAGGTGAATCCCAGGTGCATTCAGTGGTTAGACATCCTGGCTGCACATCAGGAAGCTTTAAAACAATCTCCATGCCAGGTCTCAGGCAGGCCCTTTCACAGATAGCAGGGAAGGGGGTGCAGGGGACAAGCCTGGGCATGTTTTAAACAGTCCCCACCTGATTCTAACATGCAGCCAGGGCAGAGAAGCAGTGCCCTGGAGGAAACAGCCTTTCTCTCTGGCAGGCAGGAGCAGTCACCATTGTAGAGGCTCCACCCGGTATCCAATTTCTGGTGACAAATATCCTGACAACTCTCAGCTTCTTGGCATAAATAACCTGTTCCCCCAAGAAGCAGAGCTGCTTTTTGGCACCCGAGGCTGGGCTAGCTGACCGATGCCAAGCTCCTGGGCAAGATCCTAGCTGATGTGAAGAAACAGGAGTCAAATCTAAGCCTGGGTCTTAACTGCTGACAAGAAACTAAAGCAAAAAGAGACCCATTTCATTCATTAAAATCTGAAAGTGAGGACAATAATAGCCAGCACTTCCTGGGTGCACTTTTCTAAGCTTTCTACAGATGAAGAAATTAAGGCAAGGCACAGGTAAGTCCTTTGCCCAAGGTCACACAGGTTACCCAGACTTCACAGGTGAAGTTAGAAGTGAAACCAGAGTCCAGGCTCATAAACACTGAGCCACCAAGCCCCACCACTTTCATACCTTCACCGCTTTTCACCCAAAGAGAAGAGCTGGTTAATTCCCCCTACACTCCCAGGCAGCAGGTTCAGTGTGGCCTGTTGCTTTCTGGCACTTCTCCAGGACAGCTAGTTTTCAGTTGTCCCACTTTGGAGAAAGAGAAAGTGGGCTTCAGGCACAGAACATCAAGGCTGTGCTTTGTGTGACAGCGAGCTGCATCACTTTTTGGACAGAAAGGCAAACAACATTCTTGGCTCAGAAGTCAGAGCCCAGCCATGGCTGAAGGGTCTCTCTCTAGTAGCTTGGGGTCCCTGTGTAAGGGCCTGAAAAGGGAGGTAAGAGCAAGGCAGGGGCTGGGCCTCCTGTCCCCTACACCTCTTTCTGGATGTCAAAGTCCGCTGCCTGAAGCCCTTCTTCCCAACATCCCTCAGAGGAGAAGACAGTGGAGGCCTCAGGGAGCAAACTTGGGACCTGAATATCCTTCCTACCAAATTCTTGCCCTGTTCACCCCGCTCGAGCCATGCTGACCTCCTTTCTGTTCCTCCAACTTGCCAAGCTAGTTGCTACCTCAGGGCCTTTGCTCTTGCTGTTCCTCTGCCAAGCACCTTCTTTCTTGAGCGATTTGTATGGCTGGCGCCTTCTCATCCTTCAAGTCAGATTAAATGTCACCTCCTCTCTAAGGTAGCATGCCCCCAAAACTCACATCACATTTTCCTGCTTTAGTTTCTTAATAGCACCACCAGAAGTACTGTCTGTTTACTTCTAGTCTGTCTACCCCATGAGACCCTGTGCTCTGGGAGGACTATGACTGGCTCTGTCTTGCTGTCTGTGTACTTGGTGCCCATGACAGTGCTTGGCACAGAGTGGAAGCCCTATAAACATTTTTTGAAAGTGTACTTGAATCTTTATTTCTAGCCAGGTTAACGAAATGATTATTATCTTCTGAGTTGCTTGAATAAGAAATATTGTGGGATGCCAGACCAGCCATATTCCACTGCAAACTAAAGAACAGTACTAACAATAATAACAATTACAATATTAATGATAATAATAATGGCAGCTAACACTTAGCATACTTACTGTGCCAGGACTTGCGCAAAGAGCACACAAGTTCAGAACTCGTTTCAAGCTGCCAATACAGTAACTTATTCTTTTTCTCATTGTGCAGAGACGAACACCGAGGCTTGGAGAGCTTACTTAACGCCACTTGACCAAAGCCACACTTTAGAAAGACTGAATCCAGTGCCCAGGTCTCCTGCCCTGCTCCACACTGCACAGAGCTTACGGCAGTGCTCCAAGGCTGAAAGGAGGGAGCATCTGGAAAAGTGACTCACTGTTCTCAGGAGATTCAGCCAGGCTGCGTCTTTCTCCCAACTTCTCCCACAAAGAACACACAGTTCCTAACAACTCCAAAAAACTCCAACTCTAATCATGTCAGTATTAAGGAAGGACGAGCAAGCTTATTGATCAGCATCGGGTTTACAATTTCACATCAGTGCTGAGCAGCCTATTTTGGCTGAAACCACGGGTCTTCAGGCTCAAGGACTAAACTTCATTTCCCCTAGAACTGAGCTTGTATCTCCACATACTTGAAGCTAAGGCTCATCTACTCTTCACAGTCAAAACTACCATATAATGCCTAATGGCAACAGCTAACTCTTATTCATGTGCCTGAGTGCCAGATGCTTTTAAGTTCTATGTCGCTGGCCCCTCACCTCCCCCCACCACCATGAGGTGGGTCCTATTATTATCCCCACTTCATAGGTGAAAAAAACAGTTCGTGAGAGATGCACTCCCTTACCTGAAGGCACCCAGCAGTAAACAGCAGAGCTGGATGTGCACCCCAGCCATGTGGTTTAGTCTACTCTCAACCACTACCCTCCACTGCCTTTCTAACCCTGATTTGGCATCTGCCCAGAAAACACTGCAAGAAAATCTGTTAAGCTGTTAATTGTGCCATGTGAGTCATTTATTCACTCATTTGTTCAGACATATTTTTAAAACTTATTGCATAGCCAGGCGTGGGCCAAGAAAAGTAGATGCAGGGCCTCCACCCTGAAAACATTTGACTTCGGGGGTCTAACAACTTAAAAGGTAATACCCACATGCATGGTAGGGGCTGCCATGGAGAGAGAAGGCAAGGGCATCACAGTCTGCCTGATGGAATAGCATCGAGCCCAGGAAGACATTCCCGGGAGGGCACATGAACCACAGAGCAGGTCCTGTGCAGCCAAGAGGAATTGAAGGCAGACATCCTATGCCCCTGCCTGCCCAACACCCATCCTGTCTTCTGGCTACCATGGGTCACAATGGGAAAGCCCAGGTGCCCATACCCCAATCTGAGCCTCCTCCACAGTCACAGTCACAAGTGTCATTAACTAGGAGAGCCATAAACTGCCACCCAGACCTTGGAGGCCACAATCTTCTGTAAGATTCCACTATTGGAAAGCCCTGAAGAACTGCAAAAGCCACCAGGTGGTAAAGAGCTTGAGCTTCGAGTCAGACTGGAGAGCTGACCCTGACTAGCTATGTGACCTTGGGCAAGTAACTTAGCAGCCCTGGGTGTGTCTCCACATCTGCAATGGAGGACTGCCTCATCCGGGTGCCGTGAAGAGTAAATGAGTCAACCCAAGTACCTGAAACTCCTGGTACATGGTGAGTACTCAATAAACATTACCTGTTATTCTCTCCAGAACCTTGGACGGTGTCAGGCACACAGTTGGCACTCTGGAACCTCAGGGGGCCCAACCATCTGCAAAGAGAGAGGCCCAGCCCTAGAGAGGGGATGACCCAGGCTCTCTGGGAGCCAATGGTATTTGTCCATCAGGTCTTCAGACAAGCAGGTAAATAGACCTGCCCAAAGAAACCGGTTCCACAGCCTTTCTTTGTCTGCTCAAGGCCCAGTTTTCAGAGCCTGTCTCTCAACTTTGATCTAGGAGGTTTAATTATTTCCCTGATTAAACATATACAACTCAAGAGGCTTTAGAACTGTGTCCCTCACAGGCTTCCTTCCAGCACCCCTTCAGAGTGGAGTTCCAGCTGTTTTGCCACATTCCATGGGTCACTTCCCGCAAATCTACCATCACACAGACACCTAGGAGCAGACATCCAGATGGCTGGATTGGTAAAGGGAATCATGTGTTTACCTACTGAGCATGCCTGCCATTGTGGTATCTATATTGGAGAGAGACAAAGAGGAAAATATTTGATTTCTCAGCCTTCCTAGCAGTTAAGGGTGGTCATGTGACTTTAAATGGCCAATGGCATATAAAAGGAAGTCTGGTGGGGCTACTCTTCTTGACTAAATAAACCATCTTTTGCTCTAGGTCTTCCTTTCCTAAGTACTCAAGACATAACTCTACCCTAACCCTATTGATGGAAAAGGTTTGCAGGAAAGTGTCCTTTGGAAGTGGTGAGGTGTTACTGCTACCAAAGGACCCTGCTCTCCTGAGATGGTAGCACTATCGTCACTGGCACTGAGTTCCCAGAGTCTACTGTACAGACCTCCAGTAGAAAGTAGAGGGTGTTAAATAATTGTAATAATAACAAGAATTGACATCTGCTGATTTACTACTTGCTGAGAATTGTTTTATTTTATTTATTTATTTTTTTTTACCGGGAGGTACCGGGGATCGAACCCTGGTCTCTCCATATGGTAGACGGACGCCGAACCTTTGAGCCACGTCCGTTTCCCTGAGAATTGTTTTAAGTGCTTTACAAACGTTAACTCATTTCATCCTCAGCACAGGACTATGAGGCGGGTATCATTATCTCCATTTACAGGTGACAAAGTGAAGTACAGAGAGGTTAAGTAACTTGCCCAAGATCACAG
Organism: Tolypeutes matacus; assembly: GCA_026826555.1. Lineage (NCBI taxonomy): Eukaryota > Metazoa > Chordata > Mammalia > Cingulata > Chlamyphoridae > Tolypeutes > Tolypeutes matacus. Next base: position 11,223,857 of record JAKSZT010054134.1, read on the forward strand.
ATATAGTAAGTGGCAGAGGGGTTATCGGAACCCAGGTGATCAGGCCCCTTAATCAAAACTTTTAATCACGAACTACTTTAACAAAGTATGAGCCTGAGCATGAGCCAGCCCTGAAAAAATAACTGAAGCAATCACTATCATGTATTAAGTGCCTACTACGTGGCAAGTTTGGAACTGAGCATGGTTTGTGTGTTACTTTCCAAACACCCCTGTGGTTGGCCATGACCAGACCCACTGAAAAGATGAGAGGTGACAGGTTTGCCCCACGTCATATGACTGCAGGAGGTACAGGCCTGCAAATCCCCAGCTGCCAGATCACACCTCTTGGGACCAGCTTGCAAGAGTAAGCTTCTTTCATTATTTTTTTTGTTTTTTTGTGTGTGAGATTTCCTTTTTTACATATAAAATTTTATTGAAGTATATCATTCATACATGAACATATATAAACAACAAATGTATAGTAAAAGTTGTGAACTTACAAAACAAACATGCATATCATCATACAGGGCTCCCAAACGTCACCCCACCACCAACACCTTGCATTGTTGTGAAACCATTTGTTACAAACTATGAAAGAGCATCGTCAATAGTACTACTAACTAAAGCCCACATCTTTATTTGGTGTATTTTCCCCCAACCCACCCGATTATTAACACCCTGAATTAGTATTGTATATTGGTTATAGTCCATGAGAGAATGTTCTCATAATCTGTTAACCACAGTCCATCTTCCACCACAGGATTCCCTGTGTTATACAGTCCCATGCTTTGTACAATCCATTCAACGTGCATACCCAGTGGCCCTCATTTTCATCAGAGTTGTGTTGTCATCACCCCAATTTTAGAATGTTTTCATTACTCCACAAATAAAATTTCCATACTCCCTTACACCCCCTATTTTGTCCCTTAGAATTGATATATCTTCTTTGCCATTGCTGCAAAAATATTACTATGTTACTGTTAACTATCATCCATAAGTTACATTAGTTGTAATTTTCTGGTGTATCACATATTCTTAACTTTGTAAAAGAGTGTTCTTATATTTATACTTCATTCACAATCTTCATTCACCACCAAAATCACTATGTTATACATTCCCTAGATTACTCTCTAGAAGCTTCTTTCATTATTAACCACTGTCATTAACCAGCTCTAAAGGATATTCTTGGCCTCTCCTTTGTCACATGTAATGAAGGCCATGTGTACTTGGCTGCAAAGCAAAGCAGGGCATGGAAAGAAACAGAGCAGAACCCCACCCCCAGGTGCTCCCAGAATCAAGGCCACGGTCCTTTCCTTGGCCATCAGGCTGCTGCTGACCCCTCAAGCCTCAATTAGCCCTTTTCCTCCCTTGCTCCAGCCTCACAACCTCCCTTCTGCCTCTGGAAGAAGCCACACTCTTCAGAGTCTTAATATTTTCATGTTCCTCTGCCTGGCATGCTCATGCTCCCCCTACCCCAATACACGGCTTCCTCTTTCCCCTAATGCTCAACTACTCATCCTTCAGCAGTTCAGCCACTGAGCTGAATATGGAGAAATCTCCAGAACGTGCTGTTAAGCTAAAAAGCAAAATACAAAACTGGACATGGAGTAGGCTACCTTTTGTATAAGAAAGAGGGGGAAATAAAAACATATATTAGGATTTGTTTGTATATACATAAGGAAACCCTAGAAAGATACCCAAGAAACTAATATAAAGGATTACTGAAGGGGTAGAGGAACGAGGTACACAGGGAAGCGGCAGCGGGAAGACCTCTCAGCGTGCACACACGTGCACACACACACACAAAGAGGATCGATTTCTGAAGCATAAGAATGCATGACCTATTTTTCTTTTAAGTGCCACAAATAAAAATAAAGCAGGAATGATGGGGAGAGGGCCAGAGACGGCCTGTGTGAGCAGACCTGAATACATCCATCTGTAGGTCTGCCTGGAAATATCCTACACCCCTGCTGGACTGTGGGTTCCTGAGGGCAAGCCTGGACCTGCTTGGGCTGCCAGCACCCAAGAAATGCTTAGAGGGAGTAGGTTAGTGGGTACACCAACCTCCCACCTCCAGCCACATACCAAGACCTGGCCCACAGCTCGCAGCCAGGCTCCACCTGTTACCATGAAATAAATTAATCGGGGTGGGGGAGAGTGGGGGGAGGAAAGAATGGAACACAGTCACTGGGCCAGAAATCTAAGTGCTAACAGAGAACCATCTCCAAGACATACTGCTGCGGGAACGATCTGAAACATTTTTCTGTCAAGGGCCAGTTAGTAAATATTTTAGGTTTTGTGGGACATTCGGTCTGTGCTGCAATTATTCAACTCTGCCTTTGAACCTGCTACGGACAATAAGTAAATGACTGGGTGTCATTGTGTTCCCATAAAACTTCATTTATGAAAACTGAAATCTGAATCTCATATAGTTTTCACATGTCATGAAATATTTCTCTTGTGATTTTTTTCAAACATTTAAAAATGTAAAAAAACATTCTTAGCTCATGGGCCATACAAAAACAGACAGTGGGCCACCTTTGGGCCACGGGTTGTAGTTCCAAGCCCTTGGTAGAGAGTATGCCTACGATTTATGTGAAAATAAGAGAAAAAAGGGAGAAAGGCCATGAATGGGATGTGGTTAAGTGCCCAAGCTCTGGAGTAAGAAACCCTGGCCAGAATCCTGACTCATTCTCTATCACTTGCTTTGCATCCCCACAGGCAAGTTATTTTACCTCTCTGAACCCCAGCAAAATGGGGAACCATTAGTAAGGATTCTAATCATTTGTATGGTGCCAGGCTGGAAAAGTGCTGGCTCTTATCATCTACAATATTATTAAGAGTCATTTGTCAGGAAAAGCCCTTCTCAGAAGGGAAGCCCCAACCTAAATGCAGCTCTGAAATTCCCAAGAGCCCGCCCAGCCCCACGGCAAGTCATCCAACTGTCCACATAATAGATGCCTTGTGATGCGGGGAAGCTCATTTGTATTAGCAACTGCATTCCACAGAGATGCATCCTGGAGCCACGTATGCACATCCTGTTTGGCGGAGAAGGCAGCCAGCTCCCCACTTCTGGGTCTGTCCCTGACTGTCACATACTGGGTGGCTGACAGGGCCTTGCATCTATGAATACATGCAGTGCCCACTAACACCTATTATGTATAAGGACATGTAGGTAGAGTCTCCTCTACACCTCACCCTGGAGGCTGCAGGTGCAAACGTGGGTTTCTTTTGTTTTTGTTTTTTAATTAGAGAAGTTGAGAGTTTACAAAACAATCATACATAACATACATGATTCCTATATACCTTGCACTGTTGTAGAACATTTGTTACAAATGATGAAAGAACACTGTCAAAATATTACTGCCAACTATAGTCCATATCTTACGTTTGGTGTATTTTTCTCAAGAAACACCCTATAATTAACACCATGCATTAGTGTTGTATATTTATTATAGTTCATGAGAGTACACCCTCATATTTGTACTGTAAAATAATTGGTGGGATTGGGGAGTAGATGCTTTGGTTGTATTTTCCCCAAACACTTTTACATTTCTCCATGTGTTTATCTAGTCAACAAATATTTATTGAGGCTCTCCTATGGGCCAGGCACTGTTGTAGGCACTCAAACTTAACCAGGACCCTCATCTTCTGGCTCTGGACTATGAGGGACCTTGTGAATCATTGTCCCTTGTTTGTCCCCTGGCACAAAGCAGGTAAATAACCAACTTTTGTTGGGAGTGGAGGACATCTGGGGTCTTGGCCTGCCTGGTGTGTCTGCCTCACCTTCTAGTAACAGCACCCAACTTTTCCTGGGAAAAACTGCTCCTCTTCCATTTCTCCTAGCTCTGTCAAGCACAGGATCCCCATAGGACCCAAGCTAGGCCAATCAGCTGCTCTTGCTCAGGAATCTGAATTTCAAGCTACCGATAAAAGTAACAGTAATAAAATTAAAATAATGGCTAATATTTACTTGGCCATATATTCTGTCCTAGGCACTGTTCTAAACACTTCTCAATCATCAACTTATTCAATGACGCCTTACAACAATGCTCCTGTTCTTATCCCTAACTCACAGCTGACAATATGAGGCACAGAAAGGGTGGGAAACTTAGGAATAAGTGGTGAGGTTGAGATTCACTGCCAGAAGTCCAGCTGCAGAGTCTGAGGCCTTCATTGCTACCCTCCACTGCCTCTTCCACCTACTGGGATGGCAGGACCCTAAAGACAAGCCCCTGAACATCCATCTTGAGGGACCCCTCACCTGGTTCCTTTTAGGGTTCCAGGTGGCCGGATGTGGTTTCTGTTGCTTAAAACCCAAGAACCCTGATTGATAAACCAGGACCCCCTACTTGATTTCAAATTTTCTACTAGACCAGCCGGCATTGCTTCTAAGTGCCACAGGGCAAGAGCACCTTATAAACATTTTAGGAGATGGAGTCAGTGGTCAGGGCATTTGGGGGCAGCCTGCATCTCCAAGAGTAGCCATCTTCTCACCCCTGCAGAGGGGAACCCAGACAGAAAGCAGGCGTGAGAACAGAGCAGACCTTTGTTCTCCTTTAGGGGGTGGCTCTTGATGTACAAAGCAGGAGTTTCCCCTCACAGTCACTGCTGGCTCTTTGGGTGGAATAATCCTGTGCATTATAGGACATTTAGCATCCATGACTTCCAGGCCCTAAATTCATATAGCGAGTTTACCATGTGAGACAAAACCACCTCACACATTTCCCAAGTCTCTTAGAGGGGAGTGTACCCAGTGGCTGAGACTCTGACCCCACACCAAGTCCCCTGTCTGGCGGCCCCTGTTAAACAAAATTTGGAACCTGCCCCTAAGCTGGGTTCTGTGAATTTTTATTAGTTGTTTTTAGTCCCACAATATATGAATTTTAATTATTAGCACCCACAGAGCCCTTACCATGTGCCAGGTGCTGTTCTAAACATTTTGCATCTAGTAACTCATTTAATCCTCACAGCTGCCAATGAAGTGGTTACCATGACCCATATGGCTCCCATTTTACAGATGAGGAAATTGAGCCTGGACAGGTTGTGAGACTTGCTAGTAGGTGGGGAAGCCTTGATGTGAGACAGCCTCCTCAGAGTCTCGTGGAAGTGGGAGTTGTGACTGGTGTCCAGAGCTTTCCAGTCATGCCCTGGAAGTGGTCTGCTTCCCTTCTCTCTGTTCTCTCGTGCTCTGTAAGCTTCTTCCTCAGGACTGCAGAGAGGCTTCCCCTTTACCCAAGATGCTGCTCTATCAGCTGCCATTCAGCTTTAGGCCTCGGCACAGATGTATGCCTCCTCTGGAAGCCCACCATGCTACCCTCCCCCCAACTCTGTCAAGCCCTGGGTTCCACACACTAATATGCTCTCCGAGCTCCCTGTATTATTCCTTTATGGCATTTCTCACAGCTGTAATTAGTGTTAGTGAAGTTATTTGAATGTCTGAGGCTCTCTCACCTCCCTTCCCGACTGTCAGTTCCATGAGGGCAGGGACCTGTTTAATGACATGCCTGTGCCTGGCAACTCAGTTCTGGCCCCTAGTGGGTGCTGTATATATTTTATGACTAACAAATCAACTTTCTAAAAATTTCCGTTTTGAACGAAGACAGTAAAATATGGTTTTGAACTTTAAGTGAAACAAAGGGCTGGCCTGGAATCAAGGGGAAGGAAGAGATCTGCCAGGGTCACTTCTTAAGGAGCTGGGGAAGGAGGGATGTACCACTGCATGCTAGAGTAGAGGAAGAAGAGTCTGTGATGGCACAATTGTGTATACTTAAAAGTCACCATTAAAAATAAATATTAGTGAAACAAAAGCAGGAAAAAGTAAACAGAAACTCCTCCATCCAGAATTTCAAGCCTTCTACTCCTGCATCTCATGTTCCACCTTTGCAATAGTAAAGTTAAGAGCACAGGCTGGGAGCAGACCCTCTGTGTTCAAATGCCACCTCTGCCATAGGTAAGTAACTATATGATCTTGGGCAAGTCAATTAACTCTCATGCATCTGGAAAATGGGGACACAGCAGGACCATCTCATAAAGTTGTTATAAAACGCATTCACCCACAAACACAAGTGGTCAATAAAGTCTAGCTTGTTATCATTGTTAGGTTCAGCATCACTGCTCTTCAGTCCCCCCTAATCAAGACAACAGGGAGATCACTTTGTCAGTGGGCCACCCATGCCCTGCTTTTCCCTACTCCTGACGCCTAAGCTGCCCACTATCTTTGCTGCTGACTTTCCTTGGGTTTCGAGCCAACAAATCTTCCCTCTTCTGCCTTGGGTGGTCTAAGGTGGATTCTGATACTTAGAATCAAGCATTCCAATATAATACCAATATCAAGTCATCTGAAAAGCCAACCATACATCTCATGGCACAGTAAAAAGATATAAAGAGCTTGCATCAAGTGGTTCCCTTATACAAATTCATGTCTATGTACCTGACCCCTACCCTGAAGAAAGGACAATTAATTTACATAGAACAGATGTCCAGCATTCCACTTCATGAGCATTTGCTCTGGTGTGCATGTGGGATGGGAGCTGAGCATATGCTATTCCCTAGGCAGGCTCAGTTCCTCAGCATGGGAGCAGCTCACCACTCTGAGTGGCATTCTAGGGTTTCAAGACACACTTTTTTTTTAGAGGTACCAGGGGCCAGGGTTTGAACTGGGACCTTGTCTGTGGGAAGCTGGCACTCAACCACTGAGCCACATCGGCTCCTCTGAGTTGGTTTTTTCGTTTGTTTAGGGTTTTTTTTTTTTTTCCCAGGAGGCACCAGAAACTGAACCCGGGACCTCCCATGTGGGAAGTAGGGGCTCAACTGCTTGAGTCACATCCGCTCCCCAAGACACATATTTTTCATACAAAATGGGCCCTAAACACAAGCCAACTCCATTGGCAGGTCCTTATCAGAACAAACAAGTATTCTGAAGCTGGGGGAGAAATTGGTCATATGGAGTGTAGTAGAGTATTGACTTCTTCTTGCCCCCAGTACCCACTCTCCCTTTCTTTCTTTAATAACTGAACCTCTACATTTTAGTCCAGCATATGGCTTCCTCAAATTAAGACATTTCCCAGCCTCCCTTGGAGCTAGGTGTGGCTATATGACTAAGTTCAGACCAACAAGATTGGAGTGGAAGTGGCATGTGTGACTTCTGGGTCACCTACTTAAAGTGTGATAAAATGCAGGTGCTCTCTTTATTTTCACTAGCCTCTAACTGAAATTCAGCTTTTCCTTCAATTATGAACTGGAGGCAAACTACAGTGGTTTTCACGCCACTGTGAATTTGTCACTAATAGAAATCACAGATATTTTATCAAATTACAGCATCTCAAAATAGCATGTGTACTCTTTTACTACATTGAAATGATGGTACTTATTAGACATACCAATGGACTTTGTAATGCTGTATAATACATTTATCTTTATATTTTGAAAACTATATTTCAATGCAGTTGGTTTCCTTTGTAATCCCATATGTTTCATGAATTTAAAAAACATAATTTTGAGAAGCCGAATGTCAGAGTCCATGGCAGACAAAGGTTAAGAACCCTGCCTTGTTCCTCAAAAAGTTAAATAGAGAGTTAATACATGCCCTAGCAATTCTACTCCTCTATACTCAAGAGAAATGAAAATATATGCCCACACAAAAACCTGTACATGAACGTTCACAGCAGCATTACACGTAATAGCCAAAAAGCAGAAAGAACCCAAAAGTCAATCAATTGATAAACGGATAAACAAAATCTAGTATATCCACACTATAGAATATTATTCAGCCATAAAAAGGAACGAATTGGATGAACTGTATAATTTATTAATATGTATCAATAAAATCGATTTGGAAAAAAAAAGGAATGAAGTGGGCTGGGGGTGGGGAATGGGGAGTTAATGCTTAATGGGTACACTTTGTTTGGGGTGATGGAAAAGTTTTGTTAATGGATGGTGGTGATGGTAGCAAAGCACTGTAAATGTAATTAACACTGTTGAATTGTATACTTGGAAGTGGTTAAAATGGGAAATTAGGGTGTAAATATATATATATGTTACCAGAATAAATTTAAAAAAAAAAACAACCCAAAAACCTATAGAACCATACCACACAAAGAGTGAATCCTAATGTAAACTATGGAATATATTTAATATTATAATTATAATAATATTGTTTCATCAGTCGTAACAATGGTATGACACTAATGCAAAATGTTAATAATAGGGAAAACTGGGGTGGGGGGAGTATATGGGAACTCTGTACTTTCTGCCTGATTTTTCTGTAAACGTACAACTGCTCTAATAAAAAAATATTTTTTTAAAAGGGAAAGTACTGATACATGCTACAATGTAGACGACCCCTGAAAACATTATGTGAAGAAGCCACTTACTGTATGATTCCATTTATAGGAAATGGTGAGAATAGGTAAATCCATCAAAGCAGAAAGTAGATTAGTATCTACTAGGGGATGGGGGAGGCGGAAGTGGGGAATAACTGCTAATGGATATAGCATTTCTTTTTGGGTGATGAAAATATTTTGGAACATACTAAAAACCAACAGATCTGTATACTTTAAAAGGGTGAATTTAATGGTATATGAATTATATAGCTCAATTAAAAAAAGAATCCTTGCTTGAGAGGAAGGGGCGTGCCCCCTCCTCTCACACCCTCCCTTCCCACAGGCCGGAAGGCACACATGATGATAGTGGGCAGCCACTTCGACCCTGCAGATGAGGGTAAACTCCCAGGAACGGGGAGCAAGGAGGTGGCAGGAGCCTGGGTCCCAAACACTGTGGACATGCCTCATCAGCCCTGGACTGCTCACTCTCAAACTGTTTCATGAGAGAGAAATTAACTGCTATCTCATATAAGCCATTGCTATGCTGGGTCTGTCACCGCAGCCAAACCTACATCTAATACCAAAATCTCCCTAAGAGAGTGTTAAAGGTGACCTTAGCGCTATACCATTTTTGCTTTACCCAATGACTGCCAAAGCTAACTCCTCCACAGGGGCATACCACCTATCCACTGCACATCCTTGGTTGTCCCCATCCCCGGCAGGAGAGGAGTGTCCGGCCACCTACGCTGTCATGCCAGTCTGGTGACCTCTTAATTCTGCAGGTGGAGGCTGAGCCATGGCTTGAGGAGAGAAGAGAACGACCTGGCAAAAGGTTTCTGGTTGCAAGATCCTTGACTGACTGCAGAGATTTGGAATGGTGTCAGCAGTGTAGGATAGTTCCTTAGAAGTATTCTTGATCTTAGCTTCACACTCCCTGGCCGCCTTAAATGCAAGGTGACTAACTGGCTAATTAAAAATGTGCTTTAGTTGACGTACTCTAGTTATCATGGTGACGTTTTTATTGTTGGGAGATGTACCATCCCAACTGGCCCCAAGAGTCCAAAAGGAAGGTCACTTTGGGCATCATTAATACCAACAGGCCCATAAAAGTATGGCTGAAGCACACATTTCATTTAATCTACTAGTAAAACTTCCACTTTGAAATTTCACTGTCAGGGTTTTTAAAACTTCCAGCCAGACTTTGTTCCTTACTCCAGTTCAATGCCATGCTTACTATGCTAACCATGTTTTTAAATGTCTAAACCATTCCACTTCAACATCATTCGTTTAATAAAGTTTTTTTTGAGCACCTAGTAAGTACTTGAATACAAAGGGAAGGAATTTTTTTAAAAAGGCCTCGGCTGACATCCTGGGACCTACAGCCCAGGGGGGGATATAGACATGAAATATGTAAAGGCAAAAACAAACCTATAATTAAGTACTATGAAAACTTCTATGATGGGTTGCCAGGCGAGAACAACAGGGGACCTACTTTAGATTCATGATGATCCAGAAGGGCCTCTTGCAAGACTTAATATTGAAGCTGAGATCTAAAGGAGAAAAGCAATCGGGAAAAGCATTTCAAACAAAGGGAAGAGCACATACAAAAGCTCCGAGGCAGGAAAAAAAGGTTGGTTTGTCTGAGAAACTAAATGAATGCCTGGCCAGTATACAGTGAGCGAGGCTGGCAGGAGCCACATCATGGGTGCGGAGAGCAGGATAAGGATTTTTTAATGTGACTTTAAGTATAGGAGTACATTAGCAGATAACTGTTACATCTTCCCCCCTGGCATCCATTGTTCCCCTTCCCCCCAAAACACCCTATTTTCACTTGGGCCGCACATGGCCCCCACAATCAAGCCAGGAGTTGTCAGGTGGGCTAAGCCAGTCATGTCTCCCGCCTTCCCTTGGTCGTAGTGATGGGAAATGATTGGGCACACGACCTGAGCTGACTCACAGGGAATTTCAGAACTGCTGTAGAAGTTTCCACGCACAAACAAAAAAAGGGCTCTTTCCCCCCTTTCCTCTGGACTTCAACTTCATAATTTGAGGCCAGAGTTATTGCAATCTTCTAACCAGTAGCAGCAAACAACCAATCTGAAACCAACTGAAAGATTCAAGGAGAAAAACTCGGTATTGGTAATAATGTAATTTGATCTCTGGATCAAGCCACACCTAAAAGTTATCCCTGGACTTTATGCTGAGCCAGTAATTTCTTAAGCCAGTTTGGGTTGGGTTTTCTGTTACTTGTGACCCAAAGATCCTGACTGCTAGAAAGGGGAGACCATTGAAGGGATTACATATGGAGTAAAACCTGACTCCCTTTCTGTTTGTGGAGGATGGACTGGAAAGGGACATCAGTAGAAGCAGTGAGCCAATCAGGAGGCTACTGCAATAGCTCCAATGAGAAATGAGGGCATCAGTATATAGTATTAAGACTAAGACTTTACTATGTGACAGTAACTCAGTTCTAAGTGTTTTACCTGTGTGAATTAATAACATAAGAACCCTAGGGCATGGGTAGTATTATCATAGCTACTATTTTTCTGAAAAGGAAACTGAGGTCTGGAGAGGTGTTGTCACCAGTGCCGAATTTCCCAGCCCAATGGCTGAAGTGCTGGGTCTGTCTGCCATAGGAGTCTGTACCCCTAACCACTGTTGTGCCAGGCTTGTAGGAGCTGCCGTGGCCCCAGACCCTGGGGCCTGGAATGGTCCTGAGCCCTCCCGATGTCCTTGTTCTCCACCTGCATAACTGACATCTGCCCTCCAGCCCCCATGCCTGGACAGGTGAGGAGAATGAACAAGAATGACTGGAGAAGTGTGGGCCTCCGGAGGCAGCTCTGGAGCAGGATGACCCTGGACAGTATTCTGAGTAGAGGAAAACAACTGGGGATGGAGGGAAGTAAAAAATCACCTCCCCCCACCCCCAGATATGGAAGGACATGATCCAGCCTCTCCCACAGCAGACTGAAGAATAGAGCCGGCCTGAGATGGAGGACCTGAGGAAGGGAGGCCACTGACAGGAGCCATCCAGAAGACACAAGAACTCTCTCGGTTCCTAGATCAGGTCTGTGCAATCCACCCATCCTTGCTGGTGAAATGACATTCCCCATGAACAAAGGTCCAATCGCTCTCCACACATGGAAGAAAGGGAACTTTCAGTCTAAACCAGTTCTTGCCATCTTGAACAAGTTGCTGCAAAGCAACCCTCGCTGGGCTGGAGGCAGGTGGCCTGAGGCTGCTATGGAGGCTGGGAAGGACAGAGCCTGCCAGCTGCCTGCATAGCTGATTCCTCCCTCTAAGGAACATTTCTGCAAACAGATCAGTGTTTCTGGACCAAAGTTGAAGTGGGCAGCATTAAAATCCAAATGGAATTGGAAACCAATTATCACTTTTTTTGGGAAAAACAGTGAGACATGGATCACACAGCAGGATGGGGGGTGGAGATTCTGTGTCTAGACCAAATGGTACTAACAGAGGGGGTGGAGAACAGAGCTGTCACACATGGGGCCATGCAAATTAAGGTGTTAAATCACAGCTTGCTGCTTCTAATGTACACTGTTTCCCAAAGCAGCCAGCACACAAAAAGACCAAAAACGTGGCAGGTGCTTTTAAGGTAGGAAGGAGGTACAATGTCCAAGCATACTGAAGACACAGTTGAAAGCTGGGTCTCTGACATGAATCTTGGAGAGACAGGGCCTATTACAGAAAGGACTGAAATGGTATTTGATGTCAGCCAACACATTTAATAACACCCTAAATCAGAAAACATCCCAACTACAATTAAAGATTCAGAATTGGGAGATGGGTAAAAACAGCCTGCTGGTTTTTCTCTCAACTTTTTATGGGGAAAAAAAAAAAAAAAAAAAAAAAAAAGTCATGAAGAAAACATGAATCTAAATGTTTAAAACAAAAACATTAAAAATATAAGGCGAACTGGGAAAAAACATAATCTCTGTGGGAGACAAACACTTCTTTCAGGAGAGTAACAGATAAGGTTGACCAAAAATAATGCTAGGGAGAATTTGAGTAACACAAACTAAACTCACAACTTGACTTTAAAGTATTATGTAAAACTCTGTACTAACTAACAGATGAGAGCCATTCTTTACAAAATATCATAAAATATTTATAAAATTAATCCTATATTAGGGAAAGAAAAGAAATTCTCAAATTTGCTGAAACAGAAATTTTCCTGTCATGCTACTATGACCCTAATGCATTTAAACCAGAAATGAATGACAATTTTTAATAAAGATAAAAAGAAATTTAACCCAATGGTTCTCAACCTTGACTGGATGTCAATTACCTCCAGAGTTTAATATATTTTGATGCCTAGATCTCACTCCCAGAGAGCCTGATTAAATTGAACTGGGCATCTTATCCCTTAAAGCTTCCTAAATTTATTTGTTATTAAGGAATTACTATTAAATGTTTTAGCTGTGATAATGGTATTGTGATTTCTTTTTTTTATTTTTTTAAAGAAATTATCTTTTTCAGAACCATATACTACAATAGTTAGGGGTAAAAAGAAAGTATGTGTAGTATTTGCTTCAAAATAATGGCGAAGGGTGGAGGAGAATTCAAAGTATAAATCAAACAAGACTGATTGTTACTGGATAACTGTTAAAGCTGCGAGATAGATACATGGGGGCTTACTGTACTATTATTCTCTACTTCTACGTGTTTGAAACCTTCCATAATGAAAAGTAAAAATGCAAAAATAAAATAAAGAATTTTAAAAGTCATGTTGGAATGTACAGCAGCCAGGGTTATATATTTGAAATTTGTAAATGTGAAAAGATTTCCAGGTATGTTTTAAGTTAAAGAGGAAATCAGAAATCAAAACCACCAATTGGACTTAGGAAATGATGAAGTAAGGAGCTCAGCAATTTCTCTCCCCCCAAAAGCAACAATAAAACCGGAGGAAACACAACTAATTGTGGACTCTGGAAATTGACTAAAGATATTAACCTGAGCAGCATTTATTCAAGAAAGACGGCTGAACTTCCAGTAAGAACAGAGAAAGTATGTGGCGTTTTCACTCGGGCTGCTCCCACCATATCCACCAGCTCCATTAGTCCTGTAGTTCTACCAAGCCAGGGCAAGCCATGAGAACAAGCAGCTTTGCTGCTGGATGGGGCTGACTTGATTTGGAGCAATGCAAAGAAAAACCCCACACTCCTGGGCAACGAACTTGCAGCTTGGCCAGACATTTAACAGGAACATCCAGGAAATGAGACACCCATAGTGGACCTTGCTAATCTCCCATGTATCTCTGGAAAAATTTACTCATATCCAGTGCTACACTCAAGCTCCAGAGACAGGAGAGGGCCATATCCCTGGCTGAACATGAGGCATCGTGCATGTGCAAAGGAGACAGCAGATGGCCAGTCTGAAAGTGAAAGCCAGGCAGAGTCACAAACTACTCAACTTTGAAGACATTCCCCAACCCACACAACAGATCCATCAGCAAACAGTGAAAGATTTATTGACTCAAGGTGATCCAGCAAAACCTCTGATCAAGCATTAGCTGACCACTAAGTAGTGCTGAACCAAGGGCAATCCATAGTAAGTTAGGCTTACAATTTAAACAAGATTTTTAAAAATCTCCCACAGAAAAGGGAGTAGAGATGTCAATTTCCACACCACTGGAGACAGACTCTACAGAATTAGCCCACTGAGTCACTAAAGGAAAAAAAATAACAAGAAAAACAGCAACAACAAACAATGGCCAGCCAGGAGGGAGGGCTCAGAATCCAGAGTTGTTACAATATATTATCTAAAAGGTATAGTTTTCAACAAAAAATTATGAGACATGCAAAAAATAATAATAATAAAATGTGGGCCATACTCAGGGAAAAAAAATCAGGTAATAGAAATTATCCTAAGGGAGCCAGAAGTTGGACATGGCAAACAGAGATTTCAAAATACCTATTAGAGTATGTCTAAATAACTAAAGGAAATCATGTTTATAAAGAATAAAGGAAAGAATAAAGTTAACTCATTACATAGAGACAAAAAAGAGATAGAAATTATTTTTTTAAAATAGAAATTCCTTAGTTGAAAATTACAACACTGAAATGAAAAATTTACTAGAGTGGCTCAACAACATATTTTGAGATTTGAGATAGCAGAACAAATCAGTGAATTTAAAGACAGATCAACAGAACTTATCCAATCAGAAGAACAGAGAAAAAGAAAGAATAAAATTATACAGAGCCCAAGAGACATGGGGAGTCACCATCAAGGGCATCAACATAGGTATAATGAAAGTCCCAGAAAGAGAGGAGACAGAAAAGGGCAGGAAAAAAAATAGAAGGAACAATGGCCAAAATGACCCCAAATTTGAAGAAAAATATTGATCTACACATCCAAGAAGTTCAACAAATTCCACACAGGATAAATAAAAAGAGATTCACACCTAGACACATCATAATCAACTTCTGAAAGACAAAGACAAGGAGAAAATCTTGACAGTCACCAAGGAAGAAACAACTCATCAACTACACTGAGCATCAATACAATCAACAGCTCATTTCCCACCAGAAATAATGGAAGCCAGAAGGTCCAGAATAGCATATACAAAATGCTGGAAGAAAAAAATTATTAGTCAAGAATTATATATCCAGCAAAACTATCCTTAAAAAATAAAGCCCAAATAAAAGTATTTCCAGACTAAGAGAATTTGTTGCAATCAGACTTAGATTTACAAGAAACACTATAGAGAAATCCTGTAGGCTAAAAGGAAAAGACATCATTTGATAATCTCAATTGACAAGAAGAAATAAAGAGTACCAGAAAAGGTAAATTCGTAAGTAAATATAAAAGGCTACAGGAATATATTTTTCTCTTCTTCTTAACTGATTTAAAATATAAGACTGCATAAAACAGTAATTATAAAACTGTGCTGTGGGTCTTATAACATAAAAATATAATATATATGATAATAACACAAAAGGAGAGGATATGAAGCTATATTAGAGTAAAATTTCTTTATTTAACCAGAACTGAATTAGTACTAATCTGAAATAGACTATGATGAATTAAGATGCACATTGTAATCCCTAGAGAAACCATAAAGAAAATAACTACACCAGAAAAATAGTTTTAAAAATAAAACAAAACAAAGGAATTAAAATGGAACATTACAAAATATCTATCAGAAAAGAAGGCAATAAAGGAGGAACAAAGTACAAAAACCAACAAAAAAAAATCTACCATGAGACTTACAGAAAACAAATGACAAAATGGCATATGTAAATCCAAATACATCAAATGTGAATGGATTAAATGATCTGAACAAAAGGCAAACTGTCAGGGAAGCGGCTGTGGCTCAATCAGTAGGGCTCCCGTTTACCATATGGGAGGCCCCGGGTTCAGTTCCCGGGGCCTCCTGGTGAAGGCAAGCCCGCCCGCGCGGCGTGGTTAGCTGACCCAGCGAGCACAAGCAGCAAGGGGGGGATAAATGAATAAATAAATAAAATCTTTAAAAAAAAAAAAAAAGGCAAACTGTCAGGCTGCATTTTAAAAAAAGACCCAATTATTCCTGACCATCCAAAAAAACCCCGACAGAACACATTTTATGTCCAAAGACACAAACAGGTTGAAAGCAACGTGACAGAAAAACACACACATATATAAATATATGTACACACAGACACACACCATGAAGACTATAATCATAAGAGAGCTGGAATGGCTAGACTAATATGAGACAAAATATATTTTAAGGCAAAAAAAATCCCACTACCTTACCAGAGACAATGAATGACATTTCTTAATGATAAAAGAATTAATTCACAAGGAAGATATAAAAATTATAAATGTACACAAAACTAACAAGAGAGCCCCAAAATAAATGAAACAAAAATAGACAGACTTGAAAGGAGAAATAATTTTTTATTTTTGATTTTTCATTTTAGATTAATTTAATTTATTTATTTATCCCCCCTTGCTACTTGTGCTCACTGTGTCCATTTGCTGTGCATTTTTCTGTGTCTGCTTGTCTCCCTGTGTTGTGTTATCTTGCTGCGCCAGCTCACCGTGCTGCATGGGCCGTCAGCTCACCACGCCGCACGGGCTGGCTTGCCTTCACCAGGAGGCAATGGGAATCGAACCCGGGGCCTCCCATATGGTAAACGAGAGCCCAACCACTTGAGCCACATCTGTTTCCGAGAAATAGATAATTTGACAATAATAGTTGGAGACTTCAGTACTCCACCCTAAATAACTGATGGAGCAACTAGTCAGATAATCATCAAAAATATAGAAGAAATGAACAACTACCAACTTGACCTAACTGATACCTCTACAACACTCCTCCTATCAACGGCAGAATGCACTTTTTTTTTTTCAAGCACACATGGAACATTCTCCAAGATAGACTATAGGCTAGGCCATATAGCCTACAGGTTGAGGAAAAGTATGTAGAGAGCAAGGATAGGCAAACTTTGTAAGTGACCCAAATTCACCCAAGATGAAACAATATGAATAGTCTTATAACTATTAAAGAAATCGAATTCATGATTAAATACTTGCATAAATCTCCAAGCCAAGATAATTTCACTAGCAAATTCTACCAAATATTTAAATTACAAAATAACATGGGGGGGGGGAGGAAGGGGGAAATAAAGCTTATAAAAAAGAGAAAAATGAATGATTGAAAAATAATCATAACATCAATTCTATACAATATCTTCCAGAAAATGAAGAGGAAGAAATACTTCCCAACTCATCTTATGAAGCCAGAATTATCCTGATACCAAAACCAAAGACAGTTCAAGAAAGAATAAGAAAGAAAGAAGAAAGAAACAATAGAAAGAAAAAAAAGAATGAAAGAAAAATAGAGACAAATTTACACAAGGAGCACAGACACAATATATAAAAACAATAGTACACCATGACCAAGTGGGGTTTATTTCAGAAATCCAAGGCTGGTTCAATATTAGAATAGTGATCAATGTAATCCACTATATTAATAATTGATGGGGGAAAAAAACATTGTCCAATACCCACTCATGGTTAAGAACTCTCAGCAAATTAGGATTAAGGGGAAACTTCCTCAACATGATAAGAAGAATCATTATCATACAGCCAACATCAGACTTAATCTTAAAGGTGAAAGACTAAATAATTTCCTCCCATTTGCAGATTGTCTACACAGAAAATGTCAACACATTCCTACAAACAAAAAACTCTGATACACAATAAACCCCTAGAATAAGTGAGTGTATTAGTCAGCCAAAGGGGTGCTGATGCAAAAAAAAACTTTTAGCTTTTATAAAGGATATTTATTTAGAGTAAAAGCTTACAGTTACAAGGCCCTAAAGAGTCCAACACAAGGTACCATAAGAGGTACTTCCTCATCCAAAGTCTGTTGTGACATGTTGAAGCAAGATGGCAGGCGATGTCTGCGAGAATTCAGCCTTCCTCTTTCCTCTGTAGGCTCCATGGCCCCAGCTTCTTCCAATCTCAGCTGTAGGCTGGCATAGGGCTAGTCTCTCTTCCTCTGGGGTTCATTTCTTTCCGGGCTCAGCTGCTCTGTGTTCTTCACAAGGTCAGCTGTAAATTATCAGGCTCATCTCTCTTCCTGGGGCCACAGGATCCTCTCTGGATCTTCTCTGTGTGTCTACTTCTGTGTGTGAGTCTGTTTTATCAGCCTACGAAGGGGACTGGGACTCAATGCTGAGTCGCACTCTAAAGACATGGTTGAATCAAAGCCCTAATCCTTATCTTAACATAACTTAATCAGATGACTCAACTGAATCTAATACAATCAAAGAGTTATCACGCCCAGAGGAAGAGACCAGTTTACAAACATAATCTATATGGCTTTTTAGAATTCATAAATAATATCAAACTGCCACAGTGAGTTTAGCAAGGTCACAGTATATGAAGTCAACATTAAAAAAAAATCAATCATATTTCTATATACTAGAAATGAACACTTGGAAGCCAGTATTAAAAGCACAATACAATTAAAAGTGCTAAAAAGAAAAGTAAATACTTTTACTATAGCTAACAAAACATGTACAGGATCTGTATGCTGAAAATTATAAAACATTGATGAAAGAAATGAAATATCTAAGGAAATGGAGAGATATACTATGTTCATAGACTGGACGACTCAACATATTAAAGACAAAAATTCTTCCCAAAATGATTTAAAGGTTTCATGCAATTCTTATGAAAATCCCAGCAGCTTTTTCAGTAGTTATAAGATGATTCTAGGGAAGCGGCTGTGGCTCAATCAGTAGGGCTCCCGTTTACCATATGGGAGGCCCTGGGTTTGGTTCCCGGGGCCTCCTCGTGAAGGCAAGCCCGCCCGCACGGCGTGGTTAGCTGACCCAGCGAGCACAAGCAGCAAGGGGGGGATAAATGAATAAATAAATAAAAATCTTAAAAAAAAAAAAAAAGATGAT
This sequence comes from Tolypeutes matacus, assembly GCA_026826555.1. Lineage (NCBI taxonomy): Eukaryota > Metazoa > Chordata > Mammalia > Cingulata > Chlamyphoridae > Tolypeutes > Tolypeutes matacus. Next base: position 11,242,584 of record JAKSZT010054134.1, read on the forward strand.
TCTAAAATTTATATGGAAAGGCAAAGGAACTAGAATGCTACAACAATATTGAAAAGAAGAATAAAGTTGTAGAAATCACATTACCTGATTTTAAAACAACAGATACCAAGACACTGAAAAGGATAGAGAATCTAGAAAAGGATAGAGAATCTAAAAACAGACCAACTCAAGTATACCCAACTGATTTTTTACCAAAGTGGAAAAGCAATTCAATAAAGGAAAAACAGATTTTTCAATACTTGTCTTGAAGAAATGGATTTCCAGAGGCAAAAAAGAAAAATGAAAAAAAGAAAGAGAGCCTTGGCCTAAACCTCATACTCTGTACAAAAATTCATAAAAAATAGATCACACCCCCTCTCAATCACAAGTAGAGTGGGCATCACCATCCCAAAGTCCTCAAGATAGAGGAATGAACAAAGATAAGGGGGAATGCAACTATGGACTAAATTAGACTTATTATTCTAGTAATGGAAGAACTTCTAATATTTATATAAAGACAGTGGTCAAAGAGGTTCTGAGGGGAGGGAGAAGGAAGAATAGGTGTAACATGGGGCATTTTTGAGACACTGGAATTGTTCTGCATGATATTGCAATGATGGATACAAGCCATTATACATTTTGTCAAAACCTATAAAATTGTATGATGCAAAGTGTAAAACATAAAAAATATATATATATATCACAGGTAAATGTAAAACTATACAATATTTAGAAGAAATAAAGGACAAAGAATTCTTAAATATGACACTGCTGAAAGCATAATCCATAAAAGAAAGAAATTGATAAACTGGATTTCACCAAAATTTAAAACTTTTGCTCTGTGAAAGACTGTGTTAAGGTAATGAAAACCCAAGACTCAGACTGAGAAATTACTTGTAAAACACATATCCAACAAAGGACTTGTATCCAGAACTTTAATATAAAGAACTCTTTAAACTCAGTTGTTAAAAAAAAAACAAAAAAAAACAAAACAAACAAAAAAACCCACCTCACAAATAATCCCATTAATAAATGGGCAAAAGACTTGAACAGATACTTCACCAAACAGGACATATTGATGGCAAAATAGCACATGGAATGATGTTCAACATCATTAGCCACTAGGCAAATGCAAATTACAGACAAGATGTGATACCACTCCACACCTATCAGAATAGCTAAAAGAAAAACTACTGATAATACCAATGACTGCAGAGAATGTGAAACAACTGGATTCTCTTATGCCTTGCTGGTAGGAATGTAAAATGGTACACCAACTCTGGAAATGTCTGGCATTTTCTTAAAAAGTTAAACATACACTTAACAATACAACCCAGAAACCGAACTTTTGGATATTTATCCTAGAGAAATGAAAAACATATGTACTACAGAAAAACCTATACACAAATATTCACAGCAGCATTACCTGTTACAGTAAAAAAAGAGGAAACAACACAACTGCCCTTGCCACAGTGAAACTGGGGTTATTGTGATTACCAACAGTTTTCATTAGCTGGTCCTGATCCTCCATAGGGTAAATTTAAAATTACATAGTTTCTTGCCTACTTCACTCCCCTCACATCCTCTTCTCTCCCCCCTAACCCACCCCGTCCCATAGGTTTTGATAGATCATTTCTCCTGAGTCATTCATTTCTGAATGATTAGCAATTTTTACAACACTTTTACTAAAGTATACCTTATATACTATAAAAGCTACCTATTTTAAATATACAACACTCTTCAGTAAATTTATAGACTTCTACAACTATCACTACAATCCAGTTTTAGAATTTTACCATCACCCAAAAAGATAGCTTGTGCCTATATATAGTCGGTCCTTGCTTCCACATCCAGGCCCAGGCCACCACTAATCTGCCTTTTGTCTCTAGATTTGCTTGTTTCTGAACATTTCAAATAGACGCAATCACATAATATGTAGTGTTTTGCACCTGACTTCTCCAATTAGCGTAATGTTTTTGAGTTTCCTCCATGTTCTAGTAGGTAATCAGTAGGTCATCATTTTAAAAATTTATTGTGTATCACTCATACATAAACATGCATAAGCAATCAGTGTATAGTAAAAGTTGTAAACTTACAGAACAAACATGCATAACATCATACACGGCTCTCATACCTCACCCTACCATGCATACCTTGCATTGTGAAACATTTTAAATAAATGTTGTGAAACATTTTTAATAAATGATGAAAGAGCATCCTCAAAATATTACTACTAACCAAAGTATCTTACGTTTGGTGTTATTTTTCCCCCAACCCACCCTATTATTTTTTTATATCATTCATACATGAATGTACATAAACAATAAGGGTACAGTAAAAGTTGTGAACTTACAAAACAAGCATAACATCATACAGGGCTCCCATGCATCACCCCACCACCAACACCTTGTATTGTTGTAAGACATTTGTTACAAATTATGAAAAAACAGTGTCAAAATCTTACTATTAACTATAGTCCATATCTTACATTTGGTGTATTTTTCCCCCAAACCACTCTTTTTTTTTTTTTTTTTTTCACAGAAGTTGTGAACTTACAAAACAATTGTGCACATGTGCAGAATTCCCACACAACACCCCTTCATCAACACACCACACTGTGATGGGACATTTGTTACACATTATAAGACATCATCAGACTTACCATCAACCATGGTTCATAGCATGTATTTGGCACACTTTTTCCATACTCCCCTATTACCAACACAGAACATCTTTGGCATAAATGCATGAATATTACAATATTGCTGATAACCACAGTCCATAGGTCACTCCAGTTGTATTTTTCCCATGCTTCTCCACATTCCCACCACCCTGCAATTGTGACATACATCTGCTCTAGCTCATAGAAGGATACTCTTGCATCTGTACCATCAACCAAAATTCTCATCCACCTCTGGGTTCACTGTGTTATTCAGTCCCTAGATTATTCTCCAGCTTTCTCTCAATTAACATTTACATTCCTAGACTACCCTTTCCAGCCACAGTCCCATTCATAAACCAGCTGTTACTCACTACAATGTTATTACCATCAACTCTATACATTTCCACACTTTTACAGTAAAGTTAATTAAAACTTCTACATACATTAAGCATCAGTAGTCCTTCTCAGCCCTCCTCTTATCTCCTTTAAGAATCTACCACCTACCAGATCTTCAAGATGTTTTCCTACATTTTCTTCTAGAAGCTTTATGGTTCTTGCTTTTATATTTAGGTCTCTGACCCATTTTGAGTGTGAGATGGGTCCTCTTTCTTTCTTTTGGTTATGGCTATCCAGTTCTTCCAGCACCATTTGTTGAATGGACTGTTCTGCCTGAGCTTAAAAGGCTTGACAAAAATCACTGGACCATAGATGTGCGGGTCTGTTTTTGAACCATCAATTCAGTTCCATTGGTCCATGTGTCTATCTTTATGCCAGTACCATGCTGTTTTTACCACTGTAGCTAGGTAATATGATTTAAAGTCTGGAAGTGAGAGTCCTCCAACTTCACTTTTCCTTTTTAAGATGTTTCTGGCTATTCAGAGCCCCTTACATTTCCAAATAAATTTGCTAATTGTGTTTGTTTTAAAAATGATGGTGGAATTTTTATCAGGATTGCATTGAATCTGCATATCAATTTGGGTAGAACTGACATCTTAATGATATTTAGTCTTCCAATCCATGAGCATGGAATGTTCTTCCAATTATGTAGGGCTCTTTAAATTTCTTTTAACAATGCATTGTAGTTTTCTGAATACAAGTTCTTTATATCCTTGGTTAAGTTTATTGCTAAATATTTGATTCTTTTAGTCACTATTGTAAATGGAATTTTTTCTCTGACTTCCTCCTCAGATTGAGCTTTACTAGTGTCTTTTAAAGTCCATTTCATCTGATATAAGTAGAGCTACTCTGGCTTTTTGTTGTTGCTGCTGCTGCTGCATGTGTGGAATATCTTTTTCCAGCCTTTAACTTTCAATCTATTGGTATCCTTGGGTCTAAGATGAGTCTCTTGCAGACAGCATACAGATGGCTCGTATTTTCTTATCCATCCTGCCACTCTATGTCTTTTGATTGAAGAATTTAATCCATTAACATTCAATATTATTACTGTAAAGGCAGTTCTTATTTCACTCATTTTGACCTTTGAGTTTCATCTGTCATATTTTATTTTCACCATACTTTTGAGTGTTTTAGTTACTTTTACTAATATAATCTTCATTTCTAGACCCTCTTCTAATCCTCTCTCTCCTGTCTTTTCTTTTCAGACTGTAGCACACCCTTTAGTATTTCCTGCAAGGCCGGTCTCTTTGTTATAAACTCTTTCAATTTCTCTTTATCTGTGACTATTCTAAACTTGCCCTCATTTTTTAAAGACAATCTTCCCAGATATATTCTAACCAAGGTTAACAGAGGTGAGGCAAGTTTGAGATATTGATGCCTCGAGGGAAATCGTGGTGTTAAGGCATATATAGCAGCCACCATATGCACAAAGGAAGTACAAACTTATCAAAATTCTTGTGGGAGTATACAAACAAAAATGTCTGAAGATGATCAGTTTAAATTAGAACTGGAATTTTAGTTCCTTATAGCCAAAATAATTCTGGCTAGCCCAGGTCCTAATTCCTGGGGGCTGAGCTGCAGGAACTCAGCATGGGGTATAAATCCTGTGGGAAGAAAAGGCCTTCAGATAATGGCAAAGTCACACGTGCCCTGGGGTAGAGCCAACAGGGCAGGGTCAGCCAGGCTTCACACTTCTTTATCCCTCAGATCCCTCAGGAGCCTTAAAAGCAAAGCTGCTACAAGACAGTATTTGAAAAGGGATTTTCTGGTCCAATGGGTCAACTCAAAAGACTCCCTTTCATCCAAGTAAAAGGACTGCGCCCTCTTTTACCTTCAAGTACATACATATGTACAAACACACACACACACACACACACACGAGGAAGCATTCATCATAAATTCCCTCGGACTAAGTCAGTGAGCAATCAATCTCTTGAACATTTAGAAAAATTCCTATTAGCAAAATTTCTCTTCAAAAGCAATCTTTGTTCTGAGTTTGAAGCAAGATTTCAGCATGACCTCTATCCAGATCTTTCCAAAGTTAATTGAGGGAGATACACTCTGGTTAAAACTGTATACTAAAAAAAAAAACAAAAAAAAAACTGTATACTAAAATGGCCCACACATCTAATCAAATTCCATCACATACAATGTGATGGGTGTCCTAGGTTTGTATTTAGAGGCCAGTGTGCAGGCCTGGGTACCAGGTAGGAAATGAATGGCTTTTCAAAGAGGATCTAGGCTCAAACTCTATTCTGATTCATTTGAGAAAGACCCTGGGCCTGCTCTCTGGGTAAGGCCCTTGGTTGAGCATAATCCTTACACTTTATTAGAGTGGTTCTCAAACTCTAATGTGCATGCAGTCACACAGGATGTTGTTCAAAACCCAGGCCCATTAGGTTGTATATATGTTACTAAAATAAAAGTTTAAAAAAAACATAAGACAGTACAACACAGTGAACCCTATTGTAAACAATGGACTATAGTTAAATCAATTATAAAAAGTTCTTTTGTTAACTGTTACAAATGCACCATACCAATCAAGGTGTTAATAATAGGGCAGTATATGGGGACTCTGTATTCTAAGCATGATTTTTCTGTAAATCTACAACTCTCTAAAAATAAGAAAAGAAATTGCCACACCCACCCCAGCCTTCAGCAACGACCATTCTGATCAGCTGGCAGCAATCAATATCAAGGCAAGACCCTCCACCAGCAAAAAGATTTCAGCTCACTGAAGCCTCAGGTGATGGTCAGCAATTTTCAGCAATAAAATATTTAATTAAAAAAAAAAAAAAAAACAACCCAGGCCCAGGCCCACAAATACCAAATCAGAATCTCAAGCTGTTTAGTACTTTTAAGAAGTTCCCTAGGCAAGTCTGTCTCTCCCCTAAATCTGGTTACCACCACTCAGGGGAGTCTAGCTAGCAAAGCAGATGCCAAACACCTGCTTCATATCAATCATTTAGGGAGAATTCTTAAAGTACCAAATCTAGGACCCTCTAAAGTTTCTGTATTTACTTCAGACTCTCTTGGTTGCATATGGTAGAGACCCCCCTGGTTAAATTTTTTGACTCAAGTTACTAAAAGTTCAGGTGTAATTCTGATTTCCAGTTACCCAGAATTTATCAGGAACCAATCATTTCCATCTCTTTACTCTCTGACCCAACAGCATCAGGTTTATGCCCCACAACTTAGCACCACAGTAGAAAGAAATCATCCTTCTTCTGGTCGCTCCAGCCAAAGCCATGGATTACTTGTGGTTGGATTTGACTCAGGAGCCGTCCCTAAGCCCACTACTGTGGCAGGGAGGGGAGGAATGATCTGAATGGCCCTTGCCTGCTCCTGAGGTGGTTCTGCGTCCAAGCCACCTAGACCTACAGTATGCTCCAAAAGCATGGGACTTTTTAAAAATTGTTTTTCCCCTCTGTTTCTCCAAGTTCTTTCTAGAAAATGTGAAAAATACATAAAAGCATAGAGAAAAAAATAAAAATAAAGTTTACCCCTGGACTTTGATTATGTTGAGGCAATAATTTCTCATCCTACCAACCGAAGTTTTTAGAATTTATAAACTCAAAGCTGTGCACATGGACAATGATTTCTTAAGAAACCTACTCTATACAATAAAGAATCCATTATGACAATCTCCCCAAAACTGAAGAAAGGTAAACATTTTAGGCATTTTCATGATCATTTTATCAATACAAATTTGTTTCCATTTTTCCATGAATTTGCATTTTTTTGTAAAAAACAAAAACAAACCACCCCTAAAGATGTCAGTGCGTATTTTCTAAGCTCAATGATATTCTCTCAATCACAGTACAATTATTAAAATGAGACACTGACAATGACGCACTTCTGTTATCTCAGGTACAGACCTTTTCCAGGTTTTCAGTTTTCAAAGGCAGGGTTTGAAAGGCAGCGCTCACAGCCTAGGGAGTCCTGCCCTCACCGAGCTCACAGTTTCAGAAGGCATCTCATCACAAGGCATCTCACGGTTTCGGAAAGCATCTCACAAGCTTACAGTGAATAAGCTAAATGTTCTACGAGACCATATGTAGACAGACCTGCACAAATCAGGAAGACTCTTAAACAGAGCAGAGGTTGGTAAAGCAGGCCAGTCCTTGACATCACTGTCACCGTCAGGTCACACTCATGGACTGAGAGCAGAAGCCAGCCTGCACTGAGCCCAGGACTCTGGGATCTCTCGAATTCCACAGGTATGCCAACCTCAGACAGCAAGCATGCATCCAGTGAATGACCCCTGTGAGCTTGTTACTCTCTCTACTTTGCATGTGGAGAAACTGAAGTGCAGAGAGAAGTTACTCACTTGGCCCAGGTGCTAGTTGGTAGTAGAACTGGGAATCAACTCCAGGCTCTTTATTCCCAGTCCTAACTTGGGCTCTGGAACACTATGCAATCTCAGGAAGGAAAAATAAGGATGATGATGATGATAACTAACACTTAAATGTTTACTACGTATCAGGCTCAGCTAGCACTTTACATAAATTTACTTAATGCTCTTAACAGTTCCCTGAGGTAGGAACCTTTATCATCCTCATTTTACAGGTGAGAAAACTGAGGCCCTGAAAGGCAAAGTGACACACCCAAGGTCATACAGCTAGCACATGGCAGAGCTTTGAACCTAGGCCTTTTGGCCATGTTCTTAACCACACCTGATGTTGCTTCATATATGAGAAGGAGAAAGATGCCCTGGGCTAGGAAAGCAGAGAAATAGAAATAGCTGGGCTTCTGAGAGTCCCCTATGTATAAGAACTGTGTGTGCGCACTGGTGGGGAAGCCATTGCTTACTGCCCAGCCACAGTTCATTGGGTGAGAGAGGTAGCCACCTGACCAAAGCTAAACCAATCAGATCCTCTGTCCTGGAATGGAGACTGCCAGTCAAGTCTTGCCTGTGGCTGGGAACTGGAGCTCCATATAGGAAGGATCTATGGGACAGCCAAATGCCTGGAGAAACCCAGAGAGGGAAGGAAGTAGAGACAGAAAAGCAGCAGCAGAGGCAGGAGATGGAAAAAGAAAACTCTCTGGGCCTTGGGCCGCTTGGTGCTGAGGCCAGGAGACAATGCCTGCCCCTGGTTTGAGGAGACATCTCAAATTCCTTTTAGCTGGGGTGAGTCCGACATGAGTTTCTGTTATTTCCAACCAAAGGAACTTAGGCTTCCTCTTCGATTCCATCTCCTGCCACTCTCCCCCTCCACTACTGCCCCCTGGTCCAACGGGCCTCCTTGTACTTCTCAGAAGGTGCTCTGCAAGCTCCTGCCTCAGGGCCTTTCCACTTGCTGTTCTGGCTGGAATGCTCTTTCCCAGAGCTGGCTCCTTCTTATCTTTCAGGCCTCCACTCAAACATCACATCTGCAGAGGCCTGCCCTGATCACTTTTGCTAAAACAGTAGCCACAATCACTCTCTAGCCTTTCCCCTAACTTATTCACAGTATCACTACTTAACACTACCTTATTCATCTGTTTGTTTAGTGTCCAACATCCCCTATAGAATGCCAGTTCCTAGAGCGTGGGGAACTTATCTGTTGCTTGCCATGCAGTAGGTGCTCAGGAAATACCTGAGTGATGGCACTGCCCACACAAACTCTGAGCACCTCTCCTGGGACCTTTATCCTTGCAGTGGGAAATAGAGAAAAGGGAAACACAGGAAGGAACAAGGACTAACATTTATTTGAGTGTTTACTATGGATCAACAACTCTTCTAAACACTTTACGTGGATCAATTAACTTAATCCTCACAAAAAATCCTAGAGTAAGTGCTATCATTACCCCCTTTTACAGAACATGAAACTGAGGCACAGAGAGGTTAATTCCTTGCCCAAGGTCACCCAACCAGAAAGAGGCAAAGCTGACTTATGAAGCCGGCAGTCTGACTTCAGGCCTCGTGATATCCAGGTGAGGACCAGTCCCACAGATCCAGCAGCCAGCTATAAAGCTGCCAGGCTGCTACATGTTTTGGTTCGCAGTGCTAGCTACTTGCAGGTGACCCCGAGCCCCCAGATGCCCACAGCTGAGCCTTTTTTTAACCCATATAAATTAATGGCCCAGAATGTGGCTTCTCCTTCTCTAAGTTGCCCGCTCCTGCTTGTACTCAATATCAGCTTCTTCTCTGGTCTGATCCAGCCTTGGAGAAGGATGAGTCCTTCATGACCTTGCCACAGCCTAAGTGGTCACCACAGATGTATTAAGGAGCCCCAGAAAAGTTCTGGTCCCTGCCTTCCTAGGCTGTGGTACTCTCAACCAAGGGCTTCACCACTGAAGGGGGACCTGCACGATAGAACATCTGAGACATTCATGCCCAGTCAGCATGCCTGAGACCTCCACTGGCATTTAAAGTTGTCATGGAAGTGCTAGCCAGGGTAGAGGCAGAGAACAAGCCTGAAACATAAAACTATCCCATAAAAGCAATAAAATTGACTATTGTTGGTGGACAAAAGGAAGATCTAATTAAGAAACCACAAGAAAAGCTGCTGAAAATATGTTTGAAATAAAAAGGCTGGTTATTAGGGGGATGGATGTGGCTCAAATGGTTGGGCATCCGTCTCCCATATGGAGGGACCTGGGTTCGATCCCCGGGACCTCCCGATTAAAAAAAAAAAAAAAAAAAAGGCTGGTTATTAAATAAATCTGAAATATTCCAAATTAGGCTCTGCCTCATCTGAACTTGTTAATAAGCAAGCAAGCACACCTCCCTGTGCTTCAGTTTCCTCACTGTGAATGGAGAGATGACCAGCCAGCTTTGCTGAATTGTGGTAGGGCTTGACTGGTAAACCAATAAAACACTTAGACTGGAGCCTGGCTCATACTAAGCATTTCAACTAGTGGAAAAGGAAGGATTATTTAGTCAATAATCCAGGGGCAATTTTACTGGCTAACTATTGGGGAGGGAAAGTTAGATCTACACCTAACGACAAAATAAATTCCAAGTGTCAATGTAAAAAAATGAAGCCATAAAAAAATTAGGAAGAAAAAAATAATATTTATCTAATCTTAAAGACCTAAGCATAAAAGTAAGTAAATAAATAAATAAATTAAAAGAGAAAGAGTAGCTTTAATAGCTCAACCTACATAAAAATTAAAAAGCCTCAGTGGGTCATTAAATATCCTAAAGAAAATTAAAAGGTAAACAGCTAACTAGGAATATAAATTTGCAACATATAACAAAATGATTCCTATCTTCAATATGTAAAAGCCTCCTACATATCAGTAAGAAATAAAGAATACTTCCCAAGAAAAACAGGCCATTAACAAGGAAATACAAATGGCTAATAAACATATAAAAATACAATTAACTTCATTAGAAATCAAATAAATGAACACTATTCTTTGTCATTTTATGGTTACCAAAGTGGCAAAGATCAAGAAGCATTCTGAGTCCAGAGTTGGCGAGGATTTGGGAAAAACTAGACTCCCACTCAGGCTGACAGGGATCGATACTGATAGAACCTTTCTGAAAGACAAGTTAGCAATAAGTATCATGCCTTTTGAAATATTTATACACTTTGATTCAGCAATTGCAACTCTAGGACTTGGTCTTAAAAAAAAAAAAAAAAAAGGTGAAGAAGCCAACAAAAGTTTTTGTGTATGAAATAGCCAATTATAATAACGGAACAAGGAAACAACCTGTATGTCAAACAACTGGGCATTGACAGGATGGAACACTGTGCAGTCATTAAAAAGAGCATAACCAACCTCAACCTACTGCCACAGGAGACTCTCCAAGATAGGTTATTAAAGAAAAGAGCAATCTGCACAATATATCTAGAAAGTATGTCTGAATGGCAAACGATACACAGATATATATAATAAAACTAAAACGTGAATAGTACTTAATCACATTCCAGGCACTAATCTAATGCTTTACATATATCAACACAGTGAATCCTTACAAGCCTATGAGGACTAGCACCACCATTTTATAGATGGGGAAACTGAGGCACAGAAAGATTAAGTTATGGCCCAGGTTCACACAGTCAGTAAATAGCAAAACTGGGATTTGAGCCCAGGCTCTTAACAAACACAACCAACTGCATAGGCCAAGACCTGGGCAGTCCCTCTGGCAGATAAGAGATTGGGCGGGGGGTGGGGAGCTGGCCCAGGGGACAAGGTCAAGATGGCGATGCTTTTCATCTTGATCTACTGTTTGAACACTTTTATAACAAATGTGTAGCTTCTGTTAAGTTTTAAATCAATAAAGAGGGAAGCGGCTGTGGCTCAATCAGTAGGGCTCCCATTTACCATATGGGAGGCCCCGGGTTCAGTTCCCGGGGCCTCCTGGTGAAGGCAAGCCCGCCCGCACGGCGTGGTTAGCTGACCCAGCGAGCACAAGCAGCAAGGGGGGGATAAATGAATAAATAAATAAAATCTGAAAAAACAACAACAACAAAAAAAAAAAAAAAAAATCAATAAAGATTTCTTAAAATTCTATTTTTAAAAATCACTTAATATAAAATCCTTGCCATGTGACCTAAGTGCAAGTAGGAGCAGAAGATGATTAGCATGATCAGTGCCCCCAAGGGGTGAATGGAGAGTAGAAGTGAGACTGCACTGAAGACCCACCTTTACCTAAGTTGCAGGTGGGGGTGGCGGTCACACCTCCTTCCTAGAAGATACCCAGTAAAGGCATTTGGCTGGCCTGGGTATCACATTCAGCACATACCCTGTGGGAGGAGCTCTCTTTACATGTGGAGCACTGCAGAAGGAGATAAGAAGGATTTGATGGGCGAGAAGACTTTTCAGCCCAATCATTTAAGCAGGTTCAGGAGCTCAAAGTCCAAGGCCTATATACCACCTTATCTGGCCCACGTGTAAAGTTACTTTAGGTGTCAGCGGCTGAAAAGTCCTTGTTTTCTGCCCTATAATAAATACTGTAATAAAAGGCACATCAGGATCTGGGTTAGTGGGGATGGTGGAAAGGCCACCAATGTGGACTTGATCTCCTCATGATTTCATAAATGTAAGACAATGACATTCAGCTCCTCCTAGGCACAGGCTAAGGCAAGAGCATGAATTAAGAGCTGGGTTCAGAGAGTGAGACAAGGAAAGCAAGGTCAGACTGTGGGTCTCCCTCCCCAGGCTTAACCCCAGCCCTAACCAGCTGTGTGACAATGATCAAGTGGTGTCACTTCTCTGGGTCTGTTTCATCAGCTGAAAAGGAGAAAAAGAGTCCACTGGAATGAGGATTAAACAAGACGTTCAAGTAGGGCACCTCAGCCTGTTTTAAAGGGGAGATGGAACCATTATTCTGCTCACCACAACCTGCAGACCAAAGCCAGAAATGCCAGAAAAACCTTTTAGCCAGCTCATCACCCCATTCTGAACTATCCCTTGGCAAGCTGTCAGGCCACAAGCCTCTCTCCAGCCCCAACACCACCATCTGCTCGTCCCGCCTTCCTCTTTGCCCCTTCCAGCTGTCTTCCTCACAGAAGCCAGAAATGGGATCACACGCAGAATATCAGCTTGACGGGCTCTCACCCTTGCCCACCCTGCATCCTCATCTCGCGCATCCCTGGCTCTGGCCCTCGAGCCACTCTGGCTACTTTGTGCTTCCTTGACCCACTCACTTGTACCTCAGCACCTCCACACTTGCCGGTCCTTCTGCCATGAAAACTCTTCCCCCAGATCTTCACAAGACTGGCGCTGCTGCAACACTCGGGTCTCAGCTGACATGTCACCCCAAGGAAGCTCTCCCCAACCACCCTAGTTATCCAGCATTCTATACCCCCCTCCACCTTCCAGGTGTGTTTCTCCCATCATTCTGATTTAATGACTTCATAGCATTATTCTTCCCCATCTGTAATTATCTTGTTAATTTAGTTCTTTATTGCCTGTGTCCCTCAACCTAGATGTAATCTCCAGAAGGGAGCTTCTCAGGCTGTCCCCAGGACCTAACACATATATAATGCTCAATAAATATTTGCTGAAAGGATACGTGAATGAATTCTATTTCAGTCCACATGAAATCTTCTCCGCCCCCACCCCCCACGGGGAATTAATGTGCTGTAATCCCCAGAAGAAAAGAAAGCCCTTAGATATCATGCAATAAAATGTGTAACTGATCCCAAAGCATCCAAATGCTTTCATGCATGCTAGTCCTCTAAAGAACTGATGACCAGACAATAGTGGCTGGGGTCAGAGCTCATCCCTGGCCAGGCTACTATAAAGACTAGCCTCTCCAACTGAGCAGAGCCTTTTATTATTCTTTTGTCTAGGAATGAAGTTTCAGATCAGAGGAAATCCAACTGTTCAGAAATCTCCTGCCCCAGGGGTAAAGGTTTAATCCCTTGGCTAGGAGAGAGTACTAACCAGAGCCTGTGGGTCTGAAAATGCTTGGCCAGGTAAACAGAGAGAGAGAACAAATAAAACAAACAAAACAAAACAAAACACACACAAAAAAAATAGGTATGTCAAAAGACTAGAGTTGCCCCTCCCTGGCTACACTGCCTGATTAAAATGCACAAGATGCCACCTGTTCAAAGGTAAGCCCTGAAGTGTCCCTACCTACATGAGATGACTGTGACCAGCTCACCAGCCCGGGATGGGGTGGGAGCAGTAGCAGAAAACAGTAAATATTGAATGAACAAACACAAAAACAAAGACAGAAGATTCAAATTACCAAAGGAGAAGTCAGGAGATTGGAAACCACCAGCCCAATTGTTCAATACTCATTCTAATGTAAACAAAAGTTCAAGAAAGCCTGCACCCTCAGGATACCTCAATAATACATGAGGGAAGGTTTCTCTCTAGAGACATATTCCAGATAATAAAGAGGAAGGACTGACTTACAATGTCACAATTTTTGCAAATGAAGTAATAGGTCATTCAAGGCAGCTAATACTACAGAGAACATCACAGACATAATGGGCCTTTACATACCTCCTAATAGACACATACACCACCACCTAGGAGGCCATCTTGCATAACAAAAATAAATAAATAAAAATGCAAGCCTGAATGAAGTCTCTACCCATTTATAGGAAACATAGGGACAGAATACATTAACCACCAACACAGGCATAGAACCAGACAGATCCAGGCTGTGGGAAAATCTATTAGGACAAAAATGATTTCTCAACAAATAAATGGGGAGGGGAAAAAGAAAAAGGAGAAAGGAGGAATCTATAGATTAAATGAAACTTAGCAGCTATATGAACCAAATCCAAATCCAATGGTGGAAGTTTTGGGTCCTGATTTGAACAAACCAATTCTAAAAAGTTATTTATAAGATGATTTGGAAAATGTCTGGATACTGGACGATATTGGGCAATAACTGTTAATTATCTTAATTATGACAAGGGTTTTGACACTATATGTGTGTGTGTGTGTGTGTGTATTTAATTTTAGGAGGTACCAGGGATTGAACCTGGGACCTTGTACATGGGAAGCAGGCACTCAACCACTTGAGCTACATCCATTCCCGTCACTATATATTTTTCCCCCAAGATGGCTTCCTCATCTGTCTGCTCATTGTGTCCGCTTGTTATCTGCTTGCTGTGTCTGCTCACTGTGTCTGCTCGTCTTCTTTAGGAGGCACACAAACCTGGACCTCCCATCTGGGAGGCGGGTGCCCAACCACTTGAGCCACATCAGCTCCCTGCTCGTTGTGTCTGCTCATTGCATCAGCTTATTGCATCTGCTTGCTGCATCTGCTTGTCTTCTTTAGGAGGCACTGGGAACCGAACCCAGGACCTCCCACATGGAAGGCAGGCGCCCAAATGCTTGAGCCATTATCTACTCCCACTATATATTTTTTTAAAGAGTCCTTATTTCTTACAGATATGTACTGAATTAGTGAGCTTTAAAATATCCAGTGGGGGTTGGAGAGCGGCAGATACAGATAAAACCAGAGTGGACATGAGTTAATAACAGATGAAGCCATTCATTATTCACTCTGTTTTTGTGTAGGTATGAAGCATTCCACAATAAAAATTTGTTTAAGGTGTCTAGAGGTGATTAGAAACACAGAGTGACTAAGAAGACAGTCCATGATTACTTCCACCCCCACCATTAATGATCATTATGTCCTCCTTCTGCTCCATTTCACTCTGGGTAAAAGTCCTCACTCTAGCCTAGAAGATCCTTCACAATCTGCCCCCATTACCTCCCTATCCCCATATCCCCCCATTTCCTCCCTCTTTCCCTCCTCCCTAGCCCTGCTGACCTCTCTGAGGTTCCTTAAACACTCCAGGTACCACCTCACCTCAGCGCCTTCACACTGGCCCTTCTCTCTACCTAAATGCTCCTCCCCCAGATACCCACACTGACTCCCTCCCTCCCCACCCTTCCCCTTAAATGTCACGTCATCAAAGAGGCCTTCCCTGACCACCCTATCTAAAACAGCACCTCATGCTGTTTATTCATTCCATGTATCCTCCTTTATTTTTTTTCAAAACTCTTACCTGTTTCTGACTCACCATTTACTCCTTTTTTACTCTCATTTCCTCCTCTATAATATAAGTTCCAAGACAGGGGAAACTGTTTTATTCACTGCTGTCTTCCTTGCTCTCATAACGGTTCCTGTACAAAAGAGGTGCTCAATAAATATTGGTGGAAAAAATCAAAGAATCAGAGAGGGAGAAACAGATGTGGCTCAAGTGATTGGGTTCCCGACTACCATATAGGAAGTCCAGGGTTTAATTCCTGGGGCCTCCTGGTGAAAGGCAAGCTGGCCTGAGTGGCGTGCTGGCCCATGCAGAGAGCTGGCCCACGCAGGAGTGCTGGCCCATGCAGGAATGCTGGCCTGAATGGAGAGCTGGCGCAGCAAGGTGACACAACAGAAAGAGACATAGAGGAGAGATAATAAGAGACGCAGCAGACCAGGGAGCTGAGGTGGCACAAGAGATTGAGCGCCTCTGTCCCACTCTGGAAGGTACCAGGATTGGTTCCCGGTGCTGCCTAAAGAGAAGACAAGCAGACACAGAAGAACACACAGAGAGCACACAGCGAGCACAAAAACAATGGGGTGGGGCGGGGGTATAAATAAATAAATAAATCTTAAAAAAAAAAAAAAGAAAAGAAAAAATCAAAGAGGGTACCACCCGGATGCACCATCCTGGTGTCTGGCAGCTCCTTTAATTTCCAATTTTAGGCAACACTTCAGAATCAGTAAAGCTGCTAGATGCCTACTCTGATATTTAGTCTCCCCTTTTAATCAGTAATAGAATCCCCGATGTTTTAGCTAAGAACAAGGCCATGTGGAATAAAAACTACTTTTTCCAGATTCCCTTAGACCTATACGTAGCTATGTGATTAAGTTCTGGGGAAGGGTCTGCAAGTATAATTATTGTGTGCAGGTTTCATTAAATGTTTTTAAAAGAGAGGGGTGCCCATTTTCCTCCCTTCCTCTTTCCTGCTGTCTGGGATGTAACAGCTGGAGCTTGAGCAGTCATCTCAAACCATGAGGTGGCATGGTAAGGATGTTGAACAAGAAGGTAGAAGGAGCCTGGGTCCCTAGTAAGAGTGCATCCTGGGTCTGCTTATCACTGGCCTCCTTTTATGTGGAAGAGAAATTAACGTCTATCTTGCTTAGGCCGCTGTCATTTTAGGTTTTCTATTACATGCAGGGGAACCTCATCCTAACTGATACACCTAGGATCAAAAAACCAAGGCACAGTGGTGATGGTTGCACAACACTGTGAATGTAATTAATGCCACTGTATTGTACATATAAAAATGGTATATATATATATATATATATATATATTTTTTTTTTTTTTTAAGATTTTATTTATTTATTCATTTATCCCCCCCTTGCTGCTTGTGCTCGCCGGGTCAGCCAACCACGCCGTGCGGGCAGGCCCGCCTCCACCAGGAGGCCCCGGGAACCGAACCCAGGGCCTCCCATATGGCAAACGGGAGCCCCACTGATTGAGCCACAGCCGCCTCCCTGGTATATATTTTTTACTACAATAAAAAAAAAAATTTTTCTAAGCTATGTCAAAAAAAAAAAGCAACTAAAAAAAAAATCCACTAAAACAAACAAAAAGCTATGTGAGGGTGGGTAGAACAGGGCATATATATTTATATCTATACAAATGCTCATATTTTGAAGACTGTTCCCAAAGAAGAGAGAATCACTGTGAGCTGGGAGTACACAGATGGATCATGGTTAAGCATATGGACTCAGAGCCAGACCACTGGAGAGTGCATCTGTTTTGTTTTGTTTTTTTTAGGTACCGGGGCCGGAGATTGAACCCGGGACCTCATATGTAGGAAGCCGGCGCTCAACCACTGAGCTACATCGGCTTCCCTGAGTTGGTTTTTTCGTTTGTTTGCTTGTTGTTTGTTTGTTTGTTTTGCTTGTTTTTAGGAGGCACCAGGAACCGAACCCAGGACCTCCCAAGTGGGAAGCAGGCGCTCAACTGCTTGAGCCATATCCACTCCCCCAGAGAGTGCATCTTGACTCTACTACTCCCTGGCCGCAGGAACTACAGAGAGTTACTTAACCTCTCTGTGCCTGTTTTGGCCTCTGAAGAAGGGGATAACAGTGCCTACTACATAGGCCACTGGGAAGATTAAATGAGCTGGTTCATAAAAAGCACTCACGATAGTTCCTCTATACACATTAAGCCCTTAATGAGATTGGCTACCATTATCATTATTCTAACTTCAGACATCTACATGAGAGAAATGAGCAATTAGTTGGCCAATGCTTGCAGATGATCATGGTCATGTAGCCCCCACTATGTGTTCACTTCTCTGGCTGTGGCAGCCTCTGTAAGAGCCTTGCCTATCCTATGTACTCACTACATCATAGATAAACGAATGCCTGCTGCCTCAGTTTACCTATGACTTCTTTGACTGTCTGGAGAGACCACTTCTAGGTGTCTACCCAGCATGTCCATTCTCCTCACTTCTTTCTTACTGTCTGAACCCTGACTTTGTTCAGGGTGGTAATGAGCCCAGCTTTTTATTAAAAAATGCATTTCCCAGAGTTCCTTAGAGCAAGGGAAATCATGTCACAAAGAGACACAAGCAGAAGTCTGGTAAGGATTTCCAGGATGTCTTTGGTTTCCTAGTAGAGGTAATATTAACAGGAAGAGCTTTGCGTCTTCCTGCCAGTACCAAGGATGTGGGGTTGGAAGTGGAGCAGCTGTCTTAGGACTATGAGGCTAAAGGTGGCAGAGCAGAAAGAGAAGGAACCTGGGGCACTAGAGATGCTAAGCTGCAGCACCACCCTAGTCCTGCTGACCTCTGCACTTCTTATGTGAGAAGATAAGCCCAGTGGTAGCCAGGCTCCAAAGACGGCCAGCAATAGGCCATGTCTCTGGGGTCTCACAACTTACATCATCCCTCTCCCAATGAATCTGGGCTAATCCCATAACTCGCTTTAACCAACACTGAGTCAGTTCTGGACCTATGCCTAACAAAGGCTTAAGAAGCCCTAGGCTGCCATGTTAGAAGTCCAGCTACCAGCTGGCAAGGCCACATGGAAGGGAGAGGCTCTGAAACTATATGGAGAGAAAGAGGCCCAGCCACCTCTGTCAATATGTCAGACACGTTCCAGCCCCATCCACCCACTGACTGCAGTCACAGAGACCCCAAGCAAGACCAGCAGAAGAACCATCCAGCTGAGCCCCAGTGAACAAGAGATCCGCTAGAAATAATAAGCTGCTGTTGTTTGAAGGCATTAAGTGTTCAGGCAGCTTGTTATGCAGCAATAAACAACTAGAACAAGCCCCTATTTGGGTAAGCCACTGCTCAGGTTTCATGAAGCCAAAAACATTCCCTAACTAAAGTACTACCAAAAAAGGAAACATGCCGATAGATCACAAACTCCAGCAAAATCCCTCGCATATTGTGATTTTGATCAAAGGATGTCAAAAAGAAAAAAAGCAGTCCAAATAAATGTGGTATCACATACACACACAAAGTAATCCTTCTCTCTCTTATTTTCTTAATAAGTTCCCATAAAGCATAATTTCTTTTATAATTAAAATGCATTTAAAGCAGATGGTTCATCTTTATGCTGGACCTGGTGAAGATCCTCTTAGGCCTCAGAAAATGCATCTCCTATCTGGACAAGAGGCATCATTACAGTAATACTGTTTCATATTCATTCTCAATGGCTTACAGCTTAAGTTAACAAGGTGGCTAAGCAGGTCAGATGCCTGCAATCTAGTAAAAGAAGGCTATCAAGGGGGTGGATGTGGCTCAAATGGTTGGGCGTCCGTCTGCCATATGGAGGGACCTGGGTTCGATCCCTGGGACCTCCTGGTAAAATAAAAAATATACATATAGAAGGCTCATGGGCTGCCAGGCTCTGTGTGCCGGTGAGCCACCAGGCCCCGGGAGCCATGCAGCAAGATGATGACGTAACAGGAGAGAGACACAGGGAGGAGACAAGATGAGATGCTCCAAAAGCCAGGAACCGAGGTGGTGCAGGTGGCAGAATACCTCTCTCCTACATCGGAGGTCTCCACGATCGAATCCTGGTGAAGACTGGAGGAAGAGGATGAGAAGAGATGGCAGGAAACAGACACAGAGAATTGCCCAGCGAATGGACACAAAACAGCAAATGGGGAAGGGGGGATTTAAAATGAATAAAGTAAACAAATCTTTAAAAAAAAAAAAAGAAGGCTATCAATAAAAATAATTTGAAAAACAAACAAACAACTAGAAACAAAGGGAATGCACATCACTGGTGGCCTGGCCAAATAAATTAGAGTAGACCAACACCACTGTGTGCTACGCAGCCATTGAAGAACAAATCTGAGTACTACCCAAAGCCTTGGAGGCATTTCCACAAGGTAATGCTTTGTGCAAAAAACAAAATACAGGAGAATTTTTCCTTATAGAATATTATTCCTTATAGAATATAGAATAAACATGTCTATATTTTCCAAAATGTGGAAAGATACATACAGTACTGGATTGTTACCTTGGGTGAAGGACTGGGGTAGGATGTTGACATGGAGGTAAGACTGAGAAGAGAGGGAAGAAAGAAGGAGCCCACAAAAAAAAAGGGAAAGACTGAAAAAAAATTAAAAGAAGTTTGAAGCCAGTTCATAAAGGTAATTACCATCCCCATTTATTGAATACTACATGCTAGACATCTAGACAGTCTAGTCCCATAATCTCACTTTAATTTCTCATTTAATGCAGGTACTATTAATTAGCCCCATTTTCCACATAAGGACACTGATGTCCAGAAAAGATTAGTCTGTGCAGAGTCCAGAGCTTGGGCAGTACGGGATGCGCTCATGATGTGAAATGGCTCCCCAGGAGAATCCCCAGCCCAGTACCAAAACCATATCACTTGTAGCTTGAGGGACAAGGCCCCCATTAAATGTTGCACGAGTAGCTCCTCTAACACTTTACACATTCTTAAAACAGCAGCAGACCCTGGTGTGTGATGACGTGTGATACGGCGGCGGCACCAGATCCATCTGCACCAAATCCGTCTGCACCTCAGGTTCTCATGCTGCTGGGAGAAATCCGAGAGGGCCACTGACCGCATGCCACAGAGCTTTGGGAAGCCCTGCCTAGGACAGTTTTACAGAATCCATTAGCTGACGCTGAGAGCCAGAAAACAGATCAGGAGGCATCAGCGATTATACAGACTCTTTGAACTCACCATTTAATTAAAACCTGTTCAGCCCCAGAACAAGAATTATTGCCTATTAAAGCAGGGGAGACTGATAAACTGTGCCTGGCCTGTTAATTCTTCCTTCCCAGGCATTCCCTGGCCTCTCTGCTGCAGGAACGCCAAGCAGGGCCTGGCGATAAATCGGCTCTCCATGTACAGGAGATGTGTGTATACAGGTGGTGTCCTTGAGGAAGCCTTTCCCACCTAAATTAATCCAGCCTGCTCCACACTCACTAGGCTAAGGCACACTCTTCCAAGCCACACACACCCATGCTGCCTGGATGAGTCACTCTGAGGACCTGAGCTACACAGACCTAGGGGCCTGAGGGACAAAAAGTCAGAGGGCTGGATGCTGCAGGCAGGCTGGAGATCCACCGGGTGACCAAGCAGTGTGTATGCCACCCCAACCCAGGATGTACAGACATTCCACTTAGACCCCAAACAGGGACAGCGCCCCTGATATCATAAATTCATTCAGAAAATAATTTATCCCACACTTTTCATGTGCTAGGCATTGTTCTACAAAAAAGAGCCAATGGTGGGGGGGGGGAGGAGAAGGTTAATAAAGAAATACATGCTATGTCAAGTGGTACTAAATGCTATGAGGAAAAATAAAGCAGAGTAGAGGGCTAGAGAGGTGCTATTTAATTAAGGAGCAAGACCTTACTGAGAAGGTGACATCTGGAGAGACCTGAAGGAGGGAGGAGGAAGCCACGGGGATACCAGTGTCTCAGGTGTGCTGCCTGGTGTTACGGGTATAGAGAACGGCCAGGACAAAGGTTCAGAGGGAGGAAGAGCAGGAGGCCAGGGTGGCTGGAATATAGCACAGAGCAGTTAAGAAGTCTGAGACAAGGTCAGACAGAAAATGGGGGTGGCGGTGGGGACACAGGGGTCCCTGACACTGAGCACCACTCTGTGCCCAGTCTGTGAGCACTATACATACATGACCGCAGATATGTCCCATTTCATCGGATAAGAAAACTGAGGCCCACAGAGGGACAGGGACTCGCCCGGGACCACAGAGTTCTTCTGAGCCAGGCTGAGATGCCCCACAGCCCCTGGCACAGAACCTTGCATCTAGTAGAAGTGAAACTAAAGATTCCGATTCCATCTCCTGGGAGAAACGTCCTCCATTTTCTTCTCACTCCCTCAACACTCCACCCACCCTTTCTTCACAGTTAGGAGAAGGCAGGTAAACATTTCATGGGAAAAGGAAAAAAAAAAAAAAAAAACAACAGTCTAATTCCTGAGAAGAAAAAGGAACACACTATTAACTTTCTCTAACAAGTCAGTACCAAACTTAGTAAACATCGCTCACCTAAAAGATGTACCCAAATACAGCACTGACCACAAAGTGGGCAGGGGACTGCGTGAGGTTGACCCCAGGTGCGGCTCCTGTCCGGTCTTCTCAAGGCGAAAGCCACCTGCCTGAGCTCTCCTGGCCGACCTGGGGGTGGTGCCTCCCCCAGCCTGCTGTGGGTGTCTGGAATGCGGAAACGGGAACCTGCCGTGCCAGCTTCTAACAGCAACTTATTCAACAGCCGGCCACAAGAACACGCCAGCCTCTAGAGTTCCCCAAGAGATGGCTGGTCTTCATGAACAGGCACAGTCCCAAAGGGAGCTGTTTTGACAACAATCCCTTTGGGGAAAGGAAATAAAAGATAGCCTTACTCAACACACACGTGTTCAGGGGAGCCTGAATAAGCATAAGAGATCGCTGGAAGGTAACAAAGACGGCTCACCTGTTACCTCTGATTGAGGAACAGGCCACTTGTTCACTGACCAGGCCAGTGCTAGACCTGTGCCCACAGCATCCCCTGCCCAGGGCTGGAGCCTGGCTGCTTCCATCACAGCCTCACAATCCAAAGACAGGCGCCCTCCGCCATACAGATGGGGCACTAGCTCACAGAGGCAGCGCAGCTTAATAATTAAGCCTTGCCGCTGGACCCCTCCAGCCAGCTTCGGAAGCTCAGCTGAATGGCTTTGGCTAATAGTAATAATAAGCCACAATCTGAGTGTTCACTGCACAAGGTGCAGTTCTAAGCACTTCACGTGATTTGTCTTCCCTAAGTCTCCCAATTACCATCAATGTAGGTGCTATTATCATTCCTATTTTACAGATGAGAAAGTTGAGGAACAGGGAAGTAAAGTCACAGGCTGAAAGTCACACAGCAGGAAAGTGATGGGGCCTGGCTTCAACCCAAGCAGAGGGACTCTGGAGCCCTAGCTCTTAACCACTGCGCTCTGTCATATCTCCTCTGGTGAGGAGAGACAGGCCCCCTCACTGGGCCTCAGCTTCCTCACCTGTAAAATGGAGTGGTGGTGAGGAGTCAGAGAGCACTTTATGGTGAGCACTTAACACTGGCCTACAAAACATGCTCAATATCTGCTGCCCTCAGACTCAATCAAGTCCACATTTGTACCTTCAAAATAGTGGGAAATCAGCTCATGATCATGAACTTTAAATTCTGAGCAGCAGAAGGAAAAAAAAAATTGAAAGGTTCTTCTTTCCTCTTTTCATCCACAAAAAATATAAAAAATGTCTATTCTGAGTCAAGCACTAGGACTGTACCCACTCAGGGGTACAGTTCCCAGTGAACAAACTCACACGAAATATTGAAATAGCAAATGGTGTATTGGGCGCTCACCAGGGGCCAGACCCTGTTCTAAGTGCTGAATCCCCCCAGCACCCCAGGAAGGAGTGCCACCCCACTGCACAGATGTGGAAACTGGGACACGGTGAGATTAAGTGGCTTGCCCAAGGCCACACAGGGAGCCGGAGACAGAGCCAGGACTTGCACCCAGTCTGGCTAGAGCCTGCACTTCATTCCTCAGCTGCTCTGCAGTCTCACTGTGGCCATAAGCAGTAGCAACAGGTATTGACAGGAAATTTCAGTCTGCAAACAGATGGTCACTTTCATAGGTTGTTGGGGGAGAGGAAAGCCCAAGGATTATTAAATGCTATTTACCTGAATATTCAAACAATAAGTCATCTTTAATAATTCACAGCAGCAGCCACATTCTTGAGCACTTGGCCCGTGCCAGCTACTGAGGGTAAGCACTTGGCCTGCCTTCTCTCCTTTCATCCACAAACAGCCCTATGAGATAATCCTCAGAGGAGAACAGCAAGCTCTACGAGGAGCAGCTTGCATAGGAGTGGGTCAGGAGCAGAGACAGGAGTCAGATCCAGGGGTTTCTGAGCAGACTGAGTGTCCTCAAAGACTGCTGCCTTGTCCCCGAACTGTGGTTTCTCTGAATTTTCATGACGGAAAAGTGGTTTCCTGACAAGACCGCGAGCTCCTATGGTGCAGGAACTCTGTGTACACACTCTCAAGAGATGGCCAGTTTTCATGATTAAAAATCAAACACAGACACACACACAAAATGTGTCCTGATTCACATAATTACAAAACAAAATTGGTAAGTACAATGACACTAAATTTCACAGATATTCTGTTTCCACTTTGTTTCACTATTTTCTATAACAGATCCACTGTTTGACTACCCAATGTCCATCTCCCCCGCCTCAATCCTTTCCTAAATAGCACTCTGATTTTATTCCTGTAGCCACTCTCCTTTCGACGGCCACATGCTTCAGGTAAGGCTGGCTCCAGCCCTGTCCCATGGGAGTAAATCCTGATTGGTCCCAAGACTCCCATATCCCTTGTCCGTGATCTGTCTGGGCATAGTCATGTGTCACAAATTCTGGCCAATGAGATAGATGGGAGATTCACATTCTGAATGAGAGATGCTCTCTTTAGACTGGAGCTGGGACAGCCATCATGTGGCCACCAGAGGAGCCTGAGGACATAAAAGACCACACCACCGATGTGCTGCCTACCTAAGGGTTCTCTGTTACCTGAGATCATGAATCTCCTAATTGTTCAGGCCAATTTCAGTCTGAACTGTCAAAATAAGATCTCTGGATCAGGAACATCAGTATCACCAGGGGACTTGTCAGAGAAGCAAATTCTCTGGGTGGGGCCCAGCAACCCAGGTTTTCACAAGCCCTCCAAGGGATGTGATGTAAGCTCAAATTTGAGAACCACTGCAGGAGCATACGATGATTAAGAAGGAAGGCTCCAGGAGCCAGACTCCAGGGTTCAAAACATGCCACCACCATTTTCCTGCTGTCTGACCTTGGGTAAGTTATTTAAATTTAGTTGCCTCACATGCAAATGGGGGCTAATAAGAGTACTCATCTGAGGAGGCTGGTGTGAAGTGGCCAGCACAGTGCCTAGCATAGAGTGGACTATAGTTACATGACCTATTTGCTTTTGTTGCTGCTGCTGGGATTAGTATTGTTTGCAGCCGAAGGCAGGCACACCAACTGACACAGCCTCCTGATCCTTATCTCGTGTGTGTGTGTGTTTTATCTCCCGGAACCCAGCCCAGTGCCCTGGATGGAGCAGGGGTTCCACAGGACTGGCGACTCCTGGTTCAGCAACAGGGGATTGACATACAGGAGCGGCTTGAAGGCCTTTCCCCTCTTCCAAACAATGGTTTTCCTCAGGCCTCCTCCCACAGCCTGAGCCTCCATGGCCCGAGCGGATACTCCTATAGACATCTGGGGGTGGGTGCTCTGCCAGTTCCTCTTTCGGCCATTGATCCAGAATGCCCACAAGAAGTTTTGCCTCTCTCCAGGGAGCACCCCCACCACATGAGTCATGCCGAGCATCTAGCCAGAGTCCAGAGGTGCCCTTCCCTCTGGGAGCTATCTGTGATTTCAAAACAGGTGGCACCAGGATGCAGAAAGCCAAAGAATGACTAACCCTAACCCCCCACCCCCCACCACATAAGGTCCTAGTAGGAAAAGGCAGCCTCTTGTCAGGCTTACAAGTAAGAGTGGGTATGGGGCTAGGTATATGGCAGGGGTTTTATACTCACTGGTGTCCCTGAAATGGTTGGGCCCAGTCACTGAAAGAGAACTGTGGGATGCACGAAGGGGGAGGAGGTATCAAGCTCTGACCACCAACCCCCGGGGCAGAATGGATTGGCCAAATTCCTCATGCGCCTAAACAGAAGCTATTCGGGTGAACCATATAAAATTGCCAATATGCGACCACTCTTGACCCACAAAGGCAACTGCATATGATCAACCTAATATAAGGCAGAACTCTCACTCAAGTAACGCAAGGTCAAGGAACTGGTCACCAGCAAGAAAATGGAGTGATGGTGGCCTCTGGGGAAGGAAACTGGGAGGCTTATTTTTGTTCCTTCAGTATTTTGTACTATGTATATGTACTAGCTGTTCAAAATTTAATAAAATCTAATAAATCAGTCAACCCTGCAATGTCTTCTCATCTCAATCAGGGACAAAATGAACCTGTACTGGATCCTAAGAAATCTGAAAACCTGCCATCATCTTTCTGCCCTCATCCCTTCCCATTCCGCACCCCCATCTGCTCCAGTGTAGGCAACTGTGTGAGTTCCTCCATTTCACCAGGCATGTCTAGCCTCAGACGTTTGTACAGGGCTGCTCCCTCAGTCCTGCCATCCCCTTTGCTCCCATTCCCTTACCTCCTTCACCGTTACTCAGTCTCCTTCCCAGGGACGTCTTTTCTGGCCACCCTATCTAAGAGTTCAAAGTCTCTACCTTAATACTTCCTATCCCCTGTTCCAGTCTAATTTATTCTCCTTAGCACTTATGACTACTGACCAGTTTACTTATTTATCTCCCAGAAGGGCGAGAAGGGTTGTCTGTTTTGTTCACTGCTGTAGCCCTAGTACCAAGAACAGTGCTCAGCTCAGGGAATACTTGTTGAAAAGGCAAGTGGAAAACTCAATTGCACAAGGTCCGCTTTTGGAGTGTGCCGGTCCCATATCCACACATGCAGGTCCACACTGCGAAACACATAAGCAGGAAGTGAATCAAGCCACCTAAATTGGTAACAGTGCTTCTGACCTCTCCACACTGAACTCACCCTAGGACAGGGGTTCTTAACCAGGGGTCCAAGGACCCCTTGATTTCAGGGGGGTCTGTGAGCTTGAATTGAAAAAAATCAACTTCTTATCTTTATTTTCTCTGACCTCTAACTGAAATCTAGAATTTCCTTCACTTTTGAATGTATGCAATAACTTACAGTAGTATTCATATCACCTGATTGGCAAAGGGGTACGTGGAGCAAAAAAGGTTAAGAACCCCTGCCCTAGGACCTCCCTTCAGAAAGGACTTCATTAAGTGACTTTGAAGGAAAAAGAAAAAGCAATACTGATGAGGACAGTGGGGGCAGAAGTTTGAAGAAGTCAAAGGGGCTGGAGGACCTCCCCTGCCCACCTCCCACCACCAAACAAAGAGCACAGCAGAGAGAAACAGGACCCCAGGACACCGGAGAAAAGAGCTACCCATCAGATGGAACAAATGGCACCAGCACTCAGAAAGATCAGACCAGGGCTCATGTTCACACCAGCCATCTCTGTCCACCAGGCGAACAGACGACAAGCAGAGGCCCCAAATGTTCTCTTTTCCTGACACTTTTCTGCACGGATTTCTGCCACATACTCATTTGCTGTTAAGTTCTACAGACCCCAAAAGGAATAAAACGAATGCAACATGAGCTTCTACTTGATATGAATGGGGAGGGCCCGTCTGCTGTTAAGGGGCTTTTAACTGTTGACTTGACTAGAAATATCATCAGGCCCGAGGCACTGTCACAAGCTGCATCTTGCCCCTTTCCTCCTTTTGTCAAAAGAATCAGAACTGAAAGAGAGCACTTTTGCTGCCTCCCACCGCCATGCTGTTGGCAAACTAGACACAAGATTCTGGGCCTGTATGGGGCCTTAACAAAGACTCATCAGAGGAAGGCCCTGAGAGGCTCTGCGCTCCTCCATCCTGAGGGGCGGATGGGGGAGGATCAGAAGGCTCTTGTTGAAACCTGTCCTTGGGAAAAATGTGGGAGGGGCCCTGCAACCAGGTGCTGGAGGGAAACCAATCTCAGGGATAAGGGACCTCAGCAAATCGACTCTGGGGGCCCGGGGCCACTGCGGCAGGTCCTCACAAGAAGCCTGGGAAGCAAAGGTCACTGGACCTCTCTGGGGGTTCTCACCGCTCCTGGACCACCTGCTTTACCAAAGGGAGTTCCAAAGCAAACTATTAACACTCATAACAAAGGGGAAAAAATGTTTTTCTTATACAAGTGGGATCATAAACTTAGGAATCGATACTGACAAACTCAGAACGCTCCTTGTGCGACCGGTCTGTCCCATGGTTTTCACTGCTCAAAACTCTGCCCCCTCAAACACTACCTAACGCAG
Organism: Tolypeutes matacus; assembly: GCA_026826555.1. Lineage (NCBI taxonomy): Eukaryota > Metazoa > Chordata > Mammalia > Cingulata > Chlamyphoridae > Tolypeutes > Tolypeutes matacus. Next base: position 11,270,483 of record JAKSZT010054134.1, read on the forward strand.
CATATGCAACAGAGATTTAAGAGCATGGGCTCTGGACCTCCATCCAAATCCTGCCTCCACTACTTCCTAACCTTGAGCAAGTAGCCTCTCACTGCCATACCTCAGCTGCCTTATCTGTAAAATGGGGATAACCATAGTCCCCACCACCTCAGAACATGGTAACACATGCTAAGCACTAAGCACAGTACCAAGCACATAAGGCATCTTTGATGGATAATAGCTGGGAGGTTAGCTATACCTGCTGATGGTAAATATGTTTTTCATTATTCATCCGCTCTTATTCACCAAGATGAAACTCCCTGAGGACCGAGATGGCATCCTGGCTCTATCACTGGGAAATATCACCCTATATTCGTGTGTGAGTCTCACACTCCTGCCCTGCACGGTCCAACATGACAGCCACTAGCCATGGTACAACTACTGAACACTTGAAATGTAGCTGGTGCAAACTGAGATGGGCTGAAAGTGTAACATACACACTGTATTTCAAAGACTTAGCATGGAAAAAATAATGTAACATATCTATTGGGAATTGAATCACATCCCCCACAAAAGGCATGTTCGGGTCCCCAATCCTTGGTCCTGTGTGTGTGAACCCATTGGAAAATAGGACCTTTAAGATGCTATTAGTTAAGGTGTGCCCAAACAGAATGAGGGTGGATCTTAATCCAATATGGCTGAGGTCCTTACAAGTAAAGGAAATAGGACCCAGAAAGAGAGAAGCCAAGGGAGAAGCAAGAAGCTGGAAGTCAACAGAACCCAGAAGAAAAGACACCGCCATGTGCATTGCCATGTGATGGCCAGCCAGAAGATACTGACACCCTGGAGGAAGCAAGCCTTTCAGGCTCTGAAACTATGAGCCAAGAAATTCCTGTTGTTAAGCAAACCCATTGCATGGTAGGTATTTGTTTTAGCAGCCAGGAAACTAAAACAATATCCTTATTAATAACTTTTTATATTGATTACATATTGAGACCAATGATAACAGCAATACTTTGGATTACATAAAATATATCATTAAAATTAATTTTATGTTTCTTTTTACTTTTAAAATGTGGCCACTGGAAAATTTGAAATTATATATGTGGTTTGCATTTGCAGCTTGCATTATACTTCTTTTGGACAGCACTGCTGTAGACCCTAAAGAACCAGTGTCATTGTCAACTGCATATCATCAGTGTCTAGCATGGTCCAAGGCACACAGTCTAGGCAGGAAAAATGCTTCACAGATGGAAAATCAAAGATGTTCTCCATACTTCTTCTGGTCTTAAACATACCCACTACTATAGACTTGTCTCACTGCACAAAGCTGACATTCATTCAAAACAAGTAACAACCCGTGAGACCCAGGCTACACCCAATCAAAATGGACAAAGGCCATAGCACCCCTGGGTCCTGGTGACCCTACAGGGTCAGGCATCACCACTTTAGTTGCTGGGCTGTATTTTGATACTTTAACGGTCCATAAGGCTGACCTGGTCCTTAGAACACCCTTTCCTCTGCCAGCCCAAGTCCCCTTGGAAAGCTCCCTCTAATGGGGCACTTGCCTTGATCACTCTGCATAGACACCACACATTGTTGCTTGGTAACCCATATCTGGTGTGGCAGCCAAGGAGTCGACCTTGTTTTCTTATTTTGAGGATAGGCTCTGCTGAAGTGCCTTTAGTTTTGAAACAGTCAACCATCCAACCAGCCATCCCAACAGAAATCGACTCTATCGTGTCTTACTGTCAATGGAAATGATGTCACAACATCTCGGGACAGCTCCTGCTGCCATATGAATTAGTTCCTAAATATAGCCAGCGGTGCTTTGCATATCAAAACATGGAAAGGAAATGCTGTGTCCACTTCCTAAATTTGCCTCTGCCTCATAAAAAGGGCCTGGGAAGAGTGAGTTTGGGATGGGGGTGAAGCGCATGGACTCTAGAAGCAGACTACTGGGTACAAATTCTGGCTCTGCCACTTACCACGTAGATGCTCTTTGGCATCTTACTTCACTTCTCTGAGCTGCAGTTTCTCACCTGTGAAGTGAGTTCAGTAAAATTACCTACTTTGTTGGACTGTTCTGAGAATTAACTGAGGAAATGTGTGCCTAGCATAGAGTAAGCACTAAGTAAATAAATGTTAGCAGCTATTAGTGTTGTTGCTATTATTTTACAAAATTAAAGTAGTAGTAACTTGAGAGTGCAAAATCACCCTTCTCTAGCCACAACAATACTATTTTTGTAGCAAATTCATTCCCACCTCTGGGCCTTTACACTTGCTGTTCCCTCTGCCTGGAATACTTTTCCCCCAGCCCTTGGCATAGCTGGTACCTCTTGCTCATTCAGGTCTCAGCTTACATCTTGCATGTCACCCCCCTCAGAGAGGTCTGAGAGGCATTCCCTAACCACTCAAGCTAAAATAACTACTCCCTCCCACCACCATCTTACCCATCAGCCACTCTATCCTCTCACCCTGTTATTTTCTCCATAATACTTCAAACCACCTGAAATTATCTCATGTTTATTTTGCATCTCCCAGCTAGAATGTAAACCCTAGGAAAGCAAGGACCGTGTCCTTCTTGTTCACTGCTGAATCCCTAGTACCTAGAACAGGCCCTAGCACATGGTAGGTGCTCAATAAATCTGTCAACTCAATAAAATAAGAATAGTAGCTAATTACAGAGAGCTAACTAACAACAGCCCAATGTGCTGAGCACCTTACAGGTATTTCATTCAGTCATCAGCAACTACAGATGAAGAAAAGAACTCAAGTCACAAGTAGCCAGAAAGTGGCAGCACTGGGATTTGAACCCAAGTCTGTCCACCACCTAAGCCACCTTCCAATCATTATGCAAAACTTGTTGCTAATATGAGGAGTAATGTTTCCTACTGCTATTCCACCAAGGGCTCCCCCATTCCCACCATTCACTGCACTCAGGTCACCCTGTTGATGGCTATCTTCCTTTTCTGGGCAAATCTTCCCTCATTCTGGGAGGCTGGGTCCCTCATCCCAACATCTTCAAGTCGAATTTTTGCTTTATAGGTTTTACTTATTTCTACCTGGAGTTTCCAATGATTGAACTGGCTCTTCCTGTGAGTACTGCCCTACAGGGCTTTGAGTTACTTTGGATTTGAAAGAACAATTATAACAGCTGTACCAGACCCTGCCCTGAAAGCTTGATAAGGATTATCTCATTGAACCCTCTTAACAACTGCCCTATGAGGAAATTACTGGTATCAGTCCCATTTTCAGATCAGGAACTGCAGGCTCAGAAGGTCAAGTGACTTTGCCTAAGTATCACATTTACTAAGAGGAGAGTCAGAATTTGAACCTAGGCCATCTGTCCCAGAATGTGTGCTTTTAACTATGATGTTATACTGCCTATGTTACAAGGATGCTTGTAACATCCTTGCATGTATTTGCAGAGGTAAAAGAAGTCCCAGAAACAACATAAATGCCCAGCAAAAGGGGAATGATGGAATAATGCGTGGTCTCTCCATACTGAAGAATGTAGGTACAGCTGTTAAAAAGAATGACTCAGATCTCTATGAAATGACTTGAAGGATATGTGCAATCATTAATTGAAAAAAATTAAGTTACAAATATGTACAGCTTTATCTCTATCCCTCCTTTCTTGGTCGAAGAGAAGGAAGAAAAAAATCGATATAGGCATACATATAAGCATGGGAAAAGGTAACTGAGAGCATCCACCAAAATCTCAATCCAATCAAACTCACACAAATAACGGCCATGCCCAGAGCATTCCTAAAGAGGGGGAGCAATTTCAGTTTTAAAGGAAACACAAATGCATGAACTGGTCCGATAACCTCATACTCTAAAAGCTGAAAACAAACTTTACTTTAAAGGTAATGACTCTTCAATTCCTTTATTAAAACTGTAAATACCCTTAGATTTTTTGAGTTAAATACATGTTAGGTTAAGCTGTTACTATAATCTAGCTGCCCGTGGTACACAACTTTTTTTCTAAACCTATGTTTAAAATATATCAGCAAAATGTTTTACAGCAAAAAAGGTACCAATCACTGCTCATTCTAAATTCCACTGTTGATTTACCACCTAACAACTGCACTGTCTAAAAAAACGGCTTACACTTAACTCTTGGAGCAGTCCACACATACTGTTAAAAAAAAACAAAAACCATGTGCTGTTGTCACTAACAACTGAGACCAAAACTAAAATCACTGCTTTCATCAGATTAATAAAGTACAGAAATAAATTTTGTGGTCATCACAAATTTGATTGAGGCCACGGGTTTCCATCATCAGAAATGAAATCAGACAACAGGTTCTGACAACAGATTCAACCTAAAGGGAGAGCTAATAAATCCCTTTCCCAGCCTCTTCTCAGCGTGTGCTGCCTCCCAAAAGGCTTGGGATAACCGTCTTCCGTTACAGGATATTCTAACCCACTGACATGGTGTAACTTTTCAGGAGGAAATTAACAGCTCAGCTGATCTTTGCCAGACTAAAACCACAAGACTAAAACCATAGAAACGGGTCCCCTGAAAGCCAGGCCTTCACACCACGCCTGCAGCCACTGCAGTCTGGCCAAGTCCTCGTCTTCTCTACACCTTGTTAATACAATGGCTTACATATGTTTATCCTAGGTGACTTAAAAGAAACAATTCAATCCATTGGAAAAGGCCATTTCCAGTAGCTGAGAGGGGATTTTCAGTGGTCACCAGATGGGAAACCGAGATAGACCTATGAAATGGCAGTGCCATTCTTCTTTGCCAATCAACTGGACATGGGAAGGCCAGGGGAGAACAGCAACTCCCAGTCTGCCAGTTTGGACAACCTGGTCAATGTTAGATCAATTTGGGTCCATTTTCTCCATCTGGGAGAAAGGGGGAGTACAGGTTGGACATGTGGAGTTTGAGATGCCTAAGGGACAACCACCAGGGGACAGCAAGGAAGCACAGGCTCCACATCTGGAGCTGGAGCTCAGGGGGACACAGATTCAAGTGCTGGCAGTACCAGGAAGGTAACTAAAACACTGGAATGGATGTGCTGGCTCAAAGTGCAATAAACACCAGGTTGACAGCAGGTGAGCACCATCTCTTCTTATGTTCTCATGTTGCAGAATATTGCACAATTTAACCTTTAGTGAGTAAAATTTAAGGGATGCGGGGAACACTAACCTTGTCCCCACTCTGCCCTATAGGTACAAATACAAGCAGCAAAGGCCTATCAAGAAAAACAAGATGCACACTTACTATGTGCCTGGCCCTGTGCTAAACACTAAACATGAATTATTTCCTGCAATCATCAATACAACCCTGGTAAGTAAGTCCTATGACTACCATTTCACAGATGGGACACTGAGGCTGGGAGCAAACATGTGGGAAAGCTCAGGGCTGTCATGTCACAGCCCACAGTAAGGCAGTCTCTGGGCCAGATGGAGAATATTGAAGAATAACTATAATACATAAGAGCTGTTACTTTAGTGAGTGGTGACTCTGGACTAGGAATACAATGTCAGCCAATCCTTACAACCCTCTGAGGCTGACACTATTATTATCCCATTTTACAAATGAAGAACCTGAGGCTACAGGAGAAGCCAAGTAGACCAGTTTTGGATCTGGCCCCCCCGGGGAGACCAAGTCTACAGTTAGAGTCCCACCTTCAGAAGATTTGTGAGCCACTGGGAAAATGCTGAAAAATACAAACAAATTGTACCACTTATTGAGCGCTATGTGCCAGATGCTGCTCTAAGCATTTTACACATGGTATTCTCATTGCCTCCTCAAAACAACTCTACAAGGTGGTTACTATTAAAACCCTCATTTTACAGCTAGACAAACCAACGCACAGAGAGGTGAAGTCAGGTGCCCAAGGTCACACAGCTGGTAAATGGCTGAGCCTAAATGTGAACTGGGTCTCTGCCTACCAACTCAAAGCTCTTAACAAAATAATCCCAGTTAACAAGAGCTACCCTGCACAGAGTGCTAACTACGGACTCGGTTCTTTCCATGCACACGCTCAACTAACCACCAACTTATGCGGTCAATAACATCTTCCCATTTATCAGGGAGCTAACAATAGCGCAAACACGTAGTAAGAGTCTTCTATGTGCAAATCCTTTCTCGCCAGATCTCGATAAAACCCCAGCAAGAGACAGGCACTCTCCTTCCACGAAGGGAAAACTGAGGTTCGGCGCGGTTTCCGCAGATCGCAGCTCCGGAGTGGCAGAGCCGGGACGCGAACCAACCGCTCTCGGACTCCCACTCCATGCTTTTCCCTACCGCACCGATGGCACGTCTCAAAGTTGAGGTACCTGGGCACGAGTCCGGTCGGGTCCGGAAGGCGCGGGTCCCGGCGTCGCCGCCCCCCACAGCTGGTGCCTACACCCGGCCGGCCGCCCGGCTGCCCGCCCGCGCTGACCCTCGGAGTCCGAGCGACCACCGATCCCCCACCTCTGGCGCGAGGCCGCACCCTCAGTCACATACCTCGGCGACCCGGCTGCCAGCCGCGCGGGCCCCACAACCACGGCGTCCCGCCCCGCCCCGCCCCGCTCGCTGGAGACGCCGCCAGTCCTGGTGGCCCGAGTGATTTCCAGGCTGCCCACTTCCAAGCCGCTTTGCGCGAGGCCTCCTGGGAACTGTAGTTTCGCCTTAGGCGGCAGCGAACTGCAAGATTCCTGGCGCGCAGGTGCTGCCGGGAGCCGTGGGCGCCCCGCCGCACCGCCTTCTGGGAGAAGTAGTCTCCCAATAGCCTCCGTGCCTTTCCAGTTCCCAGATCACTTCCGCAACCCCGAAGGGCGTAAGGGATGAGGCGTGTCTTCTGCAGACGCCAATCTGGGAGCCGAGCTCCTCACCCTTCTGAGGCGGTTTCTCTTTCTTTCTCCTAATTCAGTCCACCTCTTCCCTTCACTCAAGCATGCCCTCTCCTTGCCTCTCCACAAGGCATGAGGCATTGACCCCGAGGGCGCGTGCCTCGGGAGTGGCGGGGGAAGCGGAGCAGTTCGCTGGTCCCCCACGGAGAGAAAGCGACAGCGGAGAGCTGCGCACTCGCGCACGCGCGTTTGCTGGCCAACTCCGGTCCAAATTGCCTCTGGTCCCACGGTGAGGACTTTTTTTTCTTTAGAATACCCGCGCGCTTGCGCGGTTTTCCGCATTGGGATTTTTTTTTTTTCCTGCCACGCGCGTCGTCTGCGCGCCAATGCGCATGCGCATTTACCTCGCTTCGGTAAGGCTGTGGGGCGCGAGGTTAGGACTAACCGTTCTGGCGAGTGAAGCCTTTTGCAGTATCTGTAAGGTCGCTCTTCAGGAGCTCATTCTAGGTGTGGTCTTCCACACAGGAGCTCCTGAGTGCCGCCACACACCCGGTCGTCGCCCCTTGTCGGGAATCCCGTTGTCTCAGGTAACAGGCTCGGCCCCCGGCTTGAAGAGACGGGCCTGCCCTCGGTCTGGCCCGCGCGGGGAGCCCGACTCCCGTGTGTGCAGGTACCAGGGTCTGGTCGCCCCTGCCTCGCCTTGGCGGCTTCAGAGCTCAGCCCTCCACGGGAGCTTCAGGACCACGACCTAAGAGGCTGCCCTGAAGACCCTGTTATCTTCCATTCGTTCTTTTATCACATATTCTGATGGTAACTCCAGCCTGGGAAAGTTTGTCTATCTACTGACATATTCAGGATCCGACCCTTTAAAAAAAATGAATTTTGTCACTCACCAAGGGAATTGGCTGTAGTTGTAAGATTCCCTAGTCAAGTAGCCCCAGTCAATACCCTTCCCACCTCATCCTTTCAGTAAGACTTGAAGCTGGGAGAGGGCAGAGGATCATTCATTTGCTTATTCATTCAAGCACTGATTCCATGCCAGGTTGGGTGATGATGGGAACACAGAAGAAATAATACAGACTAAGTTCCTTAGGGAACTCTCAGTTCATTGGGGGTATCAGGCCAACACCAGACAGTGACAAGCAAGAGCAGTACAGTCCAATAGAAATACAATGCAGGCCACATACACAATTTTAAAAAGTAAGGAGCAGCAGGTGATAATTTTAATTTATTTAACCCAATATACCCAAAATTGTATCATTTCAAGATATGTTTAATGAAAACATACTTATGTTGCTTCAGTTTTAAAATTTAAGTTAAAATTAAATTTAAAATCCATGAGGTATTAACAAAGATACTCATTTGTGGCATGGGTTACAGTAGCAAAAGGCTGGAAACTGCCCAGTGTCCATTAATGGAAGTCTGGAGAAATAAATGATACTTCAGCCTCACAGTGGACTATCATGCTTACTGGCAGCTGTTGAAAAATGAGACAGATTTACATATATTAATATGAGTTAATCTCTAAGACATAGTGAGGAAAAAAGTACAGAATAATGTATATAGTATACTATCATTTCTATATGAAGAAAGGGGGAATCTTTTTTACATATATGCTTGTGTATATACAGACCTCCTGTAGAAAGACACACTAAAGTTACCTTTGGGAAGGGGTAACAGAGGGACAGGTGTCAGGTGTGAAAGGACAGCGTTTTTCATTATATACCCCTTAGTACATTTTGAATATTTTTACCATGTCCACTTAAAAGTTGTTAAATTAAATGAAGGCTAAGTCATAGAATCAATGTCAGAATTAAATGAAATAACCTAATCAGTCCCAGATACTCCCAGTATTATTCCCAGGGATCTGTTCCACTTAGTGGAAACTGCCCCACCTATTAATGTATGTTTGTCAGCCTAGAAAATGTTTCCTTCCCATGAAGAAAGTTAAGTGCATTCCAGCTTCAGCCCTAGCTGTGAAATCATCCGTAAGGTCAGAGTAGTGTCCTCAGGCCCAGAGAACAGACTTGGGCTCCTTATCACTAATGTCATTCAAAGAACAGAGCAAGCCAAGGTTGTCCCTCTGGCTTTACAGTCATTTAACCATACCCTTCTTATGCTAGCTGGGCTTTCTGCTTCCCTCCCCCACAATGCAAAACCCACCCACAATGCCATGTAATTTACGCAAGGCCCTACCTCAAAGTGTGGAGCACACATCAGCCTCTTTTCAGGTAGTTCTCCTTATGTGTAATCATAGCACTCAGTGTTTTTCCTTCTTGAAACATCACTACTATGACTTGTTTTTAAGTTTAAGAAAATTCAAAGTTGCAGAAAAGTTCATCCAGAATTTCCCATTTTAATTAATTTTATGACTTCTCTTTGTGCCCAACTTTCCTACTGAACTATTGAATTTTAAGCTAGTTCTATGGGGCAAATACCATGTTATCCCCTCACACCTGTTACAGAGCACAAGGGAGTGCAGGGGCCTGATAGTGTTGTGGAGTGCAGTGCCCTCTAGTGTCAACTCTCTTTATTACAAAGGCAAGTCTCCTGGATGCTTGTGTCCTGTCGCCACCACCACTGACACTTTAGAAAGAAAACATAGTGCCAGTGTCAGTGCTTGGTCACAAACCTGGTTTTTCTCCAAAGTCTGCAGGACATGCCATATATTGACCCCAAAATGCCCTCTCCCCTAAGTTGGCCACAGGATTTGAATACCTCCGTTAGATCATCTTTAGGTTATCAAGATGTTAGAGTCAAGACTATTGGGATTAAGACATTAGGGCATCTGGTCCTTGTTCAGGACTTGCTTTTAATGACAGATATTAGGATTAGGGGATAGAATTTAGGGGCTCCCTCTGAGGGTAACTGAGGAAGCTAGTCTTTGGGATGGGAGAACATGATAAATAATATAGAGGGGTTTGAAGGTCCTCTTTCTCACTAACCTCCTAGGAATGTGCCACCAAACAGTCCCAACTGCTTTTTGTAGGCTGGTCAAGAGTGTTGGACCCAGTGAACATATTTGGAGCAATGGAAATGATGGGGGTGATGGCAAATTAGATACAAACAACTACTTTCTCAGCAGCTCTGGGGCTCAGGAAGGAGTCTGTGGGGAAAATCTGAGCTCTGAGGGCTGACCCATAGAACCACTCACTGATGTGCAGGATCTGAAGCAGATCACACTAGCTTGTGAAAGGTGGTACAAATGAGCAGCAAGTGCTGGACTGAAGGGAAAAGATATCTGAGGAGTGCAGCATGCAGCCTGGGGGAGAGTGGAAAGAGGTTGAGGGGATGCTGATGTCTGACATCCTGTCCCCAATTCCCATTCTGAGTGGGTTTGTGGGTCAGAGAGATTCCTTAGTATCAGCAACCTCTTCCTCCTCTAAAATGGTAAAAAAGAATCCTGAACTATGGATTTTGTCTTAGTCTTGAATCTGCCCTGTGTAACCTTTTTCTCTCTGAGTTCATGTTCCCCATATGCACAAAGGAAATGATACCTTCCCCTCAGGATTCTTTCAAGAACTAATACAATAGTTGACGTGAAACCTCTTTTTGTGTGTGTGGGCTCTAACCCACTCTACACATGTGAGACCATGATGGTAAGTTTTAACTATTTCCCTCAAGATCCAGCTTGATACCACGTCTCTGTGGCAACACAAAGCCTAGGCTTAGCCATACTAGAGAGGGTGGTTTCTGCTGACCTCACTTCAGGCCAAACTGATCCTGGACCCTGTCAGCTCTCTAAGTCAGTGGTGCTCAAACATTATTGTGCAAAAGATCAGCTGGGAAGCTTGTTCAAACTTAGATTGCTGGGCCCCACCCTCAGAGTTTCCTATTCAATAAGTGTAGGGGATGAGACCCAATAATTTGCATTTCTAACAAGTTCCCAAGTGATGCTGCTGCTGCAGGTTTGGGGATCACACTTTGGGAACCACTGCTCTAAACTGAAAGTTGTCAATTTTCCTTTTCTGGCAGACACAATGATGACTTCCATTGCCCTCTGCTGGCCAGACTATAAATTTTGCTGTCATGTTTCCAGAGCATCTGAATATCGGTAAATTAAGTATGAAGTATGGGTTGGAAGGAATAGAGTAGTTACCTGTCTGAGAACTAGGCCAGCCTGGAAACAGCAATCATAGTTATTGCTTCAGAATATACTTCAAAGGACTTTCACATGAATTATTTTATTTGATCTTTGCAACAACTCTGTGAAGTAGGCATTTTCATTTTACAAATGAGGAAAAGCAAACCCTTTGTCACACGAGTAATGACAGACTCCCTGACAGTGGGGGATTGTTAAAAGTAGAATTTATTCTACAGATTTGTCCTTCTGAAGGCCAAAGAGAAGGGAATGGAAAAGAGTGTTATGAACACGTGTTACATGTAAGAGAGCTACCTGATTCAGCAAGCCTGGGGAAGCCTGCAAGGCCATATGGCTGGATCCTTTTTCTCCAGCTATGCTAGGTAGTGCTGACTCTTAGTCCTGGGTGCCCCTTATCCCTATTTCCCATCTCAGTAGTCAGACTTGAATATCAATAGAATCAGTTAGGGAGTTTGTTACAAGGGAACGTTCCTGAGCCCCTCCTACGTGGTTCTGATTTATTAGGTCTAGGGCAGGGCCCAGAAATCTGCATTTTAAGATGTACTCCTTCCCCAGGACTCCTGGTGCAGAAGGTCCAGGCATAACACACTGGAAACCACCTATCCTTATAAAATGCCCTCGTGACACACCACCATCAGCAAAGAACTATTGTTTGCCTGTGAGAACATTCCTTTCTAGCCTTTCTGTAGATTTCTCTGCTTCCCTCGCCCACAATTCCTGCTGGGTTATGATAGAAAATGCTAACATTCAACCCCCAACTCCTTTATTTACCCTCTCTGATCCTCAGTGTTTTCATCTATAAAATGGGATAAAATCAACCTTGCTGTGCTGTAGTAAGGAATAAATGAGATAAGTTATGTTTTGTGCATTGTTTCTGACATTCAGATGATGTTCAATAAACATGAGTTTGTACATCTTGCCTTCTGATTCCTACCTCCTCAAAAAGTAGTAGTGGCGGAGTGGATGTGGCTCAAGTGGTTGAGCACCTCCTTCCCACATGGCATCAGTTCCTGGTGCCTCCTAAAGAAAATGGAAACAAACAACAAGCAAAACAAGCATAAGAGCCAATTCAGGGGAGCCGATGTGGCTCAGTGGTTGAGTGCTGTCTTCCCACATACGAGGTCCCAGGTTCAATCCCCAGCTGCCGGTAACTCAAAAAAAAAAAAAAAAAGAGTGGCTAAGATGGCCTCTTTTGGATCCACACAGGTTTTTAAGCAACGGGTCCTGAAGAGAACCAAGGGAAAATCAAAGTGATGTCTTCCTCCAGACTTGTTCCCCTGTGGAAGGATTTTAAAAACCTTTTAAATGAACATAAAAGCAAGGTAATGTATATCTGGGGCATAAACATATGTTGGCCTATATCTATCTTATGAACACTTCAAAGGAGCCATAGATTTTTCATGGAAAATGTTTTTGGTCAAAAACAAACAAAAAACAATGATCACCTTAGTAGGAAGTGGGCTGTCAATTTCCTAGTGAGTCTAGGGGCCTCTTGCAAGGACATTCTGATGGAAAAACCCTTGTCAGAGCCAACCAACCCCCTGAAAAGAGAGATTTCCTAAAAGAATGGAGAAGGCACCAGAGAGAACATTTGCCAACCTCAATTTTGCTATGGCTGGCTCTGTATAAAAAAATAACAGGTACGTGTTTTATAGCGCATGCTCTGTCACTGTGGGATAACTTATATATGTGCTATTCCTCTATCAAATTTAAAGGCCTGGTAGAGTATCCTAGAGTCTTATTTAGTGCAGTTTTTTTTTTAAAGATTTTATTTATTCATTTATCCCCCCCTTGCTGCTTGTGCTCGCTGGGTCAGCTAACCACGCCGTGCGGGCGGGCTTGCCTTCACCAGGAGGCCCCGGGTTCGGTTCCCGGGGCCTCCCATATGGTAAACGGAAGCCCTACTGATTGAGCCACAGCCGCTTCCCTATTTAGTGCAGTTTTAAGCTTTATTTTTTTTATTTTTTATTTTTTTTTAATAACATCGAGGCTGGTTTTTGTTTTTTTTTTTTAAGATTTTATTTATTTATTCATTTATCCCCCCCCTTGCTGCTTGTGCTCGCTGGGTCAGCTAACCACGCCATGCGGGCGGGCTTGCCCTCACCAGGAAGCCCCGGGAACCGAACCCGGGGCCTCCCACATGGCAAACGGGAGCCCCACTGATTGAGCCACAGCCGCCTCCCCAGTTTTAAGCTTTAATAACTTAAAGGTCCACTTGACTTTTTAAACACCCTGTTATATTACTTGTGGATATAAGGCGGTGTACTTGACCCAGTAATTTGTTAAATGTTGTATCTTTTATGATATATGTACCTTTTAGACACAGAGGAGACTGTTACAGGACAGATATAGCTAACTTCATGTTGGGAAGAACGTTGGTTTTCCCATGTGCTCAGACGATTAAGATTTTCCCAGATAGACCCTATAGGGCTTTGGTTGTCTCATGTGTTGGGCTTTTGTTACATGCTTATGAAGTGTAGCTGCCTGACAGGTGGTAAGCTGTGCACGTGTGGATGTGACAGGAGTGGTCCTTGGGGTGTGAGGCATGACTTTGGGAACTGTTTCAGTTGTGATTTGCATGAGAATATATTTAGTGCATGTGTGTCCTGGCCTCTTAGTTCATGCCATGCCTCTCCACAGCAACTTTCAGAGGACCTAAATAATGAAGTAGTTGTTCTGAGTGACCGGTCCCAGATACTGTTCAAAGAGTCTCGTCATCCTCAAAATATGCCACTTATCTGTCATTACTTCAGTGATGCCAACTTCTTTGCCTCCCTCTCTTGGGTGGCATCAAGCACAAAAGAAATACAGGTAAAACTACCTAAGCTTTCTTCCCCTATTAGCCCATTCTATAGGCTCAATGCTCTGGATTGACAAAGGAAGATGTCCCTTGAATTCATATCCTTGATATAAAATTCGTATCTAGTTCCAGGGTTCCCCCCTCACCCTTTTCCAATTATAGTCTCAATGTTGATTAGACTTTATGGTTCTCCTAAAGTTGTCCAATGTTAGGGGATGGGTCCTAGTCTTCCTGCTTCTATGTCTAACTCCTATCACCAGGGTGTAAAATCACTCTAGAGTCTTCCAATTCCTCCTTAGCACAAGAAGAGGGAAAGGCAACTGAATACTCTGCCCTCTCCTCTTCTACTATCTTTTCTAGGCAGTTTCCATCTTATTCTGTTTTAGGCTGTAGTGTGGATGAAGAGCAAAACCGAGGACATGGTTGAGAAAAGAATATTCTCCATGATTGAACGATTGCCTCCCATCCAGTCCATGGTCCACACAGGTTCCTTTCACATCCTTGTGGCCTACTGTGGTGACCTGATCCTGCGGCTTTTTGGGGACCACTTTCGGGCATTTAAACCCTTGAGTATAGTGCCCTGCCGCTTCAACATCATCTGCCTCTGCTATGACCCACAAATGAAGATGCTTCTGTCAGGCATTCTGGGAGCAGTGGTTTCCTGGGTAATTGAGCGAAGTGGTAAGGGCCTCCAAATAGCCCATATGGTTCCTATGCCTGGTGATGAGCTTGTCCAGGACATCACGGTAAATGGCCCCAATGGCTTCCTCCTAGCCCTGTGTGAGACTGTGGTGAGGGTTCTTGATCGCCAGGGCCATGGCGGACTGGGAGAGGTGAAGAGGTTCACTTCTACCAGCAGTGGCTCCTCCATCACTTGCTGCTTCACCTGTTTAAATCAAGGCCTTCTCTATGCTGGAAACAAGGCTGGGGAAATCCAAGCTTGGAGCCTTAGTCGGGGCCAATTCCTCCACAATTTCAAGGCCCATTCCTCATCAGTGATATGCATCCGCAGTCGACCAGAGGCCCATACCCTGCTAACAGCTGGCAGTGATGGCTTAATCAAAGAGTGGAATCTTACATCAGGGAACCTGTTGCGGCGACTAGAACTTGGTGAGGAACTGATTCGACTCCAGTTTATTGATAACGTTACCTTCTTCTGCCAGACTACCCATGGTTTTTCCTTGCGCCGTCTGCCCTGCTTCTATAGCCTCTTCAATGTCTGTGGTTCTGCTCCCCAGCAGGTACGTCGGGTCCGCTGTGGAGTTAACTGGTTCCGGATCCTCTGCGCCACTGAGGATGGCTTATTGCGCTTTGTGTCCCCACTCACGGGAGATCTCCTGCTTGTCACCTGGCCTTTTTCAATCCTGGACCGCGCTATAGATTGGGCCTATGACCCAGATAAAGAGGAGCTCTTTGTGGCAACAGGCAGCTCAGAGGTGCTGGTATTTGACACAACCCGCTGTCCTTGCCCAGCCAAGTATCTCTTATGTACGTCACCAGATTCTCAGGACTGGGTACAATGCCTGGCTTATGGGCATTTCCATCTGGGTCGGGGTCTTGAAGGACTAATGTTCTCTGGGCACCAGAGTGGTGTGATAAGAGTGCTTTCCCAGCACCGCTGTGCCCGAATAGAGAAATTCATGCACTTTGGGGCTGTATTGGCCCTCTCTACACTGTCAGAAGGGTTTTATGGTACCCGAGAAAGCTCTTTGCTCTGTTCCTATGGTATGGATGACTATGTACACCTATCAGAGGCTGTGTTTGAGGGGATCAGAGTACAACTACGGCCACTTGCCAGCATTCTTAGCAGCTGTCACCTGAAATACCTTATACTCTTGCCCAAGTCTGTGGGTGCCATCACAGAAACTAACTGCCTGCGTCTCTGGAAGTTCCATGACTTTTTGTCCTTTGAATCAACACAAGGCTCAATATTCACAGAGACATTGCCTTTGCACCAGTGTGCCATCACATCCTTTGATGTCTGCTTGTCCCTGAGTCTTTTTGTCACAGGTGCTATTGATGGCTCTGTCCGGATCTGGGACTTCCGTGGTAGACTCATAGCCCTGCTGGATTCATCATTGCATTTTGGTCCACTTTGCTTTGCAAATGACAGGGGCGACCTGCTTGTGACTTTCAACCAGAGTCTTTATCTGGTGTCCTGTCTAAAACTGCTTCCCCCATCCATGCTGGATTGCCTTTCTCTTATGAGCATACCAGATGAAGTGCTAGAAGTCCCTAAGCCTTTCACACCAAGTTTCTTCTTCTCCTTTGAGACCATGTTTGTTCCCAAGTATATCTATCTTAGACATGGACAACAGGAATTAATGGGTTTGGAGAAGCTTGTCAATAAGCGGGCTATTGCCTTTGACCATACAGTGCCACATGTCATAGAAGAGGAGGAAGGGGGCCCAGTGTTGCTGTCTAGCCCCAAATGTGATTCCTTGCAAGGATTGCAAACTGTTTCGATGCAGGTGAGCAACCAAGTTCACCATTCCCATTATGTAGTTCCTCCCCAACTACAGCTGACAGGTTGGGATGGACTTAACCCCTATCAGATACTGCGATATTACTTTGGTCATGGGCGGAAATGGCTCTTTGCCCCTGATGGCTACATCCCCAACTCAGTGATTCGCGCCCGTCTTTGGCCAGAAGGAAGCCCAATATACCTACAGTGCAGCCTCCACCCACCCCAGCGGGAATTGGAATGGGACAGAACTCAACAATTCTTCTTCTGGCACGGTAGGACAAGAGCTTTAAGTGATGTAAGAGAACTGCCACAGGAGAGGGAAGATGAAGACTTCATAGAAAAGAGAATATCCAAGGATATGGCCTACACTGCCCTTACAGACACAGTAAACCGTAGTTGGCTGGGAAGAAAGATGAGTGAAATAACGATTAATAGTCTGATTGAGACGATCCTCAATATTATGATCCATGCCTCCCCAGTGAAGTTCCAATACTGTGTAGGTGCATTAGGACAAATCTTTGCCTCTTATCAGGTGTCTCCAGCCCTGCGTTCTGAGACAGCCCATCGTCTGCTGGATGATACAGTCCATTCTAATCCTCAGATTCGAGAGCTAGCCTGGGAAGGGCTTAAGCGTCTAGGAATAATCACTCATCTCTTTGCCATGCCCCTGGCCCGAGGATTAATGGACAAGGACCAAAGGGTGAGGAGTAAGGCCCTGAGCCTCATGAGTGACACCGGAATCCACTGTAAAACCTCTCTCTTACTCTTGATCCAGAACCGAGAAACTTTTCGGGAGATGCAGTAAGTTGTTTGTGCCTTCCTTGATTCTTTACTAGCTTCTAATATTCTTTCCCCCTTTCCCTATCTTTCCTTTTACCTTCCCTTGCTGTCTCTTCATCCCTGTTCATTTCTCCCTTTCTTCTCTTCATAACCTTTTTTCTATTCCTAGACTATTCTAACAACCCCCTGACTGCTCACTCCTTCCTCCATTTCCTCTCCTATTCCAGTCTGTCCCCTATTTCTTCAAGATCCTCTTTTTATCCCTTTCTCCTATTCCTATAGCCCCCATACAGATCACTACATTCCTTACCATCTTGACTTTTTCTTTCCTCTTGGCCATCCTTTACCTTTATATATGCTGTCTCTTCTGGCTACTTTGCCAAACCCCTTGCCTGTTCTACAACATTTCTTTCCTTTTCATTCTTACTCTTGTCCCTGATTCAGCATGGTCCTGCCTCTCCTTTGACTTTCATAGGCAAGAAATGATTGGGGAGGAACCACTGGACCATCTGCTGGGGATGCGGGCCACAGATCTCCAAATACTTCATAGTCAAGTGGAGCAGCGACTGAATGAAAACCTGACCTTGTCACATGAAGATGAAAAGTCTGCTTTTTCTTTAGATGTTTCAAAGGCTTCTGAACTTAAGTCTCTTGCCATGCAATCTGCCACAATTCCTGAAGAACCTCAAGTTACCACCAAGCCCAACAAAAGCCAAAGACGGGGCCGAGCAGGGGGCAAAAGGCCTAGTATGTATGGGGTGATTTGGTCGATGCCTCAGGGGACCCAGGAGGCAGGGTAGCTAGGGCTAAGGAGGGTCAAAAGGTACTAGGTGGAAATAGAGATAAATGGAAATATCTTCTCAGAGAAAGGAACCCTCTTAGAAAGGATCCAGCTAAACCCAGGGAGACTCTAGGATACCTAATATATACTTAACTTTCTAGGATCTGGGAGGGCTGGGAATAAAGCAAGGGGAAAATCTTTTCTTTTTTTAAAGGGCCTCAAGTTGCTACTCCCCCCCCCCCCGCCCCCGCAATACCTCTTAGTTCACACCAGATATTTGCAGATATTGGGAAGGGTTTCGTTTAAGCCTCCCATGCATTCCTTACCTCCATCTCCTGATTTTCCCTGCAGCCCGAAAATTGTTGCGGGGTCTCAAGAAGACAAAAGAGGTAGACTCTAAACAAATTAGCACAGAGCCAGGTACCTTAGTGGATGAAAGTGATCATAGTGAAGCTGCACCAGTTGAGGTGGAGGATACAGCCATCCGCCCCAGAGGATCTCCAACCCCCAGTATGATAAAGACTTTAAAAGATGCTGTACCACCTTTAGAGAAAGATGTCTCAAAAGATCATGTTGCACTGACCCTGAAGATGCTGAGGAAAATACGTGACAAAAGAGGCAAGAAAATGACAGCTCAGAAACCCATACAAAGGCACAAAAAAAAGAGAAAATCTGAAGTTATAATTGAAGAACCTGAAACTGTAAAGGAAAAGAAAACAATTGTGAAGAAAGTTAAGGCCACTGGGCGGGGTGCCTCTGGACTTCCTGGCCGCAGGTTTACCCCGGGAGATGGTTCCTCATGGCGGGATGATCTGTGTCATCTTATGACCCTGAGAATATCAGGTTCCCAAACAGAAATGTCAGAAGCTCTAAGCACTGAGATAGTGACTATGGCTCAGGCAATGCTGGCAGACCGGCACCCCAGCTGGGAACTCTTCCAGGAGATCTGCCCCCTGTTGAAGAAGGAAAGTCAGGTTCTGTTTGAGGACCTTGACTGGGATATAGCCTGGCAGGAGGAAAAACCATTTTTTATTCATGAAGAAACAATTAGAGAGGACATGGTGATTAGAGGCAAGGAAGAAGAGATAACAGCGGAGCAAAAGCTAGTGCAAGAGGAAGAAAGACACATGCAAGATTTGGAGGAAACCCAGATAATTCCAAAAAAAGGCAAGAAACATAAAGTTATTTTTTTAGAACCTGGTGAGTTAACCAAAGGAAGAAAAATATCAAAGAAAGAAGAAAAGAAATTTCCTAAGAAGTCACCTATGCCAGAAAGGAAAGCAGTAGAGCAGGAAAGAAAACTGCATAAGAAAAAGATGGAAATGACCAAAGAAAAGAGGGACACAAGTAAAGAAGTGAGCAAAATGCCAGAACTAGAGGGGGAAGTAGTTGAGGAAATAGAAAGACCCATAAAGAAAGAGGGGAAGCTGTCTTGGCAGGAGTGGAAGAAGTCCTGGGATCAGTGGAAACAGGACCGAGATGTGACAAAGATGTCCTGGGAGGAATGGAAGAAAGCTTGGGACAGATGGCATTATCAGGAAGAGGAGAAGCCACTCAAGGTAAAAGACAAGCGTTTCCCAGATAAGGAAAAGCTGGATAGGGACAAAAGGAAGCTAAAATGGGATCAGTGGGAACAGACCTTTGAAGAGATTTTGTCAGCCAGGGCCAAAGTGCAATTGCCTAAAGACAAGGAAGAATTAGCCTCAGAAGAAGGGGAATTGTCTGAGTGGGAAGAAGAAGAGTTGTTCACAGAAGAGCAGAGACAGATAAACGAAGAACAGAAAAAGGCCTGGGTGGAAAAGAAACGAGCCCAAGCTGAAAGAAAACGCGCCCGAGAAGAGGGGAAGCTGGCACGAGAGATAGGAAAACTGGCCCATAAAGAGAGAAAACTGGCCCAGGAAGAGAGAAAACTGGCCCGAGAATATGAGAAAATGGCCCAAGGGGAGGGGAAAATCGCCCAAGCAGAGAGAAAGCTTGCACAGAAAGAGGGAAAACTGGCCCAAAGAGAGGAGAATGTAAGCCGGGAAGTAGGGCAATTCTCCCAGAAGCAGAGGAAACTGGCCAAGAAATTGGAGAAAATGGCCAGAAAAGAAGAGCAACTAGCAAAGAAAGGTGGGAAATTGGCTGAGGTAAAAAAGATACTGATCCAGAAAGAGGGAAAACTGGCTCAGGAGGAGGAAAATCTGGCATGGTTTGAAAAAGAAGTGGCCCACCGATTGGAGCAACTGGCTTGGGAAGAGCAGAAACTGTCTTGGAAAAAAGAGGAACTGAATCAGGAAGAGGAGGAGCTGGCTCAGGAAAAGATGGAACTGGCTCAGGAAGAGAAGAAAGTGGCCTGGCGAGAGGAGGAACTGGCTAATGAACAGAAAAAATTGATGCAGGAAGAAGGACTGCTGATCCAGGAAGAGAGGAAACTGGCCCAGGAAAAAGGAAAAATGCCTGAGGAAGAGGAAAGGCTGGCCCAAAAAAGGGAGCAATTGAGTGAGAACAAGGAGAAACTGGCCCAGGAAAGGGCAAAATTTGTCCAGGACAAGTTGGCACTTTTACAGAACAAGAAGGTAATGACCCAGAAGGAGGAGAATCTGGCTCAGAGAAAGGAGAGTCTGGCTCAGAAAAAGGAAATCTTGGCTCAGAGGAGAGAAAGCCTCCTGCAGAACAAATTAAAACTCAGTCAGAACAGAGAGAAATTAATCCAAATAAAGAAGAATCTGGAAAAATATAAGGAAAAACTGATTCAAGTAGAAGAGAAGCTGTTAGAGGAAAAGGAGATAGTGGCCATGAAGAAGGAGAGACTGGCTTATGTAGAGCATAAATTGTCCCAAGTAGAGGAAAGTCTGGCTGAGAAACAGGAGAAACTGGCCCATGAAAAAATGGAACTAGCTGTGGAGAAGAGGCTAATAGTCCAAGAGCGGAACCTGCTCAAAGAAGAGTGGGATATTGCTAAGGAAGAAATGGCATTAGGTATGGAAATGAAGAACCTGGCCAAGAAGAAGATGATGCTGGCCAAGGCAAAGGAAACTCTTTCCAAGGGAGAGATTCAGGAAACCTCAAGAGAGAGACAGTTAACTGAAGATGAAATAGAAATAATTAGGAAGAAATTGTCCCTAGAAGAGAAGATACTGACATATGAAGATAGGGTATTGGCCACGGAGGAAAAGGACATTGCCAAGAGAAAAATGGAATTTTCTGGTGTGGAGAGAGTATATGCCCATGAAGAAAGGAAGTTAGTCAAAGCAGTAAGGAAATTGGACGAGAAAAAGAAGAGCATTTCCAAGGAGCCATCAAAAACGAGAAGAATCTTAAAGTTACTTCAAAAACTAGTCAAAGAAGAAAGGAAACTAACTCAGGAGGAAGTAGACATGACCAAGTTAAAGAGGACATTTGCTGTTGAGGGGAGGAGGTTGCTCAAGGATCAGGATAAACTTGATAGGAAAGAGTTGGATTTTTCTAAGGACCAATCAGAAATGACCAAAAATGAGAGGACACTGGCTCGGAAGCAAAGAAAATTGGCCAAGGAGGTGAGAGGGTTGATAAAGAAAGAGGAAAAAATGGCTGAGGAAGAAAGCAGATTGGCCAGGGAAGAGCAAGAAATCATGCAGGAAGAAGAACGAATACCAGCTGAAGAGGAGGGAGTAGTAGAGGAAGAAGAGGAAATCCCATTCCTTAAAGCAAGATGGAGAAAGAGAAAGCAGCTAAAGGGAGTTGAGGATTTGTCGAAGGATGAGTTTCCCAGTCAAGTGGATAAGATGGAAAGTGAAGAGAGCTTTTCTAAAGAAATTGAAAGGCTGTTAGAGGAAGTAGAGCAAGAGAGTTTGTCTGAGGAAGAGAAAAGCAAAAGTGAGGAGGAGGAAGAGGAAGAAGAGGAGGAAGAAGAGGAAGAGGAGGAGGAAGTGGTAGAGGAGGAGGAAGAGGTGGTGAAGGAGGAAGTGTTCCAGGAAATAGAGGAAAGCATGAGTGAGGAGGAGGTGGAAAGTTTGAGTGAAAGTGAAGAGGAGGAGGAAGAGGAGAAAAGCTTATCTGAAGAAGAGGTGGGCAAGGAAAAAGAGATCTTAAAAGCAGAAAAGAAACCTCTTAAGACACAAAGAGGAAAAGCCCAAAGAGGAAGGGAAATATTCCCTTCTATTGGAAAAGTAGTCCCTGAGGTCAGAGGCAGTGGCATAAAACTGGAAATTCTGAAAAGCCCTCCCAAGAAACTGATCTCAAAAGCTCTGGGGAAGGAAGAGAAGATACCAGTGCCAGTGTCACAGAAATACATGTCCTGGGGAGAAATGACTGCCACAGAACTTGAGATGTTCTCAGGAAAAAGGTTTACGGATAAACGAAGAGAACTGTTGGATAAATATAAGCCCATATCTCTACAAGTTATGGATACAATTTTGGAGTTCGAAGAGAAGGACCTAAAGACCCTTGGCATGTCTCAAATACTTGAGCAGACTATGGAAAGTCCGAAAGTCCAATACAAGCCACCAGGTGGCAAGTGGAAGTGGTTTGTGCAGCAGCGTCTGATGGGACAGACTGAGGTACAATTACCTGTCCCTCAAACTCTGGCTGAGGAACAATATCCTGGGGTATGCCTCTCAGATGTAGAGTGGATCCACCATGTCCTAGAACAGATGGAAGCAGGAAAGCAGCTTTCCAGGGGTAGTTTTCAAAGATTGTGCCAGCTCCTAAAAGACCTCACCTCAAAGGGAAACTTAGAGTGGATGCATCTGGCCATGCTTCAAACCATCGTGCACCATCACAGGCAGGCCCTGGAATCACGAGACACAGGTATCTCAAAACCCAGTAAGGAGTTTATGGGTACAAAACACCTGAAAGTGATCCCTCCTATAAAAAGAAAGGAAAAGGAGAGATGGCTAAAACCTTTGGCTGTTCCCACACCAAAGTTCCCATTAGATACTAAGAGGATTCCAGACCCAAAAGCTATAAATTGGCATCTTTTAGGAGAACCTTACAGAAGTGAGCGGGCACAGCAGATATCCATTGCTCTCAAGGAGATGGAGATGCAACACTTCTATCCTGCAACAAGAGACATTTCCACAGGTGCCCATGCCTCTGTGGACAAACAAACCCTAGCACTGATGTTTCAAAAGGACTTCTGGGCTTTTAAGGGTAAGAGAAGGTTTCCCAAATTGCCCAAGGTAGAGAAGAAGGCACAGGCCATCTCTAATAAAAGGGAAGAAGTGCCTCGATGGGAAACATTCGTGGCACTGTACTATGTTTTGCGGATGTTGCAGCAGCGATATGCAAAAGACCACACTGCTTGGATGGAACAGTTCTACCAGCTCATGGACCTGTACCAACTGAAGTCCCCCCGAATCCAGAGGCTGCTACAGGAACTGCTACTGAGAGAGGAGCCCCAATCCCAAGAGATCATGTACAAAGAGGCCTTAAAGGCCATGGAGCTGGTACCTGGGGAGCGACTGTTCTACCGTCTGTTTTGTGGTGGCTCTCACACCCCTGGAGGGCCTCTGGAGTTCCAGGAAGTGGTGTCCCTCCCAGGGCAGAACAACGTGCGCACCGTCCTTCCCATGGGCATTGCCCAGTATGGTATATTAGAACTTGCCTGGAAGAGTCTGCCCCAAGCTGATATTCACCTCACCAAGGAATTGCCCCACATTGTTGCTCCTACCCCATAATTTGGGACTGACTAGAGGTCAGGACTTTTCATTCCCAACTGGAGAAAGCCCTGGTCACAAGAATCTAGACCTTCATCCCTATCACCCACACAGAGGTAAGGCAGGCCAAGGCACTTTCCTCATCCAGCTCCAGAAATCAGCTTCTACATGTGGAATAAAGAGAAGGTTCTCATTTGAAACATGCACTTTGCTGTGTCCCTTCTCCCCAAACTTTGGTTCTCCTGGAAGGTAGCCTGGGAAACCAGATACTCACATTATCCTGTGCATGGGAGTACTTCCCAAAAGCCAGTGATGCTCACCCTATGGAGGCCTTGAGTTAGAAAAGTCTGTCCTTGTTCTCTTTCTTCCTTGCCTCTTACCAACCTTCTCCCAAAGACTGTG
This sequence comes from Tolypeutes matacus, assembly GCA_026826555.1. Lineage (NCBI taxonomy): Eukaryota > Metazoa > Chordata > Mammalia > Cingulata > Chlamyphoridae > Tolypeutes > Tolypeutes matacus. The sequence continues at coordinate 11,294,213 of JAKSZT010054134.1, forward strand.
TGTGTGTGGGAAGCACTTGGCACAAAAACTAATGTATATTTGGCATTAATATAAGAGATGTTGATGTAGGGGGGAAGAGAATGGGTTGTAGAATCAGAAGACCCAGCATTTTGCCCTTTAGTATTTGAGGGCATACAGTAGAGGCTGACTATTTCCCTGATCATAACTCTGCATGCTGGTGACTTGAGTCCCAAATAGCAGGTGTGTTGGGCATTGTGCAGACCCACAAAGTAAAGGAAAAAAGTTCTACAAGTTCTATCCAGCATTGCCTGGTGACTTTATTACTGGATGGCACTAAGGGGTGAGGTCATTTGAGGTTAAAGTAGAAATAATAAAAGGAAGCCCATGTTTTTCACTTCCTTTGCTACCACCTGTGCATGAGGATTGGGGAAGGAGATGGGATGATAATTGGAAGACCAGGTATAGGCTCAGATAGGACCCCAATTTTCTAGGCACTTATGATCCTTCCTTCTAGCAATTAATGAGATGAGTTCAAGTAAAAGGGGTAATTGTTGCCGGTCAGGAACTGGGTCCATGAAAACGGTGCCACGGATGAGAAAGAAAGAATAAGACAGAGAAGAAAAACTGGGATCAGGGGACTCTCCGTCCGAAATGGCGAGAAGAGCCCAGCCACACCATAGAGCATGGCTTTTATTTGTTTTTTGACCAATCAAAATACATATCACATATCCAAAGGCAATAGATAAGTGACAGTTTACATTTTACTAAAACCAGCAAGTCTTGAAGGACTTGCATGTAGCATATGTTGTAAATCTTATCTAACATACAAAATACTCAATAGACGCTCAGGATGTTTCCCCACCCAGCTACTATAAGATCCTATTTCATTATCATGAGACTAGGCTTTTATCTCCTACATTCCAGGGTGTCTCCTATATTCCAAAGTGATCTGCTTACTGTCAGTAGACATGGCCTTTAATTGAAACTCCATCATTTCCCCCTTTTTTATTAATTAAAATTTTTTTCAGTGAAGACTATAGGAACCCTTATATAAGCTGATACAAGGTGACCTCCTGTTACACTTGTCTTCTTCCATAGGCTCTTGTGACTGTGCCTGTCTTAAGTTGTCCTCCTCTGAGAATCTTACCCATCATTGGCCACCAGTCAAGCCTTTGAGCTCTTACATGGAAGGCAATTCATTAATATTTATTCTTCTTCAGGTTCCTTAAGTGAATATTTTTGTGCAGATAATTAGTATTAAGATCAAGGGGTTTTTAGTAGAATCTTTCTACTAAATAATGCAAAATTAGTTTTTCATGGCCAAGTTTCTTAACATAAATGCATTTATCTGATCTAATTCTCCATTTTTCCTATGACTATATGTCATTACCCTTGACAATACAATCAATTAAAATGCATATAACAATAATTCCTAATCTAATCCAAAATGATATTTGAACTGTTTTTTGTTTCCACCAGTGAAATGGAAATTTTCAGACCATTTTTATGCCAGTCTTTAACATTTTGTTGCATCTGGACTCCTTGATGCAGGGTTGTGCCAGCGACGGCTGCAGCAGTTGTGATGCCAATCAGTCCCAAAATTCCAGTTATTAAAAGTTCAATCAGTCTTTTAGTTCCTTTTAAATAATGGTTGTGGGGTCGGATGTGGCTCAACTGGTTGGGCGTCCGTCTTCCATATGGAGGGACCCGGGTTCGATCCCTGAGACCTCCCGGTAAAAAAAAAAATAATGGTTGAGGAAATGCCACAGCAACTGGGATTCTGGAGACTGCTGCCAATGTCTGGTCATCTGAACCGGTAACCATAGTCCTTTTCTTCTTCTTGCTATAAAAAGAGTTTCATTTTCCTGCAAATATGAATTCTTAAGACATGTAAATAAAGAGCAATTGGAGCAACTAATGTTCCTTTCACCAAATGTTACTTTTCCAATGATAAAAACTAAAGGATCTTGTACACATACTGTAAGAAATTGAGTTGATTTTCTTTTTAAAATAGTAATATTAGTTTTACTGCCTTGCCATTCAAAAATTGGACCAGTTCCCAAAAATAATTTCCACAAATAACTTTGAGTTTTGTTAAGTTTAGTGTCCCATGGTTGTGGGGTATATCTTCCTTGATTTTTCCAAATTATGAGCTGTTAGTAAATGCTGTATTACCAAAATTCCAGAAATAAGGATTACTGTTATTAGTAATTATGGTTGAATTATTAATGAACCAAGATATGGTTGTGTTTTTAATAGGTTTCGGTATCCCTATAAGGGCCCAATCCTTTACAATTCCATAGGAATCATTAAACAACACAACCTCTGTAAGCCCATGACAAATATGCCATTTGTCATTAAGTAGTCTGTTGTGAGAGGGACATGTAAGATTTACCATATTTTCTGGTTTATATGGTAAAGAAGGGAAAATGAGAACATAAATTTGAGTTTGATTTTTCCTTGTTAAAACTACATTGCGATTGTTAGGTTGCATGCATACAAAGAGGGCGGTCTATAAAAGGTAAAATTAAATTTTCTATAAATTTCCCTTCTTCTTTTGGCTTTAAGGGTAGTCGTATATCTATAGGTTCTGGAAAATGGTGAGATTGATTAAGACAAATTGGGTAAGACTCATCGTTCCAAGTTAAAAGCTCTAAAAGAGGTGGGTTGGTTATGTATGCCCAATAAGTGTAATTATGATGTGGTATCTCACCTTGACCTAATACTTTACCTATAATTAATCAAATGTGAAACCACCATGTCCATAGTTTAAGTTTTGGCAGCATCTTCAACTCTAGGCTTGATTCTTCTGGAGGGGATCCACTGCTGTTCTCCTGTTTCTGTAATGATAAGAGCAAACCCTCAGCCCCAAATCTTTACCTCTCCTTTTTTCCCATTTATTGGTTGTTTCATTTTTCCAATATATTGGTTGTGCACATTTTTCATTTTTATTCTTTTTATTAACCTCCCAATGTCTTTCTGCTGCTGTGGTATTAGAAATTTGTTGTCTGTTAAGAAAATTTAAGGTAAACAATGCTTTAGATAGTTTGTCTTTCGCAGATTCTCCTCCATCTCCCCCTTTTTGTTTTTGCACATTAATTTTAATAAGTGATTGCTTTTTTCTATTATCGCTTGTCCTTGGGGGTTATATGGAATTCCTGTAACATGTTTAATATTCCAGTCACTGTAAAATTTTTTGAAAGATTGACTAAGATAGGCAGGCCCATTATCAGTTTTTAGCTGTGTTGGCAGGCCCATTACTGTAAAACAATGTAATAAATGAGAACATACATGTGAGGCCTTTTCACCAGTTTGAGCAGTTGCCCAAATAAAATTAGAAAATGTGTCCACTGTCACATGCACATACTGAAGGCGGCCAAAAGAGGGCACATGTGTGACATCCATTTGCCAAATTTCATTAGGATGTTCTCCACGGGGATTAGTTCCTGGAGAGAAAGTGGGGGCATTTATGGGCCCACAAGTAGGACATTGTCTAACAATCCTTTTACTGTTAAGTGGGGATATTTATGACATAAGCCAGAAGCATTAGTATGTGTAAGTTTATGATAATCAGCAGCAGATTCTGTATGAGCAATAAGTTTATCTACCAGATCATTTTGTGAAGCCATAAGGGCCGGAAAATTGAGAATGGGAACGAATATGAGTAATGTAGATTGGATTATATCGTTCACGAACAGTTTTTTGTAATTGTAGGAAAAGAACTTCTAATTCAGAGGCTGGAGTTATCTGAGCTGTTTTTATATGACAAACATAAGCAGAATCAGATATAATATTTAAAGGCTTAGAAACATCATTTAGCAATTGAATAACAGCCATTAGTTCTACCTTTTGGGCAGATGAATAAGGTGTTTTCCAAGATTTTGTAGTTGGGCCTAAATAGCCTGCATTCCCATTACTGCTGCCATCAGTGTAGTAAGTTAGTGCAGCAGAAAGTGGTTGCTGTTTGACAACCTTAGGAAGAATCCATGAAGTACGTTTTAAAAACTGTAAAAATTTTGAATCTGGGAAGTGATTGTCAATTGTTCCAATAAAATCTGCTAAGGCCACTTGCCAAGAGCTACTGAACTGCCAGAGCTGAGAAAGTTCCTGCTTTGTAAGGTCTAGTATGATTTTATCAGGATCTCTAGCCAAAAGCTGTTTCAGGCGAATACGGCCTTTTGATATTATTGCTGAAATTTTTTCAGGATAAGTATGAAGTTTTTTTGTATCTTTGTTTGGTAGGAATATCCATTCTATAATGCCCTCCTCTTGCCAAAGTATCCCAGTAGGGGAATGGCAAGATGGAAATATTAAAAGAGAAATTGGAAGATTTATATTTATCCTTGTTAGCTGGCTATTTTGTATTCTTTTTTCTAGCAATTTTAACTCCTCTTTTGCTTCTGGGCTTAAGATGCGAGGACTATTTAAGTCAGGGTCTCCTGTTAGAGTATTGAAAAGATTAGTTAAAGCATAAGTTGGAATTCCTAAAATATGCCGTACCCAATTAATATCACCCAGTAATTTCTGAAAATCATTTAAAGTACATAAATTATCAGTTCGAAACTGGACTTTTTGTGGAGTTATAATATTTTTATTAATAGTATGACCTAAATATTGAAAAGGAACTTGTTTTTTAATTTTTTCTTCTGCTATTTGCAACCCATGTTGAGGAAGAATTTTAGCCAGCTGAAATAATTGTTTTAGCTCAGAAGATTGCTCAGTGGCAAAAAGAATATCATCCATATAATGAATAATCATAGCCTTAGGAAATTGTTTTCGTAAAATTTGTAATGGAATGTGAACAAAGGATTGACATAATGTAGAACTGTTCATCATTCCCTGCGGTAAAACTTTCCACTGATATCATTCGGTAGGAGCTGAATGAGTAATAGAAGGAATAGTAAATGCAAATTTTTCTCTATCATTTGGATTTAGAGGAGTAGTAAAGAAACAATCTTTTAAGTCAATAATAATAATATGCCAATTTTGTGGGATCATAATTGGGGATGGCAAACCAGGCTGTAAAGATCCCATAGGTTGAATAACTTTGTTAATTTCACGCAAATCAGTTAACATGTGCCATTTGCTAGATTTCTTTTTAATTACAAAAACTGGAGAATTCCACGGACTAGTAGAGGGCTCAGTATGCCCTGCCATTAACTGCTCCTGCACAAATTTTTTCAAGGCTTCCAGTTTTTCTTTCGGGAGGAGCCACTGTTCTACCCAAATAGGCTTGTTTGTCAGCCATTTTAAAGGTAATGCGAAGCCCTTTGTAACAGTAGCCCCTACTCTAAATTTGAATATCCTAGGCCATGGTAGTCTCCAATAAGTCGTGTCTCAGGTCGGGAAGGGGGAGCATATTGCATATGAGTAATAAGATGTTTAGCTGTATCAGAAACGTGAGGAATATTCAAATAAGCTCTCCATTGGTATAAGTCTCTTCCCCATAAATTAAGTCCTACAGCCGCAACATAAGGTTGCAGAGCAGCCTCCTGTCCTTTCCGACCTTCTACCTTAAATATCTGAGTACTCTGGTTAACATCTGTCATTGTGCCAATGCCAGTGAAAACTGTAGGCACCTTTTGTAAAGTCCAAGCTTGTGGCCAATATTGTTTAGCAATGAGAGAGACATCAGCCCTGGTATCCACTAATCCTAAAAATAACTTTCCGTTTATTTTTATGGTAATTTCAGGCCTTTCATCCCCAATCGCTGTTTGCCAATAAACTTTACGCCCAGGGGAACCGAATTCTTCTGCACATTTTATAGGAGGTTTACGATACGGTAACAAAAGTAGTTGAGCCATGCAATCTCCTGATTCAATTTGATAGGGAGTTAAAGTTTGTACTAATAAACAAATTTCTTCATCAAAATTGGAGTCAATGATCCCGGTTTGCATTAAAACACCTTGAGTCATAAGACTGCTACGGCCAATAATGAAACCTACATTGTTTTTTGGGATAGGCCCTTTAATTCCTGTCCTTATTTTTTGTATACCCAGTGAAGGCATAATAAACTCAGTTTCAGCTGAGGGAAGATCGACAGCTGCACTGCCTTTGGTAACTGCCTTAAGTTCTGTTATAGGCTGGAGTGAGCTGCTCCATTGCTGACTGGGTAGGTTTGAGCAAGGCTGGGAAATGTGCTCATATTGTTTGTCTGAGGGCCTTGAGCGAGGCCCGCTTGGAAGTTGCCCAACTTATTAATGAGAGTGCCATTTTTATGATATCTAGAATGGCATTCCTTGGCCCAGTGCAACTCTGACATATAGGACATACACGAGTTGGTATTGATCTATTATTGCTGCTGGATGGAGCTCTCACACCAGTTTTGGTGTGGCAATCTTTTTTCATATGACCTGGTTTCCCACATTTAAAGCAATTTAAATTGTTAATCATAGGACTATGTCCCTTTATAGCTGCTGCAAGAAGGGTCATGTTATATGTATTAGACCCAATGTCTTGGCATGCCTTTATATAATACTGTACCTCCATTTGCCTGTATCGGACGTAAAGCCTTTTTACACTCACTGTTAGCATTATCAAAACCCAACATCAAAATAAACATTTCTTTAAGGTTAGGCTGAGTTACTGTCTTGTTGACTACATCTGCCAGCCTCGCTACAAATTCAACATAGGGTTCACTATTTCCTTGAACAATTTTGAAAATGATTGTACAGCCTGTCCAGGGGTGGAGATTCGTCGCCAGGTGGCTAGGCAGCACAATCAAACTTGTACAATGGCAATATCATCATATTGAGCTTGGCAAGGAACCCCAGCCCATTGACCTATTCCTAATATTTGTTCAGCAGTAATAGGCACTGGTGGATTTTGCTGTTGATTTCGTCGTGCTACAATGTTAGCTTCATCAGCCCACCAAGTTTTAAACTGTAAAAATTCTGCTGAATTAAGAACAGCTCGAGCTAACAAATCCCAGTTCCAGGGTATTAATCTGTCTGCTTGTGCCAATCCTTGCACCAATCCTTGAGTATAAGGAGAATTAACACCATATTGAGTGCATGCTTGTTTTAATTCTTTGATAGTTTTAAAAGGAACAGGAGCATGCTCATACTGTACACCCCCTTGGGGATTGTCAGCATCTGCTGGAATTTGAGTTACTGTTACTGGAAAAGTAGAAAGGAGTTGCATAGCCTCTGAATCTCCTTCTCTACTTCCCTGTGCTATACTTTTCATAATTGAAGAGGATAGTGCGGGCACAAAAACAGAAACTTTTGGAGGGTCATCAAATGTTGTAAAAAATGGATCAGTAGATACCTTAGGAGGCGCAGATGTAGGTTTAAAAGACAATAAACCATCTTTTGGAGCAGACGGCATAGCGACCGCTGGAAAAGTTCCATAAACTCCCTTTTTCTTTCCTTCCCTTTTATTAGACATGAGTTTATCTGTTTTTGCCTGTTCATTAATTTTTTCATATATATTTTCATTAAAATCATTAGCTTGTTCTGCTATCGGTCCAGCAATAGCAGTATCCTGTTTAATATCTTCATCTTAGTCTGATTGTAAAGGTTCAAGAGCAACAGAAATAAGACTACACAAAGACCATACATGAAAGGCAATTATTTTTCCCTTTTGATAAACCCTTTTTAAAGCTTTCTTCACTAGCTTCCATTGTTTTAGATTTAAAATATCCCGCCCTTGCCGCTGAAACCAATAACAATGTTTCTGTACAAGAAAAAAAAAGTTCCTCAAAAGCCGAGGATTTAATAGTTACACTGGTGCTTTTTAATAAAGTTTTTAACACTCTAGAGTACTCTTTTTTTTTATTTTATTTTATTTATTCATTTATCCCCCCCCTTGCTGCTTGTGCTCGCCGGGTCAGCCAACCACGCCGTGCGGGCGGGCCTGCCCTCACCAGGAGGCCCCGGGAACCGAACCCGGGGCCTCCCATATGGTAAACGGGAGCTCTACTGATTGAGCCACAGCCGCTTCCCTCTAGAGTACTCTTCAAAGTTCGACTGCTGAATACCCATTACCCTGATGATTCCAAGGATGAAGCTTACCTTTTCTGTTTTCTTTTTCTTTAAAACCGCTCTCAGGAGCTCCTTGGTCCGTACACTGACTGAAAGAAAAATTTCATTTTCAGAGCCCCACGTTGGGCACCATATGTTGCCGGTCAGGAACTGGGTCCATGAAAACGGTGCCGCCGATGAGAAAGAAAGAATAAGACAAAGAGAAGAAAAACTGGGATCAGGGGACTCTCCATCCGAAATGGAGAAAAGAGCCCAGCCACACCATAGAGCATGGCTTTTATTTGGTTTTTAACCAATCAAAATACATATCGCATATCCAAAGGCAATAGATAAGTGACAGTTTACATTTTACTAAAACCAGCAAGTCTTGAAGGGTTTACATTCCTGCATGTAGCAGATGTTGTAAATCTTATCTAACATACAAAATACTCAATAGACGCTCAGGATGTTTCCCCACCCAGCTACTATAAGATCCTATTTCATTATCATGAGACTAGGCTCTTATCTCCTACATTCCAGGGTGTCTCCTATATTCCAAAGTGATCTGCTTACTGTCAGTAGACATGGCCTTTAATTGAAACTCCATCAGGTAATAAAGTAGAGGAAGTGTTCACTGCTATTAATCCTGTTCCCTCCCTGATCTCTTATCCTCACCATGGAGATTTGAATTACTCCTTCCAGGTAAATGAGCCTTCCATCAGCTTCTAGAAAGTAACTGATCTATGCCATTACTACCCCTACCCCAACCTCTCCTTTACTGTTCTAACCCCTCCACTTGTGTTTGCTTTTGGGGGGAAGCAGAAGATAAAAGACAAGAGCACATTCTAGACAGTTTTAGTCAACTTGGAGGCCAAGGGCAATGAAAGCTGTGGCTCTGAAGTTGGGCTCGTGCATCTCAGACCATATGTTAAGTGAAAGCTGTGGGCTGAGGGCAGAGAGAATAAAAAAAGGATGACTGGCAAGGCAGCAGAAGTAAGGATACCCCAACTAGATTTGCAGCCTTGACCTGTATCCTTTATCATTTTTGGCCACTTTACTTGTCTGTGTAAAAAAGGAGGTAGTTCACAAATTACAGATATCAGGCAGGAAAGAGGGGACATCACTACAGACCCTACAGACGTTAAAAGGATAAGAAGAGACTACTATGAACAACTCTATGCCCATCAATTTGACAACATAGATGAAACTGACAAATTCTTTGAAAGACTCAGAGAATAGCAATGCCTGATTCATTCTGTAGGATATCAGTGGTCTGGTGGACTTTGTTGGGCAAGTGGGTTTTAATGGGTCCTCTGGTCAAAACAATTTTTTTTTTTGTTTTGAATTGTCTAACCATTGTGGTTCTATAATCAGGAAGTCTACAGATGGCTCTTTCAGAGACCTCAGAGCCTGGATACTAGCTGTGACAACCCAGATACCCCATTTTGCTGGAATGGCAGAGAGAAGAAGTTGTATTTTCTCTTTATTATGGAAAGTTTCAATTACAAAAAGTAGAAGAGATGGGAAGCGGCTGTGGCTTAATCAGTAGGGCTCCCGTTTACCATATGGGAGGCCCCAGGTTCGGTTCCCGGGGCCTCCTGGTGGGGGCGGGCCCGCCCGCACGGCGTGGTTGGCTGACCCAGCAAGCAAGCGCAAGAAGCAAGGGGGGGATAAATGAATAAATAAATAAAATCTTTTAAAAAAAAAATGTAGAAGAGAGTATTATAATGAAACCCAGATCCCTTAACCTAGATTTAATTAACATTTTACTAAAATTTCTTCATCTACTTTTTCTTTGTTAAAGTATTTAAAAATAAATCCCAGACATCATATCTTAACCTAAATACTTTGATATTATCTCTAAAAAATAAAAATGTTTTCTTACATAGTGATTTTCACATCTAACAAAATTAATAATTCCTTAATATCATCCAATATTCAGTCTATGTAAATTTCCCTGGTTGATCCCAGAAATGTCCTTTTAGACTTAGTTTGTTTCAGTCAGAATTCAAACAAGGTCTACACACTGCATTTGATTATTATACTTCCTAAGAATCTTTTAATCTTGAACATTTTACACACACATCCTACATACACCATTTTTGTGCTCCATTGATTTGTTGAAGACAATGGGTCCATTGTCCATAGAGTGCATCATGTTCTTAATCTGAGGTCAGGATGCACTTTGAGGGTCCATGAAGCCCCTGAAATTAGATGAAAAAAAGATATTAGCATGTGCATAAGCGTTTTCCCCTAATACCCAGGAAAAAGTCCGTAGCTTTCATGTTCTCAAGAATGTCCTTGCCAAAAACATGTTACATCACCACTTAAGAAGAGAGCATAGACCCCTGGGCTTCATGTTAGACATTGCCTCTAATCAGATGAATGCCCTTCAAAAAAATATCTTCCCCTTGGTGAGCCTTAGTTTTCTAATTTTTGAAGAGATAGACTTTAGACCTTTCTAGGATATTAGAAAGGGTTTCCAGACTGTTTCCTTCTCCCAAGATGTATGTTCAGTATAGCCACCAATTGCTCTCAACTAGGAAATAGGGAATAGGGAGTTGAACTTGGCTAAGATCTAGAAAGGAGGAAGATCTTTTATTTCTTGGAATAGTACAAGTTTAAGGTGAAGGTATAAAGACACTAGATTGTGTTTGGGAAATTGCTCTGGCAGCACACAGAAACTTTTAGATGGGTTGAGCTCTGAGGACTGAGCCCTGGAGCACTCCAGTGTTTAGAAGAAAGAGATGTAAAGGGAAACTGTTAAGATTGAGAAGGAGCAGTCAGGAAGGTAAGAGGAGAACCATAAAAAGAGTGGTGTCCAAAAGTCAAGAAAGCATTTGAAGAAAAAAGGGAATGATAAACTATCAAATAGTGCTAATAGATCAAGTAAAATAAAGACTAAAAATTGACCACTGGATTTGGCAATCTTGATGTAGCTGCTAACCTTAACAATTGGGTTCCGGTGGATTGGTGGGGATAGGTGACCAGATTAGAGTGAGTTTAAGAGAATGGGGCTAAACTATGAGTTACTGTCTTTCCCCCTTCCTTTTTTTTTTTTTTTTTTTTTTTATCGGGAGGTCCCGGGGATCGAACCCGGGTCCCTCCACATGGGAAACGGACGCCCAACCATTTGAGCCACATCCGTCCCCCCCCCTTCCTTGTACTAATAAATCTGTGAGGAAACACTTTAAGACAACCAGATATTCTGCTCATTAAAATTTCTCCTTAGATTGATTGTCCATTGATGAATCGTTACCATCATGGCAGCAAAATGATTTTCTGACTTCAGTATTTCATATTTTTTAGTCAGCCTTCAGCTTCCTGTGTCCTTGTGACATGTTCTCATCTTTGTTTTTTTTGGGGGGGAGGGGGGCAGGTCACTTCCTTACTCTCTTAGTTTTCCAACTGCTATAACAAATACCACATAATAAGTTAGCTTAACAACAGGAATTAATGGCTCAGAATTTATTGGTTTCAGAAGCTAGAAGACTTCCTTCCTCTCGGGGTTTGTAGTATTCTAGCTGATTGGCAATCCTTCAGTTCCTTGGCTGTCCCAACATGTGGCTGTCCTTTCCCTTCCCAGTTCCTGCTGACTTCTGGCTTCCAGCTCCTCCCCATGGCTTTCACTTTATAAGGCCTCCAGTAATATGATTAAGATCCATTCTGATTACAGTTGGCCACACCCTACTAAAAATAACACCTTCAAAAGGTCCTGTTTATAATATGTCTGCTTCCACAAGAAAGATATTAAAATTAAAAACATGTTTTTTCAGGGGTACATAACTCCATTACCATAGTCCACCCTCTAGACCACAAAAAAGATATATTCTTCCCACATGCAAAATACAGTCCATGACTGTTGGGGAAAACGGCGCTCATTGGGACACAGAGACTGATGATTGCAGGTAGAAAGTTTATTGGGAAGATCTCCCAATGGAGGGGGTCTGAAGAATAGACTTCAGCCCCACCGCTGGCATGGTGGGGGTCTGAAGAGAGACTTCAGCCCGCCCCTGGAAAGGAGAGATTTGAATTTATACAGTACATTCCTAGGCGGGGAAATGATAGTCCGTGGGAGGGGGTCAAGGGTTTGAGTAAGGTGTAGGGGCCAATAGGAAGCCCTAGAGGTGAAAATTTTCCCTTGTATGGCTAGAGGGTAGTGGGGTAGGGAGCTAGGTTTTCTTGGAATGCTGGAGGAGCAGGTAGTGCTTTGATGTGGAGGGAGTGAAGTTCTTTATCTCACTTTACTCCCATCTTCAAGTGGTCTCTTTGTTTAACCTTTGGGGAAGTGTCCTGCTTTCAGACACATAGGCTTAAATGGGGGCTTGTCCTTCCTTAAAGCATGTCAGGGGGAATTGAGTCACAGCTTGTTAATTATTGCAAACCTAGTGAAGGGGAACTCCTAATAATGACAACATCCAAAAAGCCTTTTAGTCATTTTAGAACAATGCTAAATCCAAAGTCTCATCAAGATCAGTTATGGGTGTGGTCCATCATGGGGCAAAGTTCCTCTTTATCTGTGGACCTGTGAAATCTGGAAATCAAGTTATCTGCTTCTAAAATACAATGGCGAGACAGGCATAGGAGAGATATTCCCATTCTAGAACTGAGAAATTGGAAGGAAAACAGGGATCATGGGTCCCAAACAAGTACAAAACTCAGACATCTCAAGGTCTGAGAATGATCTGTGGATTGGTGCTTTGTCCTCTGGGCCTGCTGGAGTGGCAGCCCCACCCTTTCCAAGCGTTTGCACCATAGTCGTGCTCTTCCCAAATGCTGGAGCCTATGTTCCATCTTCTCTGAGCACTGGAATGACAGTCTCACTCACCTTGAAAACTGCAGTACAGACCCCACCCACTCCAAGCACTGGGGTGATAGCTGAACTCTGCTTGAATACTAGAGCAGGAGTCCCATTCCAAGTGTAGGAGCAGACCTGCCCTTTCCACAAACATGTCGATGGCCTGAGGAGATCTTTTTTAGTCGAGACCTCTGCCTTCATGATTCTGCCCTTGAAGTAACCTTTTTTCTGCAATTCATCCCTTCTCTGTCCCTTTCATTTAGGATGCTTCTGTTCATAAAAATTTCACAAAACCCTTGTTAGCTTTGCGTGCTATTCAAGGGTGTTCAAATCATCAGACAAAAGGACTTTGCACAGATCCTTCCTGGAAACTGCATTTCCAATACTGACTTCCTCTGAATTGGCTGACTGGATCCATGTTTAGCCACATCCTCTTTAGCAGAGGGTTGTTCAGTTAAACCCTCACATGGAGCCCTGTTCTTTGGGGACTGAGGGCCTGATAGAGTCTCTTCTGGCCCTAGTCTCAGAGTACATTATCTGGATAGGCTGAGAATTTTCAAAATTCATCAATTGCTGGTTCCTTTGTGCTTGAGAGTTCAGTTCTCAGCTTATTGCTTTCCTCTCACATTTTACTATAAGCTGCAAGGAGAAACCAGGCTGCACCTTCCACACTTCCAAGTTCATTGCTTACAAGTTCCAACTTCAATCCAACACTAAGACTTAATTCAGCCAAGTTCTCTGCTAAAGCATTGCCTTTCCTCCAGTTTCCAATAACGCATTCATCATTTCCTTCTAAGGCCTCATTGGAAGTACCTTTAATGTCCATATTTCTACTAACAGTCTCCCCAAAGCAATATAGGCTTTTTATATCTAAAGTGTCTCACAATTCTTCCTCTCTCTACCCATTACCCAGTTCTAAAGTCATTTCCACATTTTTTTTCAGTGTTGTAGCAGCCACAATTTTCTGGTACCAAAAACTTAGTTTTCTAGTGTAATGGCATAAAATAAATTATATTTGATGCCTCCTCATCTTGACTGGCCTAGTCATAAGTTCCCCTTTTGAGCAATCACCCCTGCCCTGGATGTAACTGCAACTAGCAAGGCACATGCCTCTATATGGTTTGGATGATAAGAGCTGCCCTTAGCTTCCCCAAATGGCCTTGCCTCTTCTGCCTTTTGTGCTGCTTAGTTTAAAGCTGTCAATCTCCAGCATCTTCAGGAAAATACAACTCCTCCCCTCTGGGTCACAGTAAAGGTGAGAGCCCAGGACCCATATGTTCTTTTCTCTTCCCCACTCCCGGCTTCCTCCACTGACCCTTGCAGGAGCCTAGGTTAGGTAAGCCTTGGGCCCCTCTACTGCCCTCATTCTCCCACTTCTCCTTTAGCCCCTTTGGTCTAATAAAACTGTCTTTTTATAATTCTTGGCTGTCTGGCTCTTTGTGTTTGTGTCTCATCACCCAGCTACTACGACAAATCCACAATAATGGGTTGGCTTAACAACAGCAATTTAATGACTCACAGTTTCAGAGGCTAGAAGGCTTGCTTCTTCCTGGGGTCAGTAGCATTCTGACTGGCTGGCAATCCTTGAGTTCCCTGGCTTTCCCATCACATGGTGGTGTCTTCTCCTTTCTCTTCCCAGTTCCCATTACTTCCAACTTCTGATTCCTCTTTTTTTTTTTTTTTTTACCGGGAGGTCCCAGGGATCGAACCCGGGTCCCTCCATATGGGAGACGGACGCCCAACCAGTTGAGCTACATCCAACCCCCCTGATTCCTCTTTATAAGGCCTCCAATAAAAGGATTAAGACCCGTCCTCATACAGTTGGCCATACCTCAACAAAAAATAACATCTTCAAAAAGTCCTATTTACAATGGGTTCACACCCACAAGAATAAGATTAAGATTAAAAACTTTTTTTTTCTGGGATACATAACTCAATCTACTATACTTATTTTCTGGTATGAGATGTTTCAGGTTTGTGTACTACCCTTCCCATGCCCTGGAATTAACTATTTCTCTGAAGAGCACTAGTTCCTTCTTAATGGGGGTATAATGGTTATTAGAGACTGTTATGGGTTGTATTGTGTTGAATACAATATGATACAAAATGATAGGTTGAAGCCCTAACCTCCAGAACCTATGAATATGACTTTATTTGGAAATAGGGTCTTTACGGATGTAATCCAGTTAAGATGAGGCTATATTGAATTAGGGTGATCCTAAATCCAATGACTGGTGTCCTTATAAAGAGAGGGAGATTGGAGACACACAAGCACACAAGGAAGAAGGCCATCTGATGAAGGAGGCAGAGAATGAAGTATAGCTACAAGCCAAGGAACACCAAGGATTGTCAGCAACTGCCAAAACCTAGGAGAGAGTCATAGAACAGATTCTCCCCTAGAGCCTCCAGAAGGAACCAACCCTGCCGATGACACCTTGACTTTGGACTTCTGGCCTCCTGAACTTTGAAAAAATTAATTTCTGTTGTTTTAAGCCAGTTTGTGTTGATCTGTTATGGCAGCCCTAGGAAACTAATACAGAGATCAAGACCTGAGCACTAAATGTGTTCATTGTTACTAGAGTGACTTTGCTTTTGGCCCTTTCAGCAAGCATAGCTTGGATATATATGTGTATATATATATATATATATATATATATATATATACACACACATACACATACCCATATGCATGTGCACATAAACATGCTTATAAACAGATATATACATATTTTAGAGATCCTGAGTTCATACCAATTCATCCAATTTCAATCCATCTCCATAGGGCTCTTTGTTGCCTGCCCCTATTTCATATTTGTTCATCCTTTCTTCCACAGTAAGTTCCCTGGCTCCCCAAAGCATCAACCCATTTACTCATTTGCTCAACTCAATAATGCATTTAAAATAGTTTCAGATTTGCTTTGCCCATATCACATTAAATGAATCTACTAAAAAGAATTCAGGATTTGTTTGCAATACTTTCCCCACATACCCCTCACCTCCTATCCTTCCCAAATCTGAGGATATTTGTCAGATACTGTGCTCATAAGGTACTTGGACTAGTTCTTTCATTCTTTCCTTTATTTATTTATTTATTTTTTTACCAGGAGGTCCTGGGGATTGAACCCAGATCCCTCCATATGGGAGACAGACACCCAACCAGTTGAGCCACATCCGACCCCCGATCATTCTTTCCTTTAGAGTTATGTTGTTCGTTCATAATACTAAGTTCATTTGTTTACATTTGCTTTCATTTATGTTTCCCTCTCTTCCCATTCTTATTGTTTTATTTTTATTGTTTGAATATGTATAATATTAATATCATTTCAAAAGTCAAAAGTACACAAAAAAGTATATTCAGAGAAGTGTACCAGAGCCAGGGATTGCACCCAGGACCTTGTCTGTTGGAAGCCGGTGCTCAACCACTGAGCCACACTGTCTCGCTGTGCTACTTTTTATAATGGATTCAATGGCTTTTTTTTTTTTTTTTTTTTTTTTTAATGGGAGTAGAGGAGAGCTGATGTAGCTCAGTGGGTGAGTGCTGGCTTCCCACATACGAGGTCCTGGGTTCAATCCCTGGCCCTGGGAATAAAAAATTAAAAAATTTTAAAAATAATAAAATAAAATAATAAAAGAAAATAAACATTAAAATTTTTTAAAATTTAAAAATAAAAGGGAGTAGAGAAATGAGGGAAATATGGGGCCAAGGGCAGGGGTTTATTTTTTAAAATGGGGATATCACTGCATATTTGTGTCATGATGGGAATGATACAGGAGAAAAGAGGAGATTCCTGCCTTGAGTATGTGAGAGGGGAGGGGATCCTCTGTACAAGTATAGGTGGGTCTTAAATAGGAACATGGACTATTCATTCATAGGCATTGAGGGAAGGGGGAATAGATGACTATAAATATCAAGGTGGGAGCATGAAGAAATTTTTATTCTGGTTGTATCTGTTATTCTCATTGAAATAGGAAACAAGGTCTTCAGCTGAGTGAAAGAGGGAGGAGGTGTTGGAGGGTTGAGGAGAGATGAGAAGTAATGAAATAGAGGTCTAGGAAAGCAATAGAGTGTGTAGATTTGGAACATGTAAGTTTTTCAGGCAGCAGTATGGACCCATGTGAGGCTTGTGGTCATGGATTTCAATGAAACTAGTTAGCATGGTTGTGGATATTTCTCCAGTTATTTTCATACTGCAAGTATGCAGTAGACAGAGAATCAGATTTAGCCAGGGCTGGGGTTTTTCCAGTTCAGTATCATGGAGAGATAGAGGGCAAGTTTGTCAAGGGGATATAATGATTATCATGATGGACCACGAGCCATGGGTAATGAGGGACATGTGGATATGAGGGTGGTAAATGACAGTGAAAAGATTATAGGATCAATGATTTGTAGCATTGTCCAAGAGTAGTTGGAGGATTGAGTGACAACTACAGGGAGTGAGCTGGAAGAGAAAGGAGATAGTGGTCAGAGGAATTGTCATCCCACCTCATGGCCTTAAATACTTTCATATTCTCATAAACCTGAGTTTATATCTCCAGCCTTAATTTCTACCTGAAATTCTAGACTGGTATATCTAACTGCCTTTTTAACATCTCCATTTGGATGTATAATAGGGATCTCAAAAGTTAAAACATCCAGATTTCACACACAACCCCCCCCCACCCCCTGCTACAAACTACTCTTCCCCCAGTTTTCCCCATTCTTGGTAAATGTCAATTTCTATTTTTCCATTTACGCAAGCCACTTGAAATCATTCTTTACTCCTCTCTTTCACTTATACCCTATATCCAAAATCCATCAGCAGGTTCTACCTGGCTTTATTTTCCAAGCTACCATCTCTTATCTGGATTATTATAATGAAATCACTCAGTCTTCCTGCTTCCACCCTGGATACTCCCTCACCCCCCCCATTCTATTTTCAACACAGCAACCAGAAGGATCCTTTAAAAACGAACATCAGATCACATCATTTCCTTTATTCAAACCTTCCAAGAGCTAAAAGTAAAAGCCAAAATCCTTGCAATGGCCTAAAAGGCCTACATGATCTGCAGCAAAAAACAGTTCTTTCACCTCTCTGAGTACATTTCCTATCAATCTTCTTCTCACCTAGCTCC
This sequence comes from Tolypeutes matacus, assembly GCA_026826555.1. Classification (NCBI taxonomy): domain Eukaryota; kingdom Metazoa; phylum Chordata; class Mammalia; order Cingulata; family Chlamyphoridae; genus Tolypeutes; species Tolypeutes matacus. The sequence continues at coordinate 11,312,048 of JAKSZT010054134.1, forward strand.
AGCAACCTTGCTCAAACATGTCAAGTACAATACCCCCTCAGGGCTTTGGTACTTGATATTCCTTCTGCCTGGAATGTTCTTCCGCCAGATAAACACTTGGTTTATTTTTCACTTCCTTTGGATCTCTGCTCAAATATTGCCTGATCAGAGAGGCCTCTCCTTTTTCCCTCTGGCATATTCTATCCTCCTTATCCTGATTTATTTTTCTCCATAGCACTTAGTATCTGATATGTTTATTTATTGTCCATTTATTCCTAATAGAATATCAGCTCCATGAAGGGAGGGACTTTGTTTTGTTCACTGCTTATCCCTAGTGCTTAGAACAGTGTCTGTAATATAGTTCAATACTTATTAAGTATTTATTGAATGAATGAATGAATGAATGAATGAATGAATATGTGTATATATCAGCTGTCAGCTTCTGTATGACCTAAGACAATGCTTGGCTCCTATGGATAGGGGAAAATGATATACCAAGCTATTAATGCAGTGAACACTCTGAAACTTTAAAATATACCTGCTCATCATGTTGGCACTATTACCAGGAGAATTGCTACAGGTTTATAACTTAGCAATGCTATTCTTGGGGGTTCTTTCTACCTGTAATCTAATAGGAAGCAGTATCAGATCACTCAGGAACATAACTGTATCTGGAACCTATTGATTAATTAAAAAATCACCATAAGAGCCAGATACATCCTGGGGTTCAGTAGGGGAAGGGAATGTACAATGTTGCAAAAATCTTAGTCCCTGCCCACAAGAAGAATACATTTTGAGATAGTCAAATAATTATAAGGTAGATGAGTTAAGTGCTATATGGGAATAAGTAGAGACATAGGAGGGGCACTAACCAAGACCTAGGTTGGGTTTGTCAAAGAAAAATTTGCACTGGACAATGATAAACAGGCAAAGATGACTATCTAAAATTATATGGAATAGAGAAACATGAAAATATTCATGGGGCATTGTTTCCTTCACAGAAACTTGGAGGGAAAAGCCAGAGCAGCAGAAGAACAATCAAGGAAGTTTGGGATCAGAGAAGCCATGGGAGGAGAGGTGTTTAATGAAAAAAAAAAAGTGGTCTCTAGGGCCAGACACTGCAGAGAAGTAACAAAAAGGGCTGAAGGGCATTCATTTCATTTAGCAGCAGGGAGGTTGTGGTCATCTTGACTAAACCAGATTTTGTGGAGTGATGGGGTTTGAGGCTATACTATAATAGGCTGAGAAGTGAATGGATGGTGAGAAGAAAAGGCAATGTAAACTCAATAGGATTGACTATGAAGTGAGGGTGTTACTGAGAAAAAGCAGAAGGTTCTCTGCCTGATACACTCAACTGACCAATTCTTGAGACCCTGGGGTTTCAAAGAGAGAAAGAGTTTTTGTTAAATGTGAAGCAGGAGATCAGATGGCCTATAGGCCTAAAACTCTCCCTGAATCTGAGAAGTTTAGGGTTTTTATGAATTCAAACAAGGGAAGATGGAGTGGTTACCCTTACAGTAACAAGTATAAACAAGGGTTGGGACTAGGCTAGAATAACCATCACAATAGTAAGAATAAATAAGAGCTGAGACTAGTACAGCAAGTTTCAGTAATTTCAAATATTAACTTTTGGCTACTCTACAATACACTAGAAAGTAAAAAAAAAGCATCTATATGATTCAATAATCATAATCATTTAATTCTTAACTCTCGGTTATAACTCCTCCCTCTTGTTTTGTTCATTTCTTCAGTCTTGAGAGATATCTGGACAATGACCAGTCTAAATTCTCTGTGCTGAAAAGGTGCATCAACATTATGGAGTAGAGGAATGAAACTGGCTGTCATTCTTTAAGAGACTGGTACCTCTGGGTTTTATGGCTTAACTGGCATAGGAATAATCTGGAGGCTTTAAGTCTCTGAAAAATAAACTTAATAAGTAAATTGAAAATTATAGGTTGAAATAAAAGGAGTAGAACTATGTTACATGGGGGAAATAATTTTTATAGATTCTTAGATGGAGCCCATAGTATTCCTTAGGGTTTTCAGGAACTGTTGCTTGGGGCTTTGCATACTGTGGCAGTTTAAAATATTTGTCTGAAATGTGCATCAGAATGACCTCCAGAATGACTTCCTGCCTCTATTTGAAATCTCTTAGCCATTGAAATTTATTTTGCTTTATTTCTTCTCCCTCTTTTGGTTTAATCTCATGATGCCAGGGAGATTTATCCTTAGGAATAATGTCCCACATAGAGGGGAAGGTAGTGAGTTTATTTGCAGAGTTTGGCTTAGAGGGTGGCCACATCTGAGTAGCCAAGAGGCTTTCAGGGGGGTGACTCTTATACATAAAGTTAAAAAATATAGATATTACTTTTTACCTTGTATATTCTGCTTCACCTTAGTCTTTTACTAGATCAGCCCCATTTACCTTTTAATTGAAGTCTGATTCTTTAGCTTCTTTAACAATTGTTGTAGAGAGTGGACTTTTAGAATTAATGCTGCTACTTCAGTACCTTTAGAGCTGGATAAATTTAGCTCTGAGTCTCAGGTGTCATACAGACACCTAAAATTCCAGGGAGCTACTAGGTTACAGACAAAGAACAAAGAATCTTAGAATATATATAAATAACATTCTACTTATACAATTTTAAACAACGGAAGGGTAGGAAATTTCTTTAAATTTTATAACATTTCCCAAACACTTCTGATGCAACTTATAATATATTAAATGAAACTTTTTTTTTTTTAGCATCTCACTTTTTACGAGGTGAAAGAACAAATTCTTTGCAACAGTTTGAAATGAAAGATATCCTTTAGGGTTTAATTTAAAATGTTAAAATTTGTCAGGTTTGAACATTATGTTTGAACAGAAACAATATTTGGTTCTCTATTAACAAAGTGACAAATAAAAGTCTCATCTTCTACAATAGTAAAGGCTTTGTTTTCTCTTAAACCACTAAGGATATGATAAGGTAAACAGGAAGTACAAGAAGTTACTCTGATTAAACACAGACTCTTTGTCTTTTATAGTGATTATTTAGAAAAAAACAAATCTTCCACTATGAATAGACCAATTGTTTAAGAAAACTTTGTTACTTTAACAGAAAGAAAATTAAATTTTAGTTTTGTATCAGTGTACCATTTGATAAATAAGTTTATCAAGTCTTAGCATTGATCACAACAGATAGATTTGTTTCTGCAAACTTTCTATAAACTTTTATATTCATTTAGATTTTATTCTGCACATTCCTGCTTTACAGTCTGCAAAAACCACTTGTTTCACCTTAAGACAAAATTAAATAAGCTTATTAAATTACAGTCAAAAAAGAACACACACACACACACACACAAAGAAAGAAAAAAATATATAGTCAGCATTGATTACAACAAACAAAATTCACTTCCACAAACTCTCTACAACTTTCCATATCCATTCAGATCTTGCCCTAAATATTTCTACCTTTCATTCTGGGAAACTAGCCATTTTACCTTAGGTAAAAAACACACTCTTTTAAATAAGCTCATCAAATTTTAGTCAGCTTTGATTTAAACAAAATTCATTTCCATAAACCACCTACAACTTTCCATATCCTTTCAGGTCTCGTCCTACATTCCGTCTCTCATTCTGTGAAAAACAGACATTTAATCTTTTTTTTTTTTTAATAATTTTTTTTTTTTAAAGAAGCTTTATATTACATAACAGTTACATAAAAAATATAAGGGCTTCCCATATGCTCCACTCCCTCCCACTCCCACACTTTCCTACATCAACAACATCCCTCATTAGTGTGGTACATTTGTTAAAATTGATGAACACATATTGAAGCATTGCTACTAACCATAGATTACAGTTTACATTATAGTTTACACTCTGTCCCGCACAATTTTGTAGGTTATGACAAAATATACAATGACCTGTAATGTCATTTTTATTTGAACCTATAATCAGCACTTTACTTGATAAGTATATGTCCCGGAGACTTAAATCTTTGTTCTGTCCATGTAAGTACTGAATCTCAGCAAAGTTGCAACACCTACTCTCCTGTTCACCCAGAACAATTAACAAGGAAATGATGATGGACAATGCCCGTCCCAAGGAACAGAGTGTGTCTGCAACTGCAAACAAGATAGTTCCATCCATATGCCCCATGGGATCTAAGCTCCCTCTCAATTAGAAGTAGAGTGGGCATCACCATCCCCAAATCCTCAAGACTGGGGAATGAACAATGAACTAAAGTAGACATTATTATTCTAGCAGTGGAAGAACTCTTATCAGTGGCCACCAGAGGTTCTGAGGGATGGGAGAGGGAAGAATAGGTGTAATTTTCAAGACTTTGGAGTTTTCCAGACATTTTATCTTAGGACAAAACTACACTCTTTAACAAAGAATATCCTGCATACTCTATATATCTGCATACTTTAAGCTACTGGAAAGATCTTTGAACTGCTTTCACATATCCTATAAAATACAATTATTTTAAAATAACATTTGTCAAAATAATAACTTATTTTCGTTAAACAAAAACTTACATTTTTTATCATCTTAAAGATCTAAGAGACATAAAGATAGTTTTATTTATCGGTACTTGTATAAACCTAGGGAGAACATACCCACATGGAATAAAATTGAAACAATGATAGTTTATCCAAGAAATATTTTTTTTTCTCTCTTCCTCCAAAGAATGTTTAAAACCTTTGTTTCCATAATATCCTAAAATTATGAATATGAATAACCTTAAAAACATATTGACCATCAGGTTCTGGAAAATATGCTACAATTGTGTAATTTGTCCCAAGCACAATCGAGGAAAATCTTTCCATAGCCTTCAAGGACATTTCCTTATTTACTGAAATTTGGCAATTAGATTTTCTTTTTTTAAAGATTTATTTTTATTTATACCCACCCTCCCATTGTTTGCGCTCACTGTCTGTTTTCTGTATCTATTTGCTGTGTGCTCTCTGTGTCTGCTTGTCTTCTTTTTTGGGAGGCACCAGAAACTGAACCCGGGAACTTCTATGTGGTAGGTTGGCACCCAACTGCTTGAGCCACATCCACTTTCCGGAAATTAGATTTATTTAATTACTTTCATTTCAAGACTATAAACATGTTTTACTAATTATTTGTCTTTGTGGCTACTATTGCAAAGATATTATAAGGAAAAATAATTCCAAATTGGGGAATTACAGGACAAACTATGCAAAACATGATTTATTCTGTAACATTCCCTCTGTCCCTATCATTTTTAATCTCCAGGCCTAGTAGGAAGACTTCTAAGCTGAACTTACACCTCCCTCCTTCAAAAGGCAAGCCACACTTCTCAAAGCTCTAATGAACCAAGGACAACTAGGACAAGACTACAGCAGTAAGGTAAGATCCCTAGGCCTACCCCCCTCCTCGAGAGACAGGAAGCTTTCTTAAGAAATTAGGAACCAACCAATGTACATATTGGAAGAAAGAAGGAGAAAAAAAGGAAGACATGAGATGCACAGAGATTGGGAAGCTGCTGCTTTTCCACGGAATGCACTACCACTGCTGGTGATGGAATTGCCAAAGAGGCATCACTGTGGCCAGGGCTGAAACTATCAAAAAGGTTTTGGAGCAATGAGGGTGATGGAAACCACAGCCATCTCCCTTCCTTCCAGCAATGGCCTTGTAGTCAGAACCAGCAGGAGTATACTTCTTTCTTCCTCTGACCTTTTAACCTCCCACTGGGATTGCCAATTGGGATCTCCACCATTGGCAGAACTGAATAGGAACCTAGCGGACAAGGTACTCAAACAGTTTGCAGATTCTCAGTCTCAGCAGTAGAGAACAGAATATGAAAGGAGGGATGGGGGCTGAGAGACAAGAGATAATTGACCAACACAGGATTCCAGAAACAGATAGGTAGGGACCAGACTATACAGGGCCCTGTAGGCCACACTAAAAAATAAGCAATTTGTTATTTTATGATCAAGGGAAATTATTGATTTTACACAGGGGGAAATTCAGAGATAGTAAATTTGAAATTCAGAAATAGTTTAGTGAATAAGGCTTGGAGAAAATTCTATTTCTGGCATTGTGGCAAACAGATAACTGAAAAATCCTGCTACAAACCATTTTGAAATGCTGAATAAAGTAGAATGATCATCCTTTAAATGCATAGTTAAGCTGACAAGAAATAAGATCAGCAACCGAATATGATGTGAGAAGTAAATATGGTAGGTTTATGATCTACTGCTGAGGCAGTGAGGGAAGGGAGTTGGTTTGCTGTGCTCAGTAATTTAGGGGCCTAGATTTTTATGCCCAAATGGGGACAGGATAAGAGTTTTGGGTCAGAAAAGATGGGTAAATTATACTTCTGCTGTAAGAAGGAACAAAGTGCTAACACATGGAATAACGTGGATGAATCTTGAAGACCTTATGTTGAGTGAAGCAAGCCAGGCACTGAAGGATGAACAGTATATGACCTCACTGATCTGAACTGAGGGAAGTGAGCAGTCTCTGAGAACCATTGTCTGAAAGATAGGTTAACAAGGGAGAGTAAGAGAAGAGCAGGCTTTGAGCCATCACCCATATGGACATAATCTATGGTAAAGGGATAGAGTGTGGTTGCATGTTGGGGGATGGGGCAGATAGGTGATGGTGTTCCTGGGTTTGGTGGTGCAGCACTGGCGGGTGGGTGGATTAGGAAGGGCAAGTTCAAATTCCCAGGGCATGTAACTGTGAATCTTGACATTCCATGGGTCGGGATAGGATGGTATCATGGGCCCTGGGGGGCTGTGGGGAAGGGAACAGTCAAGATCTAATGGGGTGTTTGGTGGTCATGGGAAAGGTTTTTCATTACCTTACAGTAATGGACACACGATATGGTAAATATCATCAAAATTATTAAACTGTATCATCTAAATTGTAAACTATATTGTAAATCATTGACAATGTTTAGTTGCTATATTTTGCTATCTGTATAACAGTTATAACAATGCTAACATCCAAAAAAAAAAGGGGGGCGGGGTTTAATATGGGGTGGGGAAGGGGGGGGTGGTTTGGTATCTGGGAGTCTCCGGCACTCTGTGTGTGACTTTGCTGTGACCTAAAACTTCCTTGAAAAGTAAATGAAAAATTGGGAGACAATGGGGATTGAAAGGGGGAAGGTGTCACGGCACACCGGACATCTGATAACACAGTGATAAAAGGAAGGAAAAAAAAAAAGAGAGAAAAGAAAAGAAAAAAAAAAAAAGAATAAATAAATAAATAAATATATATATATATATATTTTTTAAAGGCATTTCTTTTGCTTTTTTCCCCATTTTTTTGAATGTCCCAATCCGCTAATTATATTTTGTTTTGTTTTTTGTTTGATTATGTTTTTTTTTCTTGTTTTTTTTTTTCTTTTTTTTTTTTTTTCCCTGAGTTTCCTTGTTTGTCTCTTGCATGTAAGCTTATCATAGTTGTTTCTTTTTCCTAGTAAGTGTATTTGATTATTTTATGGACTACATGTTCATGGAGGATTTGGATCACAGAAGGGTTACAATGGGTACTGCAGGGGATTATTGGTGGGGGGTGTCTGGGAGGGGGGTTTCATGGGAATTAGTTCATCCGAATATACATGAAAGATATACAAAATCGTTCAAAAGATCAAAAGATGGGGCATGGTCACGATGGGTGGACAATCACACAATAAATGAGGGAATCTGAATTCCTAGCCTGGAGAGCTCTGCCACAGTCTCCAAGGGAGCAGCAATAGTCCTCTGAGTACAGGGACAGTGTCTGTCAAAAGAGGATGACCCACTGATGTGTTCTTTTTATTGATGACTACCCTTTTAGTCTTTACTCTTGTAACTGAGACTTAGCCTGCAGTTGTGGGGTGCCTAAGGGTTGCCACCTGAGAGCCTCCTTGTTGCTCAAATGTGGCCTCTCTCTAAGCCAAACTCAGCATATGATTGCATTACCTTCCCCCCAATGTGGGACATGACTCCTGGGGATGAGCCTCCCTGGCAACGAGGGATTAATACCAAGTGCCAACTGGCAACACAACTGGAAAAAGACCTTGAATAAAAGGGGGAAAAGGTAAAGACAAATGAGTTCAAGTGGCTAAGAGACTTCAAAGAGAGTCAGGAGGTCATCCCAGAGGTAACTCTTACGCACACCTCAGTAGGAGCTCATAGAACATCTAAGTGCCTATCACCCCACACAGAGGGGCTCCTGAGAGCTCTGGAAACACCCAGGTCCTATATAAGGGGGTATAGCCCCAGAGACTGACGTCTTATCAGTGGGCTCTATTTTGGAATCTGTGCTCCTGAGAGTGACAGAATTGGACTCAAATAAGTCCTCCCTGCACATGGTTCATCAGTCCCTTCTATTCAAACCTATATGTGATGCTGGAGTTTTTAGGTATACTTCCAGAGACTGGAGCCTCTGGCCTACCTATGTGCCAGGTGTGCGTGGAATCTCGGTGGAGCTGCAACTCCTACCCTACAGCTCAATGGACTCATCCAAGTCACCTGGCGAGGAGACAACGATGGGCAACGGCCATCCCAGGGAATGGAGAGGGCCTGCATCTGCAGGCAGGATCATCCCACCCACCATATCCATGGGATGTAAGCCCTCTCTCACTTGGAGGTGGAGTGGACATCACCATCCCAGTCCCCTCAGGATTGGGGGAAGAACTATGGACTAGAGTGAACTTGATGGTATTCTGTTGTACACATATGGTGATTCTAGCAATGGAAGAAATTATAACAATGAGGTGGAGCCAGTGGCCACTTGACACTTTTGGGGCAGGGAGGGGACGAGCAGTTGAAATACAGGGGCTTCTTTGGGATTTGGAGGTTGTCCTGAGTACCGTTGTGGCAACGGATGTAGGCCATTTTAAATCAGCACACACCACTCAGAACTGTGTGGGAGAGAGTGTGGTCTATGATGTGAACTGTGGTCTATGGTTTGTGGCAAGGCCCCAGGATGTGTAAGTCCATTGAGGGTGGCGGGTCACACTTGTGGGAGATGTTAGTGTGGGATGTGGTGGGAGGTGTGGGAGGTGGGCAACATGGGAATCCCAGTGGTTTCCGTGTAATATTTTAGGTAATCTAAGCACCTCTTAAAATATATTTATATATATATATAAATAACATTTTTGTAAGCAAATGCATATATATGCATATATATTTATATATCATTTTACAAATATTGGTAAGTATTGTGAAAATTTTGATTTTTACCCACAATAAAATATAAATAAATTTAAAAAAAAATTATACTTCTGAATAAAGAAGTGAATAATATAATAAAGAAGTAAGCCAGAATCAAGCAGAATCTTTTGGCCTTCCTGCCAAGGAAGAAAAATGGACTCTTTATAGTGGGGAAAAATATTTTCTTGGGATTCATAAGTAGGAGCCTGCCCTCACACAGATTTGGGGTTTGAATTCACACTCCTAAACAAACAACCCCAAACCAAGATGCTTACATAAAATTGTCCTTGGTTTATGGTACTCCTGGGGTGCCTTGGAGAAACAAACATAAAATATCTATGGGAGGACTGGTTCTCGTCTAAGGATTTCCAAATATAAAACTCACTAAAAATAAACTCACAATCCCAAATTACAACACATTTGGGAAATTGTCAGAAGACATACCAAACAGAAGGATTTTCAAATACTAAAGCTATCAGATACAGGCTCTAAAATAATTATGTTTAAAAGTGATTACAGGGAAGCGGCTGTGGCCCAATCAGTGGGGCTCCCGTTTACCATGTGGGGGGCCCCGGGTTCGGTTCCCGGGACCTCCTGGTGAGGGCAGGCCCGCCTGCGCGGTGTGGTTGGCTGACCTGGCGGGCACAGGCAGCAAGGAGGGGATAAATGAATAAATAAATAAAATCTTTAAAAAAAAAAAAAATGATTACAATAGAATTATCACATGACCTGACAATCCCACTTCTAGGTATATATCCAAAATGATTGAAAGGAGGGACTCAAACAGATATTTTCACACCGATGTTCACAGTGGCATTATTCACAATTGCCAAAAGATGGAAGCAACCTAAGTGTCCATCAACAGATGAATAAACAAAATGTGGTATATACATACAATGGAATATTATTCAACAGTAAAAAAGAATAAGTTCTGATGCATGCTACAACATGGATGAACCTTAAAAACATGATATTGAGTGAAATAAGCCAGAAACAAAAGGATAAATATTGCATGACCTCACTGACATGAAATGATTAGAATAAGCAAATTCATAGAATAAAATATTGGAATATTGGTTATTTGGGGCTTGGGTGGGATAGGGAATGGGGAACTAATGCTTAATTGGTAGAGTTTTTGTTTGGGGTGATGGAAAAGTTTTGGTAATAGATGGTGGTGATGGTAGCACAACATTGTGAATGTAATTAATATTACTGAATTATATATTTGAATGTGGCTAAAAGGGGAAATTTTAGGTTGTATACATGTTACTAGAATAAAAAAAAACATAGGACTGTACTACACAGTGAATCCTAACGTAAACTATAGGCTATATTTAATAGTATAAATATTATTTTATCAAATGTAACAAAGTTACCACACTACTGCAAAGTGTTGATAATAGGGAAAACTGTGTGTATGTATGTGGGGTATATGGGAACTTTGTATTTTCTGCATTATTTTTCTGCAAACCTACAACTTCTCTAATTAAAAAAGTGATTACACACACATATGGCAAAACACTAGAAGAAAACTTGAAGCAGATTTGAAGAGCCAAATAGAAGTTTTGGAAAGTAAATGTATTGTCAATAAATTTAAAAGCAGATTAGGCACTGATGTGGGGATAATCAGTGAACCAGAAGATACTTCTGAGGAAATTATCCAATAATAGTACAAGAAGATTGGATCAAAGGAGGCAGCAGTAGATTCAAGGAAATACTTTTACAGTAATCTATGGGAGAATGATGATGACTTGTACTAGGCGTGGCAATGGGTGAGGAGTGAAATAGGAGTGAGGGAGAGCAAAGTGTTGAGGATGCCTATGTGTGGCCTGGCCAGTCACAGAGGAAGAGGCAGGATAGCCACGCAGGAGTGGCATGGGCAGCCCAGGTGGGTGGCCCAGCCGACTGCAGGGAAAAGGTGGGGAAGCGGTAGGGGAGCAGCACAGGTGGCCCACTTGGGCAGCCTCACCGATTGCAGGAAAGGGTGGGAAGCACTGCCAGGGTCTGTGAGGGTGGCCTCACTGGTTGTGGGGAAGCGGTGAGGGAGCAGCATGGGTGGCCCTGCCAATCATGGGTAAAGAGTAGGAGAGCTGCACTGACCACCTGCAAGGGTGGCCCCACTGGTTATAGGGGAGGTGGCAGGTGAGCAGCATAGGAACAGTGTGTGTGGCCCACCAGTACTAGGGGAATTGGTGGAGAAGCTGCCCTACCAGGCAGGGGGAAGTAGAGAAGGGAATGGCAGTGGGAGCAGCATGGGCAGCCCATCAGGGTGGCCTTGCCAGGCGGGTTTGGGGACAGTGAGTATCATCTTGCCAGGTACTGGGGGAGTGGTAAGGATGGCCTTGTAGGGCACAGGGGAGTGACAGTGGGGGAGCTGCGAGGGTGGCCTTGTAGGGAGTGGGCGAGTGGTGGGGAGAGCGGCGGAGGAGCGTGCAGACAGCTGTGAGGTAGGTCTCACCTAGGCAGGTTCAGGTGATGCAGGAGGAATCCAGACGGTGGTGCTTGGAGTCTGGAGGATGGTACTATGGCACAACATCAAGGAAGGAACTGGACAGGGAGATTTGAGAGAGGCTGCTGCAGAGGAACTAACTCTCAGGAATTGACATTTTGGAACTAGTCTGTGGCCCCTTCTTGGGTCCCAGGCCCAGTTTTAATCAGTTAAAGATGAGCAAGTCTAAAGAATCAGAATAAGCTGAAAGAAGTGTGGAAGAACCTTATCACAAAACCAAAACAATAAAACCCTAGACAAGAGAGAGAAACTGACCATAAGACTAAACTCATCAAGATAAGCAGATGCCTAGACACCAGCAAAAAAATGACAAGCCATACCAAGAAATTGAAAGATATAGCCCAACCAAAGGATCAAATTAATAAATTGGAGGAGAGGCAGATTTTGGAACTAATCAAAGATATCCATACAAATCTCCTAAAATCAATTCAAGGAGATGAAGGAAGAGATAAAGGATATTAAAAAGACACTGGAGACTTCCAGGAAGATGGCACTGGAGGAGGAAGGCGGCGTTTAACTCTCTCACAAAAAATATGGAGGAAGGGCAAAAAGCTATCCGAGGGGACTGCTTTGGGGATCTGCAGACCAGAAGAGTGCTGTGCACCCTCCAGGAAGACAAGGGACAGAGAGACAAAGAAGGCAAAATGAAAACTGCAAGTTACTAAACCCTGCAGCCAAGAATGGCACCCATCACCACCCCTCACAGCAAACAGCCTGGATAAAACCTGTGGCTTACTGCAGCCAAATGAGGGGAACAGATATCTTCCTCCTTGGGAAGAGGAAGAGTATTGCTGAGGGAGGAGAGTGGTTTCTCATCAGTGAATTTCACCAGCAGAGCCCACATTGAATCTCAGCTCTGGTCAGACCAAAATCACAGGCAATGGAGGCTGAAAGAGACACACCTCTGTGGAAAGATTTGTTGACAGGCACCAACTGATGGCCAGCCAGGAAACTGCAAGGAGCAAAACAGCTTTCAGGAGTCTCCCATCCCAGTCCCATAGGAGCTGATCTGTGCCCCATTACTGAGTCCCTGGCCATATTAAGATAGCTTAAGCTGGGCAACTTTAAAGACTTAGAATAAGTTGAACCAAACATTTAAAAAGAGCTGTGAAACAAAAACACTAGGCAAGAGAGAGGAATTGACCATCAGAGTAAATTCACCAACATATTCAGATGCCTGTACATCAGCAAAAACTTGCAAGCCATACTAAGATACAAGAAGAGATGGCCCAGACAAAGGAACAAACCAAAAATCCTGATGAGACACAGGATTTAAGTCAACTAATTAATGAAAATCACACAAATTTCCTAAATCAATTCAAGCAGTTGAGGAAAATATGACTAAAGAAATAAAGGACATTAAGAAGACAATTGAGTGAGAATAAAGAACAACTTGAAAGCCTGCAAAGAAAAGTAACAGAGCTTATGAAAATGAAAGACACAATGGATGAGATTAAAAATACATTAGAATGGGAATATTCTCTCTGACCTGATTTTATGATAATTAGGGTAGGCTAAACATTCGCTATATTAGAAACCATGCATGTGTCCCCAGACCTAGTTTTTCTCCCTAGGTGTGGTTTTTAGAATGCTGGTGATAAACTAAGCCTGATTTATTATATGACCATCCTGTATGGGAAAAGACAGTAACTTTGGGTATCTTTGGTCAACCTTAAGAGATATAGCAAGGGGACAGATGTGGCTCGGGTGGTTGGGCGTCTGTCTTCCATATGGAGGGACCTGGGTTTGATCCCCGGGACCTCCCGATAAAAATTTAAAAAAAGCAAAATACAGAAGGCACATGGGCCACCAGGCCCAGTGCGCGAGTGCGCCAGCCAGGCCCCGCAAGCCATGCAGCAAGATGATGATGTAACAGGAGACTGACACAAGGGAGAGCCAAGATGAGATGTGCTGAAAAACCAGGAACTAAGGTGACACAGGTGGTAGGATGCTTCTCTCCCACATCAGAAATTCTGAGAATCGAATCCCAGTGAAGACAGGAGGAGAAGGATGAGAAAAGAGGGCAGGAAACGGACATAGAGAGTTGCCCAGTGAATGAAAACAGAAACAGCAAAACTGGGGGTGGGGGGGCGGTATAAAAATGGATAAAAGTAAGTAAATAAATAAATCCTTAAAAAATGTATAGGGGAGGAAGATATGGACTATAGTTAGTAGTAATACTTTGATGATGCTCCTTCATGATTTGTTAACAAATGTTTCACAACAATGCAGGGTGTTTGGGGGGGGGTGATGTGTGGGAGCCCTGTATGATGTTATGCATGTTTGTTTTGTAAGTTCACAATATTTACTGAACACTTATAGTTTATGTATGTTCATGTATGAATGATATACTTCAATAAATTGTTTTAAAAAAATACATTAGAGGCATGTAACAGCAGATTTGAATTGTTGGAAGACAAAATTAGTGACTTGGAGGATGGAGTATCTGAATGTGAAAAGACAGGAGAACAGAAAGAGAAAAGAGTGGAAAGAATGGAACAGGGTCTCAGGGAATTGAATGACAACATGAAACACACAAATATATGTGTGATCAGTGTCCCAGAAGGAGAAGAGAATGGAAAAGGGGCAGAAAGAATATCTGAGGAAATAATAACTGAAAACTTCCCAACCCTTATGAAAAACAGAACCATTAATATCCAAGAAGGACAAAGCACTTCAAACAGAATAAATCAGAATAGACCTATTCTGAGACATCTACTATTCAGAATGACAAATACCAGAGATAGAGGATTTTGAAAGCAGCAAGAGAAAAGGAATGCATCAAACACAAGGGAATCTCAATAAGACTAAGTGCTGATCTCTCATCAGAAACCATGGGGATGAGAAGAAAGTGTTATGATATATTTAAGGTACTGAAAGAGAAAACATCCAGCCAAGAATTCTTTATCTGGCAAAACTGTCCTTCAAAAATGAGGGTGAGTTGAAAGTCTTCACAGACCAACAAAACAGAGTATATTACCAAAAGACCAGATTTACAAAAGATACTAAAGGGAGTGTTACAGCCTGAAAGGAAAAGACAAGAGTGAGAGACTTGAAGAAGAATGAATATTATTAGTAAGGGTAAGTTAAAGGGTAAAAACACAAATAGTAAGATATGACAACAGGAAGCTAAAGGATAAAATGGATGAAGTAAGTAATGCCTTTACATTAATAACCTTGAACATTAATGGATTGAATTCCCCAATCAAAAGGTATAGACTGACAGAATGGATACAAAAATAAGTGCTATCTATATGCTATCTACAAGAGACTCACTTCAGATGCAAAGACACAATCAGGTTGAAAATGAAAGGTTGGAAAAAGAGATTTCATGCAAATAGTAACCAAAAAAGATCTGGAGTGGTGATACTACTATCTGACAAAATAGATTTTAAATGCAAAAGTGTTTTAGGAGATGAAGAATGTTATTATATATAAATAAAAGGGGCAATTCACCAAGAAGAATAACTATAATAAATATTTATGCTCCAAACTGGGGTGTCCCAAGATACCTGAGGCACACACTGGCAAAACTGAAGGGAGAAATAGATGTCTCTACAAAAATAGTTGAAGACTTCAATATGCCACTCTCAGCACTGGATAGAACATCTGGGGAGAGGATAAATAAGGACACAGAGAACTGAATAATATGATAAATGAACTAGACCTAAGACATTTATAGAGCACTATACCCCAAAACAGTAACATGCATTCTTTTCCAGTGCTCATGGATCCTTCTCCAGGATAGACCATATGTTGGGTGACAAAAGGTCTCAATAAATTTAAATAGATTGAAATTATACAAAGCACTTTCTCTGATCATAATGTAATGAAGCTGGAAATCAATATGGGATTGAAAAAAGGAAAATTCACAAATATATTAGAGATTAAAGAACACACTGTTAAATAATCAGTGGGTCAAAGAAGAAGTTTCTAGAGAAATCAGTAAATATCTCAAGATGAATGAAAATGAGAAGACAACATATCAAAACCTATAGGATACAGGAAAGACAGTGCTTAGAGGGAAATTTATAAACCTTATACTTACACTGAAAAAGAAGAAAGAGTTAAAATCAAAGATCTAACTGCATGCTTGGAAGAACTGGAAAAAGAACAGCAAACTAATCCCAAACCAAGCAGAAGGAAAGAAATAATAAAGACTGGAAAGAAATAACAAAGATTAGAGCAGAAATAAATTGAGAACTAAAATAGAATCAGCAAAAGTTGGTTCTTCAAGAAGATCAACAAAATTGACAAACCCTTAGCTATACTGACAAAGAAAAAAAGAGAGAAGACACAAATAAATAAAATCAGGAATGAGAGGGGAGACATTACCACTGACCCCACAGAAATAAGAGAGATCATAAGAGGATACTATGAATAACTGTATGCCAACAAACTAGAGAACGTAGACAAAATGAACAAATTCCTAGAAACACATGAACAACTTACACTGACCCTAGAAGAAATAGAAGCCCTCAACAAACCAATCATGAGTAAAGAGATTGAAACAGTCATCAAAAATCTCCCCAAAATGGGAGTGGAGGTGGCTCAAGTGATTAGGTGCCTCCCTCCCACATGGAAGATCCCAGGTTCAGTTCCTGGTGCCTCCTAAAAAGAAGATGAGCAGACAGTGAGTGCAAACAACAAGAAGAGGGGAGAAATAAATAAATAAATCTTAAAAAAATAATCTCCCCAAAATGAAAATCCCAGGACCAGATGGCTTCATAGGTGAATTCTACCAATCATTCAAAGATGATCTAATACCAATTTTTCTCAAGCGCTTCTAAAAAATTGAACAGGAAGGAATGCTGCCAAACTCATTCTCTCTTTTTTATTTTGCATATTTAATAATTGAAAATATAAACAATAATTAAAAAATAAAAAGAAAACAGTTGAATAAAATGATGTCAACATCACCCTAATACCAACCTGATAAAAATATTATTTAAAATGAAAATTACAGAACAATTTCTGTAATTAATATAGATGCAAAAATCCTCAACAAAATACTTGCAAATGGAATCCAAAAGCACATTAAAAGAATTATAGAGGAGAAGGTGCAGTTCAGTGGTTGAGCATGTGCTTGACATGTACGAGGTTCTGGGTTCAATACCTGGTACCTCTTTTAAAAAAATAATTATACACCATGATCAAGTGGCTCTTATCCCAGGCATGCAAGGACTGTTAAACACAAGAAAATCAATTAGTGTATAAATCACATTAATAAACTGAAGAAGAAAAATCAAATGATCCTCTCAAATGCAGAAAAGGCATCTTGATAAAAACACTCCAAAAGATAGGAATAGAAGTACGCTTCTTCAAACATGGTAAAGCACATATTTAAAAAAACCACAGCTAGTATTTTACTCAATAGTGAAAGACTGAAAGCTTTCCCACTGAAATCGGGAACGAGTAACTATTTCCATTGTCACCACTGTTATTCAATATTGTGTTAGAAGTTCTAGCTAGAGCAATTTAGGCAAGATAAAGAAAGAAAAGGTACCCAAGTAGGAAAGGCAGAAATAAAATTTTTGCTATTTGCTGATGATATAAGCCAATATCTAGAAAATCTTGAAAACTCCACAACAAAGCTACTAGAATAGACAAGTTCAGCAAAGTGGTGGGATACAAGATTAACACACAAAAATCAGTAGCATTTCTATCCATTACTTATGAGCACTCTGAGGAGGAAGTCAGAAAAAAATTCCATTTATATAATAATAACATCTAAAGGAATCAAATACTTAGGAATAAACTTAACCAAGGACATAAAGGACCTGTATTCAGAAAACTATAAAACATTGCTAAAGGAAACCAAAGAAGACCTTAAAAAAAAAAAAAAATAAATAAAAAAAATGGAAGGACATTCTGTGTTTATGGATTGGAAGACTAAATATTGTTAAGATGTCAATTCTACCCAAACCGATTTGCAGATTCAACACAATCCCAATAAAAATCCCAACAGCCGTTTTTGCAGAAATGGAAAAGCCAATTATTAAATTTATTTGGAAGGATAAGGGGCCCTGAATAGCCAAAAATGTATTTAAAAAAGGACAACATTGGAGGACTCTCATTTCCTGGCTTTAAAGCATATTACTTAGCTACAGTGGTAAAAACAGCATGTTACTGGCATAAAATAGGCATATTGACCAATGGAGCCAAACTGAGAACTCAGAAATAGACCCTGACATCTATGGTCAAGTGATTTTTTTCCCCCCAAGTGATTTTTAACAATGCTATCAAGCACACCCAGCTGGGCCAGAAAAGTCTATCCAACAAATGGTGACAGGAGAATTGGATCTACATATCCAAAAGAAAGAAAGAGTACCCCTATCTCACACTTTATAAAAAAATGAACTCAAAATGCATCAAAGACCTAAATACAAAAGCTAGAATCATAAAACTCCTAGAAGAAAATATAGGGAACCATAATCAAGATCTTGTAGTAGGTGGTGATTTCTTAAACCTTATACCCAAATGACAAGCAACAAAAGAAATAATAGATAAATGGGACCTCCTAAAAATTAAAACACTTTTGTTCTTCAAACAACATTGTCCAGAAAGTAAAAAGGCAACGTACTCAATGGGAGAAAATATTTGGAAATCACATATCAGTCAAGCATTTGATATCCATGTTAGATAAAGAGATCATACAACTCAACACTAAAAAGACAAGCCACCAATTAAAAAATGGGCAAAAGACTTGAAAAGACACTTTTCCAAAAAGGAAATACAAATAGCTAAAAAGCACATGAAATAATGTTCAACATCACTAGCTATTAGGGAAATGCAGATCTAAACCACAATGAGATACCATTTCACACCATATAGAATGGCCATTATTTAAAAAAACAAAACTACAAATGCTGGAGAGGATCTGGAGACATAGGAAATGTAGACTGGTGAACCTCTGTGGAAGACAATTTGGCAGTACCTCAAGATGCTCAATATAGAACTGCTATATGATCCAGCAATCCCATTACTAGGAATATATTCAGAAGGATTAAAGCAAGGATGTAAACTGACATTTGCATATCAATATTCATAGCAGCATTATTCACAATTGCTAAAATATGGAATGAGCCCACGTGCCCGTCAACCGAGGAATGTATAAATAAAATGTGGTATATACATACAATGGAATATTATTCAGCTGTAAGAAGAAATGAAATCAGAATGCATATGACAACATTGATGAACCTTGAGGACATTATGATGAGTAAAATAAGCCAGACACAAAAGGACAAATATTGTATGGTCTCACTAATATGAACTACTCACTAATATGAACTCCGTAAACTCATGGAGATAAACTCAGAGTATAGATTACTAGGCAATATCATGCAGTTTGAGAATGGGAACAGAAGCTTAATGTATGTAGAATTTTTAATAAAGTTTATCATGAAAGTGTGAGAATGGATAGAGTTGATGGTAACACATTATAGTGAGCACAACTAACACTGCTGATTCATAAATGTGATTGTGGCTGAAAGGGGTAGTCTGTGGACGTAAATGTCAATTGAAGAACACTAGAGAATAATCTAGGGAATGTATGACAGTGATTTCGGTGATGGATGAAGATTTTGGTTAATAGTATAAATATAAGAATGTTGTTCTTTTACAAAGAAGACTGGTGATACATGGGAAAATTACAATGTAACTTATGGAGGATAGTTAATAGTAACATTGTAATATTTTTTGCAGCAATGGCAGAGAAAATAGTATATCAAGTCTAAGAGACAACAATATAGGGATATAAGGGAATATGGGATTTTTCCTATTGGAGTAATGAAAACATTCTAAAATTGATTGAAGTGATGATAGCACAACTCTGTGGTGAAAATAGAGCCACTGAGTGTATACTGTGAATGGACCATACATAGCATGGGACTGTATAACACAGGGAATCCTGTGGTGGAAGATGCACTATGGTAACAGAACAAATATGAGAATGTTCTCTCATGAACTATAACAAATATATAATACTAATATGTAATTCTATGTGGGGTATTAATAATCTGGTGGGTTGAGGGGAAAATACATCATATAAATATAAGATATGGCCTATAGTTAGTAGTAATATTTTGACAATGCTCTTTCATAACTTGTAACAAATGTTTCACAACAAAGCAAAGTGTTGGTGGTGGGGTGATGTATAGGAGCCCTGCATGAAGATATGCATGTTTGTTTTGTAACTTGACTTTTACTAATCACTTATTGTTTATGTTTTTTCATGTATGAATGTAATACTTCAATAAAATTTTACATTAAAAAGATATATGGCACAGAGGAAGCATGTGATAAAAAATTAAAAAAAGAAGACACTGAGTGAGCACACAGAAGAAACTGAAGATATACATAGAAAAATAACAGATCTTATGATAATGAAAAGAACAGTTGAAGAGATTTATATACACTAGAAATACACTTCAGCAGAACTGAACAGGCAGAGGAAAGAATTAGCAAAGTAGAAGATGGGGCATTTGAAATTACACAAATAGAAGAATAGATTGAGAAAAAATGGAAAAAATTGAGCAGGATCTCAACGAACTGAATGAGAGCATGAAGTGCACAAACATATATGTTATAAGTGTCCCAGAGGGAGAAGAGAAGGGAAAAGGGGCAGAAGGAATGTTTGAGGATATAATAGCCAGAAATTTCTGAACCCTTATGAGGGACATGGATATACATGTCTAGAAAGCACAGTATACTCCAAACAGAATAAATCCCCACAGAGGTACTCTGAGGTACATACTAATCAGATTGTCAAATGTCAAAGTTAAAAGAGAATCCTGACAGCAGCAAGAGAAAAGTCACCCATCATATACAAGGGAAGCTGAACCTAAGAATAAGTGCTGATTTTTCATCAGAGACCATGGAGGCAAGAAGGCAATGGTATGATGTGACACATTTAAGTTACTGAAAGAGAAAACTGCCAACCAAGAATTCTGTATCCAGCAAAACTGTCCTTCAGAAATGAGGGAGAGTAAAATATTCAGATAAACAGAAACTGAGAGAATTCATAAACATAAACGAGAGGCCATGCTACAAGAAATATTAAAAGGAGTTCTGAAGGATGAAAGGAAAAGACAGGTGATAGAAGTGTGGAGGAGAGGGTAGAAATGAAGATTATTAGTAAAGGTAACTGTGGCAGTTTGAGATTATTTTATGAATCCCCCAAAAAGAGAAAGATGATGCTTTTAAACTAACGTATTCCTATGGGTGTGAAACCTTTTGACTGCATTAAATTTGGTCGAGAGCTTTTGATCAGATTACTTCATAAGATTGCTTTTGAGCTTTTGATTGGACTATGTCAGTGGGGCATTATTCATGTTGAGTCTCTGCCCTCTTGCTGGGTCTGATAAAAATGGAAACACACAGAGAGAGATACACACAAAAACAGACACAGGAAAAGGAAGTTGCCATGTTTGACCCTGCCATGTAAGTGAAAAGACTAGAGGATTGCTTAAGCACAAAGCCCCAAGAGGCTGGGCCCATGGAGCATCTCAGGAGGAGATGGCGAGCCTGGAGGGGAAGGCTGAAACCTCAGCAAAGATTGGCAGTCATCTTGCTCATCACATGGCAGTTGACTTTGGTAAGAAAGCATCTCTGACATATATATAAATAGCATTTTTGTAAGCAAATACACATATATGCATATATATTTATATATCATTTTACAAATGTTTGTATGTATTGTGAGAATTTTGATTTTTACCCATAATAAAAAAAAAAAAAAATTACCAGAAATCAAAAAAAAAAAAAAAAAAAAAGCAAGCATCTCTGGGGGGACTTCCGGGAAGATGGCAGACGAGTAAGACACGGGAATCTCTTCTCCAGAAAAATAGCTAGAGGACAGGCTGAAACAGCCCCGAAAAAGATCTTCTAGGGTTTAGGACAGCAGGTGAAGGCTGTACACCACCCAGAGGAGAGAGGGACAAAAGAGGGAAATCGCAACAACAGAACCGTGAGTTGAAAGTAGCAGTTTCTGCTGCTACCGGCACCCTCCCCCATGCTCTTTAGAATTCTCAGGCCTCTGGGCCTGCGACCACAGACAAAGGGGGCTCCAGGGATCTACCACTCCCAGAAAGGGGAGAGAGAGGGACACAGCCTTAGGCTGACTCAGGTTCTGACCTGTAAATTTGGGCTGCAGAGCCCCGTGGACCCTTCCACACGGCGGTTTGCCCTGGGAGCCTAGGAAGGACTGGAGAAATCCAACCCTCACAACCTCCCTCTCTTCTAGCCTGGACTAACTGTTGAGGACTCCACAGGAGAGGGGAGTGAAAGCCTGGGGCTGACCCTGCTTTGGACTCCCAGGTTTGGTCGGCCCTGTCCTGAGAGCCCTTCCAGGCCGGTTGGGACTGTGCCATTGTTTGCCTTGGAGACTGCAAGGGGCTAAAGATATACAAACCTCCCAATCTCCTCCTCTACTAACAGGGACTGATTGTTGAGGATTCAGAAGGGAGTGGAAATATTTCCTAGCTGGGAAAAGGGGGTCACTACGAGAGAAGTCTGGAGAACTGTCTCAGAAAGTTTGATTTACAAGGCTCTTAGCCCCCAGACAGGAAGCTCTATCACATTGATCTGGTCTGTGTCACAACAAATACGCTCTGACAAGGCATTGAATTGAGAGCTGCCAACAAGTGCCATCTCCTGGCAGACCAAGGAAGTGCACATCAGAAAACTAATAAGTAGGAGAGGCTTTTCCTGGCCTCTATAGCCTCCCTGCCCAAGGCCCTAGGAAACGACTCTACAACCAATTACTGGGTCCAGTGCCGAGTTTTGAGCAACCAGCAGAACAATCCTAATAGTCAAGGTTGAGCCAAAAATCAAAGAGCTGTGGTAACTCACAGCGTCCTGCCACTAAAACCCCATAAAAGAGAAAGAGATAGAGCATCTAAGTAAAATACAAACTAACCAGATGCCTAAGCACCAGCAAAAAATTACGAGCCATACTAAGAAAATAGAAGACATGGCCCAAGAAAAGGAATACAGCAAAGTCCCAGAAGAGATGCAGAATTTGAGAGAACTAATCAGTGAGATGAGCACAAATTTCCAAAATCAAATTAATGAGATGAAAGAGAATATAGTTAAAGAGATCAATGACATCAAGAAGTCATTGAGCGAACGCAAAGAAGACTTTGAAATCCTGAAGAGAAAAGTAACGGAGTTCATGGGAATGAAAGACACAATAGGTGAAGTCAAAAATACATTTGAAGCATACAACAGCAGACTCGAAATGATAGAAGAAAGAATAAGTGATACCGAAGACAGAGCAGCTAGAATTGAAGAGAGAAAAGAATGGAAAAAATTGAGCAGGGGCTCAGAGAGTTGAATGACAACACAAAATGCAACAACATACGTGTCATGGGAGTTACAGAAGGAGAAGAGAAAGGAAAAGGGCAGAAAGAGTATTTGAGGAAATAATAGCTGAAAATTTCCCAACTCTCACGAAAGAAATGAACTTACATGTCCAAGAAGCACACTGTACCCAATGAGAATAAATCCAAATAGACCTATGCCAAGACACATATTATTCAGAATGTCAAATGTAAAAGATAAAGAGAAAATTCTCAGAGCAGCAAGAGAGTAGCAAACGATCACATACAAAGGACGTCCAGTAAGACGTACTGCAGATTTCTCTTCAGAAACCATGGAGGCGAGAATTAGGAAACTGAAAAAGAAAAACTGCCAGCCGAGAATTCTTTATCCAGCAAAACTGTCCTTCAAATAAGAAGGTGAATATAAATTATTCACAAACAAACAGAAACTAAGAGAGTTTGCAAAAAAGAATCCACCTTTGCAGGAAATATTAAAGGAAGCCTTAGAACTTGAAAGAAAACGGCAGGAGAGAGAGGCTTGGAGGAGAATATAGAAGAAAGAAAAGCAGAAAGGATAACCAAAAGAGTAAAAAGAGAGACAAAAATAAGATGATATATGAAAACCAAAGAATAAAATGGAGGAAATAAATAGTGCATTTTCAGTAATATCATTGAATGGGAATGAATTAAATTCCCCAATCAAAAGATACCGGTGGCAGAATGGATAAAAAAACTTGAGCCATCCATATGCTGCATACAAGAAACACCTCAGACCCAGGCATACAAACTGGCTGAAAGTAAAAGGTACTCCATGCGAATAGTAACCAGAAAAGAGGAGGGGTAGCTATACTATTATCAGACAAAATAGACTTCAAATGCAAAAAAGTGATAAGAGATGCGGAAGGCCATTATATATTAATAAAAGGGACGATCCTCCAGGAAGATATAACAGTCATAAATATCTACGCACCTAACCAGGGTGCCCCAAAATATATGAGACAAACTCTGGCAAAACTGAAGGGAGAAATAGACATTTCTACAATAATCGTTGGAGACTTCAACACCCTTCTCACATCACGAGATAGAACAACTAGACAGAAGATCAACAAGGAAACAGAGAACTTGAACAACAAGTTAGATCTAACAGATATATATAGAACACTGCTTCCAAACTCAGCGGGTTATACATTCTTCTCAAGTTCCCATGGATCTTTCTCCAGGATAGACCACATGTTAGGTCACAATACAGCTCTCAATAAATCTAAAAAGATTGAAATTATACAAAGCACCTTCTCAGATCATAATGGAATGAAACTAGAAATCAATAACAGACTAGAAAAAAGTAAATTTGCAAATGTGTGGAGACTGAACAACACACTCCTAAATATTCGGTGGGTCAAAGAAGAAATTGCAAGTGAAATCAGTAAATATGTTGAGACAAATGAAAATGAGAACACAACATATCAAAACTTATAGGACACAGAGAAGGCAGTCTTGAGAGGGAAATTTATAGCCCTAAATACCTATATTAAAAAAACAAGAAAGAGCTAAACTCAAAGATTTAACTGAACAACTTGAGAAACTAGAGAAACAGCAAACCAATCCCAAAGCAAAAAGAAGGAAAGAAATAATAAACATTAGAGCAGAAATAAATGAAAATGAGAACAGAAAAACAATAGGGAAAATCAACAAAACCAAAAGCTGGTTCTTTGAGAAGATCAATAAAATTGACAAACCCCTCACTAGATTAACAAATAAAAAAAGAGAGAAGATGCAAATAAATACAATCAGAAATGAAAGGGGGGGAATTACAAATGACCCCACAGAAATAAAAAGAAACATAAGAGGATATTATGAGAAACTGTATGCCAACAAACTAGACAACCTAGATGAAATGGACTAATTTCTAGAAACGCACAACCAACCTACACTGACGCTACAAGAAATACAAGGACTTAACAAACCAATCACAATGAAGGAGATTGAATCCGTCATCAAAAATCTCCCAGCAAAGAAAAGTCCAGGACCAGATGGCTTCACAGGTGAATTCTACCAAGCATTTCAAAAAGAATTAACACCAATCCTGTTTAAACTCTTCCAAAAAATTGAAGAGGAGGGAAAATTACCCAGCACATTTTATGAAGCCAACATCACTCTAATACCAAAGCCAGATAAAGATTCCAAAAGAAAAGAAAATTACAGACCAATCTCTCTCATGAACATAGATGCAAAAATTCTCAACAAAATACTTGCAAATCGAATCCAATAGCATATCAAAAGACTTATACATCACGACCAAGTGGGATTTATTCCTGGTATGCAAGACTGGTTCAACATAAGAAAATCAATCAATGTAATACATCACATTAACAAATTGAAGGGAAAAAAACCACATGGTCATCTCAATAGATGCAGAAAAGGCATTCGACAAAATCCAACATCCTTTTTTGATAAAAATACTTCAAAAGATAGGAATAAAAGGAAAATTCCTCAATATGATAAAAGGCATATATGAAAAACCCACAGCCAACATCGTACTCAATGGGGAAAGGTTGACAGCTTTCCCCCTAAGATCAGGAACAAGACAAGGATGCCCACTGTCACCATTGTTATTCAACATTGTACTAGAAGTTCTAGCTAGGGCAATTAGACAAGACAAAAAAATTAAAGGCGTCCAAATAGGAAAAGAGGAAGTAAAACTCTCACTGTTTGCGGATGACATGATCCTGTATTTAGAAAATCCTGAAGTATCCACAACAAAGCTACTTGAACTAATAAATGAGTTCAGCAAAGTGGCAGGATACAAGATCAGCACGCAAACATCAGTAATGTTTTTGTACACTAGTAATGAACAATCTGAGGATGAAATCAGGAGGAAAATTCCATTTTAAATAGCAATAAAAAGACTCAAACACCTAGGAGTTAATTTAACCAAATAAGTACAGGACCTGTATGCAGAAAACTACAAAACAATGCTAAAAGAAATTTAAAAAGACCTAAACAAATGGAAAGACATTCCATGTTCATGTATTGGAAAAATAAATATCGTGAAGATGTCAATCTTGCCCAAACTGATTTTTAGATGCAAAGCAATACCAATCAAAATCCCAACAGCTTACTTTACAGAATTAGAGAAGGCAATTACCAAATTCATCTGGAAGGGTAAGTGCACCCTAATAGCCAAAAGCATTCTAAAAAAGAAGAGCAATGTGGGAAGAATTTCACTGCCTTACCTTGAAACATATTAGAAAGCTACAGTGGTCAAAACAGCATGGTACTGGCATAAAGATATACACATTGATCAGTGGAATAGAATTGAGAATCCAGAAATATACCCTCACCTATACAGTCAACTGGTTTTTGACAAACCTACCAAGCCCATGCTAATGGGAAAAAACAGTCTCTTCAACAAATGGTGTTGGGAGAACTGGATATCTATAACCAAAAGAATGAAAGAGGACCCCTATCTCACTCCCAATACAAGAATCAACTCAAAATGGATCAAAGATCTAAATATAAAAGCCAGGACCATAAAACTACTAGAAGAAAATGTAGGGAAACATCTTCAAGACCTTGTAGTAGGTGGTGGTTTCTTGGACCTTACACCCAAAGCACACGCAACAAAAGAAAAAGTAGATAAATGAGACCTCCTCAAAATTAAACACTTTTGCACCTCACAGGACTTTGTCAGAAGGGTGAAAAGGCAGCCAACTGAATGGGAAAAAATATTTGGAAATCACATATTTGATAAGGGTTTAATATCCAGGATATATAGAGATGTTATAACTCAACAATAAAAAGACAAATGACCCAATTATAAAATGGGCCAAAGACCTGAATAGACATTTCTCTGAATAAGAAATACAAATGGCAAAAAAACACATGAAGAAATGCTCAACATCACTCATGATTGGGGAAATGCAAATCAAAGCTACAATGAGATATCATTTCACACCTATCAGAATGGCCACTTTAAAAAAGACAGAGAACTACAAGTGTTGGAGAGGATGTGGAGAGATAGGAACACTTCTTCACTGTTGGTGGGAATGCAGGATGGTACAACCACTATGGAGGACTGTTTGGCAGTTCCTAAAGAAGTTGAATATAGACTTGCCACGTGACCTTGCAATACCACTATTGGGTATATACAGATGAACTGAGAGCAGTGACACGAACAGACATCTGCATACCGATGTTCATAGCCACATTATTCACCATTGCCAAAAGTTGGAACAACCCAGGTGTCCATCAACAGATGAATGGATAAACAAACTGTGGTCTATTCACACAATGGAATATTATGCAGGTGTAAGAAGAAATGAAGTCATAAAGCATATGGCAAAATGGATGAACCTGGAGGACATTATGTTGAGTGAAGCAAGCCAGACACAAAAGGACAAATAGTGTATGAATGTGTTACTATGAACCAAATATATTGTGTAATATAGTTTGATTCAAAAAAAATTTTTTTTATATGTATCCATTACATTTAATTGAGAAATGTAAAAAAAAAAAGAAAGCATCTCTGATGGTGCCTCAGTTTGGACGTTTCACAGCCTTGGGACTGTAAGCTTTTATCTCAAATAAATCCCCCTTATAAAAGTCAACCCATTTCTGGTACTTTGCTTCGGCAGCCCTTTGGCAAACTAAACAGTAACTACAAGGGTGAAAAGAGAGACAAAAATAAGCTATTATATATAAAAGCCTAAGGATAAAATGTTTGAAGTACTGCCTTTACAGTAATAACATTGAATGTTAATGGATTAAACTCCCCAATTAAGAAACAAAGATTGGCAGAATGGATTAAAAAAAAAAACCATGATATATCCATATGCTGCATATAAGAGACTCACCTTAGACCAGGGATTTTTTTTTTTCTTTTCATTTTCTCTTTTTTTAATACTTTAAAATTAAAAAAAGAAAAAAAAAACCTTTAGATTACATAAATGTTACATAAAAAATGTAGGGGATTCCCATATGCCCCACTCCCGACCCCTCCCACACTTTCCCACATTCACAACATCCTTCATTAGTGTGGTGCATTTGTTACAATTGATGAACACACATTGGAGCATTGCCACTAAGTGTGGATAATAGTTTATAGTTTACACTCTGTCCTGCACAATTTTGTAAGTTATGACAAAATATATAATGGCCTGTATCCATAATTGCAACATAATCCAGGACAATTCCAATGTTCCAAAAATGCCCCCATATTACACGTGTTTTTCCCTCTCCTTCCCCTCAGAACCTCTGGTGGCCACTGCCTACACATCAATGATAAAAGTTCTTCCATTGCTAGAATAACAATAAGTCTATAGAGTAAATTAATGGTAAGTCTACTCTAGTCCATTGTTCATTCCCCAATTCTGAGGATTCTGAGATGGTGATGCCCACACTGCCTCTAATTGAGAGCAGGCTTAGATCCCATGGGGCAGATGGGTGAGACTATCTTGCATGCAGTTGCAGACTCTTTCTGTTCCTTGGGATGGTTGTTGTCCATCATCATCTACTTGTTAGTTGTCCTGGGTGAGTCCAGTGAACTGGAGAGTAGATGTTACAACTCTGTTGAGATTCAGGGCCTGACTGGCACATGGAAAGCCCAAAGATTTAAGTCTCTTGGACATACACCTATCAAGTATAGTACTAACTATAGGTTTGAATAGAAGGGGCAGAAGAGCCATGTGTAGAGAAACCACTCATTTGTTCAACTCTGGGGAACATAAATTCCAAAGTAGGGCCCACTGGCAGGGTACCAAACTCCTGAGCTGTCAGCCCTGCCTATAGTGTCTGGATGTCTCTAGAGCCCTCAGGAGCCCTGCTGTTTGAGGCAATATTTACTGTGGTAGTCAATGATATCCTACTGAGACATGTATAAGCATAACCACTGGAATGACCTCCTGACTCACTTTGAAATCTCTTAGCCATAAAAACTCATTTGTATTTACCAGACCAGGGGTTCTTAACCAGGGGTCCACAGACCCCCAAGGTGCCCATGGAAAGATTTCAGGGGGTCTGTGAGCTTGAACTGAAAATCCAAAAAAACATTATTCTTGTGGGGATGTGTTGGTACGTGTGTGATATATTTATTAAATAATACACAGTATAGTGTGGACTTATTATTTTTATTTTGATGTAGCATGTTCTGAGTGCAGTGAATAACTGCCTGCAAAAAGGTTGGTAAGTATGGTGGAGATGGTTTTATGACGCCATGGGAAAACTCGAATTTCTAAATGTTTGCCTAGAATGACTGTTTGAACAGATGTTAAGCCCGTTATGTTATCAGTATTGAAATTATGGGAAAGTTGTAAAACGTAATTTTGAATAATCCTAAAATTTAATTTAAAGACATGCCGATGTTGAGTGTCATAAAATCTGCTGCTACACTCTGAGAAGGGGTCTGCTGTTTTCACCTGACTGGCAAAGGGGTCTGTGGAACAAAAAAGGCCATGAACCCCTACCTTAGACCGAAGGACACAAATAGGCTGAAAGTAAAAGGTTGAAAAATATTCCACACCAACAGTAACCAAAAAAGAGCTGGAGTAGCTATACTAATATTGGACAAAATAGACTTTAAATGCAAAACTGTTATAAGAGATGTATTAGTTAGCCAAAGGGGTGCTGATGCAAAGTACTAGAAATCTGTTGGCTTTTATAAAGGGTATTTATTTGGGGGTAAAAGCTTACAGTTATGAGGCCCTAAAGAGTCCAACTCAAGATTAATTTCTCACCGAAGTCAGTTGCCATGTGTTGAAGCAATATGGCAGGTGATCTCTCTTGGTCTCTCCTTCCTTCTTCCTCTTAAGCCTTCTTCTGATCTCAGCTGTATGTTGGCATGGGGCTTGTCTCTGTTCCCAGGGGGCTCGTCTCTCTTCCCAGTGCTTTAGCTGTTTGAGTCTTCTCTTTTCTGTCATATGCAGGACCAAAATGACCAAGTTCTCTCCTCTGGTATCTATGGAGCTTCTCTCTTCCCATGTGTATTTTCTTCTGTGTGTCTTCTTGAGTGCCCATTTATATCAGCCCACCAAGGGGGGGTGGGTCTTAACCCGAGTTACATCCTAAGACGTGGTTGAATCAAAGCCCTAGTCTTACCATAATTTAATCAAAGACATTCCAGCTGAATCTAATACAATCAAAGGGGATCACATCCAGAGGAACAGATCAGTTTATAAACAAAATCTCTCTTTTTGGAATTCATAAATAATCTCAAACTGCTGCAAGAGACAAAGGATACTATATATTAATAAAAGGGGTAATTTACCAAGAAGTAAGAGAAATCATTAGAGGTATTTATGCACTAACCAGGGCACCCCAAAATACATGAGGCAAACTTGTATCTCATGAGGAAAAACTGAGGGGAGAAATAGACAACTTTACAATAATAGGGGAGACTTCAGTACA
Source organism: Tolypeutes matacus (assembly GCA_026826555.1). Classification (NCBI taxonomy): domain Eukaryota; kingdom Metazoa; phylum Chordata; class Mammalia; order Cingulata; family Chlamyphoridae; genus Tolypeutes; species Tolypeutes matacus. The sequence continues at coordinate 11,342,426 of JAKSZT010054134.1, forward strand.
CCATTCTTAACAATAGACAGAACATTTAGACAGAGGATCAACAAAGAGATCTTGAATAATATGATAAAAATAACTGGATCTAATGAACACATACAGAACATTGCACCCCAAAACAGCAGGATATACATTCTTCTCGAGTGCTCATGGATCATTCTTCAGGATAGACCACATGTTAGGTCATAGAATTAGTCTCAAGGAATTTAGAAAGACTGAAATTATATAGAGCACTTTCTCTGATCATAATGTAATGAAACTAGAAACCAGTAATGGGTAGAGAACTGGAAAATTCACAAATATATGGAGAATAAACAACACACTCCTAAAGAATCAGCGAGTGAAAGAAAAAATTGCAAGAGAAATCAGTAAATACCTCAAGGCGGATGAAAATGAGAACACAACATATCAAAACTTAGGGGAGGGAAGCGGATGTGGCTCACCCAGTTGGGTGCCCACCTAGCACATGGGAGGTCCCAGGTTCAGTTCCCGGTGTCTCCTAAAAGATGAGCTAGGCACCGCCCCCGCTGCAACGAGCAAATGCTACAAGCCAGCAGATGCCGCAACCTGCAGGGAGAAGATGTGGCTCAGGCTGTTGGGCACTCGCCTCTCATGTGGGAGGTCCCAGGTTCGGTTCCTGGTGCCTCCTTCGAGCAAACAATGAGCAGACAGGCAAGAGAACCATCTGGGGGAGGGGAGGGAGATAAATAAAGAAAAACGAAGTAAATAAATAAATCTTAAAAACAAAACAAAACAAAAATTAGAGGATGAAGCAAAGGTAGGGCTCAGAGTGAAACTTATAGCCCTAAATTCCTACATAAAAAAAGAAGAAAAAGCTAAAATCAAAGACCTAACTGCACACCTGGAGGAATTAGAAAAAGAACAGCAAAGTAATCCCAAAGCAAGCAGAAGGAAAGAAATAACAAAGATTAGAGAAGGATGTAAAGGACTTGTACTGAGAAAACTACAAAACATTGCTAAAAGAGATCAAAGCAGACCTAAATAAATGGAAGGACACTTCATGCTCATGGATTGGAAGACTAAATATTGTTAAGATGTCAGTTCTGCCCAAACCGATATACAGATTCAATGCAGTCCCAAATAAAATTCCATCAGCTTTTTTTTTTTTTTTTTTTCAGAAATGGAAAAGCCAATTGTCAAATTTATTTGGAAGGGTAAGGGACCCCAAATAGCAAAAAACATCTTGAAAAAAGAAGAATGAAGTTGGAAAACTCACAATACTTGACTTTAAAAGGCTACCCTGGTCAAAAAAGCATGGTACTGGCACAATGATAGACATATTAACCAATGGAATAGAATTAAGAGTTCAGAAATAGACCCACCCATCCCCAAATAATTGATATTTGACAAGGCTATCAAGTCCATTCAGTTGGGACAGAACAGTCTTTTCAACTAATGGTGCTGGGAGAACTAGATATCCACATCCCAAAGAATGAAAAAGGACCCTTATCTTACATCCTATAGAAAAATCAACTCAAGATGGATCAAAGACCTATATATAAAAGCCAGGATCATAAAACTCCTAGAAGAAAATGTAGAAGCATCTTTGATATCTTGTGGTAGGAAACAGTTTCATAAACTTTACACCCAAAGGAAGAGCAACAACAAAAAAATTAGATAAGTAGGACCACCTCAAAATATAGAACTTTTGTTCTTTAAAGGACTTTGTCAAGAAAGTGAAGAGGCAATCTTCGCAATGGGAGAAAATATTTGGAAGCCATATATCTGGTAAGGGTCTAATATCCAACATACATGAAAAGATTCTATAACTCAACAATAAAAAGACAACCCAATAAAAAAATGGGCAAAGGATTTGAATAGACTTTTTTTTCCAAAGACGAAATACAAATGACTGAAAAGCACATGAAAAGATGCTGAACATCATTAGCTATTAGTGAAATGCAAATCAAAACCACAAGATATAATTTCACACCTAGTAGACTTGCCACCTTTATTTTTATTTATTTTTTTTTTTTTTAAGATTTTATTTATTTATTATTTATCCCCCCCTTGCTGCCCGCGCTCTCTGGGTCAGCCAACCACGCCATGCGGGCGGGCCCGCCCCCACCAGGAGGCCCCGGGAACCGAACCCGGGGCCTCCCATATGGTAAACGGGAGCCCCACTGATTGAGCCACAGCCGCTTCCCTGACTTGCCACCTTTAAAACAGAAAACTACAAGTGTTGGAGAGGATGTGGAGAAACAGGCACATTTATTCACTGCTAGTGGGAATGAAGAACAGCACAGCTGCAGTAGAAGACAGCATGGCAGTTCCTCAGGAAGATAAAGAAAGAATTGCCATCTGAGCCAGCAATCACAGGTATACACCTAGAAAAATTGAAAGCAGGGACATGAACAGATATATGCACACCAATGTTCATAGTGGCACTATCCACAATTGCTAAATTGCTAAAAGATGGAAGCAACCCAAATGCCCAGATGAATGGATAAACAAAATGTGGAGTGTGTATGTGTGTGTGTGTGTATAATGCAATATTATTCAGCTTTAAGAAGGAATGAAATACTGATGCACGCAACAACTTGGGTGGGTCTAGAGGACTTATGTTGAGTGAGTTAAGCCAGGCACAGAAGAACAAATATTGTATGTTCTCACTAATATGAACTAAATATAATAAACACAGAGTTAGAATCTAGAGGACAGGTTACCTGGAGATAGAATGGGGGTGGGGAGAAAGGAGAGCTGATGTTTAATCTGTGCAGAATTTATAATTAGGTTGATTGTAGTGGTTTGGGGGTAGACAGAGGGGATAACAGCGTGATATTGTGAATGTAGATGGCAGCACTGAGGTATGTGTGTGTGGTTGAAGGGGCAGGTTTTGGGTTGTATATGTTACTAGAAGGAAAGCTAAAGGCTAAAACATGGGATTGTATAACACAGTGAACCCTGTGGTAGGTGAGGATTGGGGTTAAGAATGTTCTTTCAGTATCTAAAACAAAAGTACGTCACCAGTACAGGGTGTTAATAGGGTGGTGTATGGGGAAAAATACACCTCAAGTAAAATATTGATCATAGGTAACAGTAACATTTTAACATTCTTACATCAAATGTAACAGAAGATACCAATGTTAAGTGTCCAAAATTGTGGGAGGCTTGGGAATGTTGCATAATTTATTATTAGGAGAATGTTATATGTCACAGAAACAACGAAATTTCCAGAACTGGGCAGATCTGGATCTATTTGGAGGTAGAGCCATCAGATTTGCAGATTCATTGGATGTGAGAGTCTCAAGAGAAAGAAAGGAGTCAAGGATGATGCCAAGGTTTTTGATTTGACCACCTGGAAGGTTGGAGGTGCCATCAACTGAGTTGGGGAAGACTAACAGCAGAATAGATCTGGGAAGGAAGAACAGGAGTTCATGAGTTCAGTTTTGGACATATTGAGACTGAGATGCTTATGAGACATTCAAGAGAAGATGTCTGGTAGGCAATTGGATGTATGAGGCTGGAGTAGAGGAGACAGGTTTGGACAGGAATCCTTGGTATATAGATGATGCTTAAAGCCACAAGACTGAATGAGATAACCAAGGAGTGTGGATAAGAGGAATAATGATTGAACCCTGATGAACTCTAACATTAAGGGAGAAGAGTCAAAACCGGCATAGGAGGCTGAGAAGGAGTGACTAATGGGGTATGAGGAAAACCAGGAATGTATGGTGTTCTAGAGAATAAGTGAAGAAGGTATATCAAGGAGGAGGCAAGTGATCCATTGTGTCAAAGCTGCTAATAGATCAAGTATAGTAAGAATTGAATATTGACCCTTAGATTTAGCAATATAGAGATTACTGATAACCTTGACAGGAGCAGTTTTGGTAGAGTAATGGGTACAAAATTCTGATTAGAGTGGGTTCAAGTGAGAAGAGAGAAATTGGAGGCAGGAAATACAGATAATTTTGATGAGAGTAGACTAGGACTAGTTGTTAGAAGGGGAATAAAGAAAAATGCATGTTTTTTTGCTTGCTTCTTTTCAAGGTGGGGGAGTTGGTAGAGTCATGAACTTGATGGATGACAGAGGGGTAGGGATCTAGTGCCCAAGTGGAGGAACTAACTTTAGATAAGAACATGGTTAGTTCATTTGTGGGAAGAGGGCAAATGGCAGAGTATATAGGCACAGTTGTAGGTAGGTAGGTAGGTAGGTAGGAAGATGTGTGATGGGAGTCTGTGGAAGTTCTCTTCTGATGACTTTATCGTACTCAATGAAGTAGAATGCAGGATCATTAGTTCAGAGTAAAGAAGAGGGAGTAGTTGCTGCAGTTGAACAGTTGTGCATGGCTGAGTAAATGGACTAAAAAATACAATGTATTTGCAGGGAGCAATAAGAATAATTTTAGGTTCATGGCTACAACTTGAAAACGGGAAAAGTGGCAGTGAACTTTTCTCCGGCCACATTCCAGGTGCACGTAGGCACTTAGGGAGATAAAAAGGCAGTGTCTGCTGGGAATGTTGGCTCCTCTCCTCGGGACTTTCTGGAAGCTACAGTCTACCTGTCATCTCTACCATGTGTCTTCAAATTTCAGGAACGTTGAGGTGAACGAGACCAAACACAGGGAGCTATGGGGGTATGTACTGGGAATTGTAGTCCCCCAGAGCCAGGCCACAAACGTTAGGAGCTGTAGTGCCCTCATCTCCCCCCAAAACCGTCTCCACTCTTATCGACTCCCAGGCAACAATGGGAGAAGTGGGTTGGGCTGATGGGGGAGGTAACGCCCAAGGAGCCTACCCACGAGTATTCTGAGAATTCCGGGGCATATTAGGAGCTTTGGCCCCCTGTCACCTCCGCTATCTACTATCGCTAGGGGACGTTCAGGAGCCGGTTAGACTGAAGAATGCGAAACCTACAGTACCAGGGAGAGGTCGTACTGGAAACCGTGGTTTCCTCAACGCAGGCAAATCCAGACCTACTGCTGTGAGCGTCCTGGTAAGAGAAAGGCACAGCCCTGGAAGCGCCGCGCCATGGACGCTGGGACGTGTAGCCTGCTTCTGCGGTCCTAACTGCAAGTTGTCAAGTGCTACCCTCTTGTCTTTGCCAATTGTCATTTCAAACCTCCATCCTGGCAGGACGAAATCTCCAGCCCTGAGAGAGATCTCGCACTAAGGCATCTGTAGGGACTTCTCTCTATTCCCGCCCAGCCACCGTTTCATCCCGTTCTCCCGGTACTTCCCTCCTTGAATCCGTTTCGGAAAACCGGGCGCAAGGCATTACTCCAAACGGGAGACGAAGAGACTCGCGAAAACCCTAGAGAAAAAGGGCGGAAGAACGTGTGAGACGAAAAGAAAAGTACTGTCGAACAGCAGCCATACAAGGGCTTCCGAGAGTTCCCAGGGCCGGAAATGAGGTGCGTTAGGGCGGTGCTCTCCCGCGGCGCCTGCCTTCGCACTCCGCGCACGCGCGCGTCGCTGTGCGTCTCAGGCCCCTTGCAGCCTGCTGCGACCTAGGCGTGCTGCCCCTGCTGGTACGCCTGCGTAGTCCATGGTTCTGGCGGGATTTCCCGCCAAAACGTGGTCGCGGAGGTTGCGAGCCCAAACAAGGAGGGGATGAGGCTTTTCCTGAAGGTTTGGCAGGCCCGGGAAGGGCAGCTGACCCGGCCTAGGCCCCCATCCCTGCTCTCCCCCAATGCCTTCCAGGCGCCGGCTTCCTCAGGTCCAGAGGGAGGAGGGAGAGCGGCTGGGCGGGCCAGGCGTGCTCTCTCCTCAGGTTTGCCTTCCAGTGACCTCTTTACTCTGCCTGTTCGCCTCTTTGGGGGTGGTGCAGAAAGAAACCAGAAAAAAACATTTGGGTATTGGCTGTTCTGTGTTCTGCCACTGTGTTTTTATATTTTATAACAGGTTGTGCTCTGTAGTTTCTTTGGGCTTGGTGAGGCTCGGTGCTGCCATTATAAAGGTCTCAGGGATACCCTTCTCGACTACACAGAGCCGGCCGTGCACGCGGGCCGCTGACGCAGGCCTCTGTCATAAAGGCCAGAGCCTCACACACACACACACCCCTGCAAGACAGGTGACAATGGCATAATAGCTTAGAACACGCTGGGAATCTTGACTCACTGGCTTTGCCACGTTCTAGCTGGGCGTCTGAGGTTTTCCTCAAGTGGAAAAAGGGTATAATAGTATCATTAAGTAGGGTTGCTACATTTAGCAAATAAAAATGCTAGACACCCAGTTTAATTTGAATTTAAGTTAAAAAAACGAATACTTAAAAAAATGTCCCAAATATTGTTACTTTAAATTTAACTGGGAATCCTGTATTTTATCTGGCATCCCTGCTTTAAGGCATTGTTAGGAGACAATGCATGAACAGTCCTTTGAACAGTGCCTGGCACATGTAAACACAATGTATTTTATTTGTATAAAAGACCAAACTCCTCCCACTGCCCCCTTGCTCCCCAGCACATTACTGTCTCTAATAATCTGGCTGTACTATGTCAAATTGCCAGCCTTCAGAAAGCCACTCTATCATAAAAGGTCAGTTTAAATCCCCTCTCCAGGTCTGCATCTGCAGGCAGGATCATCCCACCCACCATATCCATGGGATATAAGCCCTCTCTCACTTGGAGGTGGAGTGGACATCACCATCCCAGTCCCCTCAGGATTGGGGGAAGAACTATGGACTAGAGTGAACTTGATGGTATTCTGTTGTACACATATGGTGATTCTAGCAATGGAAGAAATTATAACAAGGAGGTGGAGCCAGTGGCCACTTGACTCTTTTGGGGCAGGGAGGGGATGAGCAGTTGAAATACAGGGACTTCTTTGGGATTTGGAGGTTGTCCTGAGTACCGTTGTGGCAACGGATGTAGGCCATTTTAAATCAGCACACACCACTCAGAACTGTGTGGGAGAGAGTGTGGTCTAAGGTGTGAACTGTGGTCTATGGTTGGTGGCAAGGCCCCAGGATGTGTAAGTCCATTGAGGGTGGTGGGCCACACTTGTGGGAGATGTTTGTATGGGATGTGGTGGGAGGTGTGGGAGGTGGGCAAGATGGGAATCCCAGTGGGTTCCGTGTAATATTTTAGGTAATCTAAGCACCTCTTTAAATATATTTATATATATATATATAAATAACATTTTTGTAAGCAAATGCACATATATGCATATATATTTATATATCATTTTACAAATATTGGTATGTATTGTGAAAATTTTGATTTTTACACACAAGAAAAAATAAATTAATAAAAATAAACAAATAAATAAATAAATCCCCTGTCCACCTCTCTGGTATAGTGACCCAGCTCCATTATCACAAAGGGCCAGATTCCCCTTGCCCCCCCAGCTGTGTCACTGGATACAGGTATGTGTGTGTGTGTGTGTGTGGTGGAGTGGGGTGGGGGAGTCTGATACATTATGATGTTGGAACCAGTGACACTTTTTCTGTGGACAACTGTGACTAGAGTCTGTCTCTTCCAGAAATGGGGGTATGTTATCCTCTATAGAGGATAAAGTTGTGTGAGCTAGGAGGGAATATTGAATGAATAGGGAAACCTAGTTATCGATGTTAGTAACAAGTTTTCCAAGCTTGGAGAATGTTTACTGAGTAGCATTGGTCTCACTGAGCTCATTAAGGTATCTACCATAATGTAAAATGAGACCTTGTTCAGTCTGAGAAGTATAAAGGAAAAAAAGGAAATGCTGAAGTGGCAAAACCTAGGCTTATAAATGTAAGTCTGTTTGACTCTAAAGTTTCTTTTTCATCTCTCCTGTTTTTCCTCAATCTCAGCATGCCCCTCACCTCTCTCACAATAATAGCACAGCATTCTGAATTTGTATTACACATTCATTGTAAAACCTTTTGAATTTCATTATCTCATTTTTGTTTTTCAAAAGGCTTTAGTAGGGAAAAAGGGAGGAACGTTCCTCCCTAAGAGTAAGCGTGAAGGGTAAAAAGAGTGAAGAGTGAAGGATAAAGTGAAATACTGACTCTAATCTGGGGTAAAAAGAGTGTAGAGGTACATAGTTGGACATACTTCATATAAGCTCGGTGAGCTCCACTGACTCTAGGAAGGCTGTGTTACTCAGTTGGGCAAAACATCCATTCTGAAGTCATGCTTCCTGGGTTTGAATCCTGGCTTTGCCACTTAGTAGTTGTGTCATTTTAGGCAAGCTAATTCTTTATTCCAGAATAGGAATAAAAGTAGCTTCTATTTCAGAAGGTTGTTGGGACTGAGATAACACACAGAAAATGTTAGGTAAGTAAAATTTTTTAAAAGTCAGTATCTGAATTATTTTTCTATTGCTGCTGAATATAACAAATTGCCCCAAACTGGCTGCTTTAAACAAATTTATTTTCTCTAGGTTGCTTGACTGGTTTCTCTTCTGTTTTTTCAAGGCTAAAATCAAGGTATTAGCTCACTGGGCTCTTATCTGGAGGTGCTGAAAAGAATCTTATTCCAAGCTCATTCAGATTGTTGGTAAAATTCAGTCCTATGCGGTTGTAGGACATGATCTCTGTTTCCTTGCTGGCTGTCAGCTGAGGGTTGCCCTTAGGTCCTAGAGGCTCCTCTCTAGTCCTTATACTTGGACCCCTGCCTCTCAGAGCCAGCAATAGTGTGTCAAATCATTCTCATCCTTGGAATCTCTCTGATTTTCCCTTCTGCTTTCCTCTTCTGCCACATCTCTATTATTACAGCTAGAGAAAGTTTTCTGTTTTTAAGGGTTCATGTGATTAGATTGGGCTCCCATCCTGGATCATCCAGAATTTCCCTCTTTCAAAGACCATTGCCTTAATTACATCTGCAAAGTCCGTCTTGCCATGTAAGGTAAAATATTCACAGGTTTCAGGGATTAGGTCATGGACATCTTTGTGGGTCCATTCTGCCTACCATGGTGCCCTTCTCATGGTAGGTATTAAATACTTGTTAAATATGTTTAATATTAACTTTAAATATATTAAAATTTGTATGCATAACAGTATGTATGCTAGACTCTCAGTGTATTTTGTTTTCCTTTAGCCTTGGAGAATTTTTTTTTTTTTACCCCAGAAAATACCTAACTGTCCAGCCAGCCCTTCTAATCACATGTATCTGCCTTCAAAAGGGTTCTACCTTGTGAAGAAAGACCTCTGATGTTCCAGTAAAGCTGCATGACATCTGAAGATTCCTACTTCAGTGTCTGCTTGTCTTCTTTTTAGGAGGCACCAGGAACTGAACCCGGGGCCTCCCATGTGGGAGGGAGGTGCCTAATCGCTTGAGCCACCTCCATTCCCTGTTTGTTGTGTCTCTCATTGTGTTTCCTTCCTGTGTCCCTTGGTTGCGTCATCTCACTGCATCATCTCGCTGTGTCATCTTGTTGCGCCAGCTCCCGGCGCCACCCTATCATGTCAGCTCGCTGTCTTGCTCGTCTTCTTTAGGAGGCACCAGGAACTGAACCTGGGACCTCCCTTGTGGTAGGCGGGAGCTCAGCTGCTTGAGCCACATCCCCTTCCCGTAATTAGTTTTTGTGTAACTATTGCTTTGTTAACTGGTTCCCAACTGGTTCAACTAGACGTAAACTCCATGGGAATAGGAAACATGTTTGTCTTGTTTAGGTCTATATCAATAGGGCTAGTCATTGAAATTGAAACTTTTTTTATGAACTAGTGCATAATCAGTTTTCTTTCTTGTTTTTTTTTTTTTTTTTTTTTTAAGATTTATTTATTTACTTTTTATCCATTTTAACATTTCCCCCTCCCCCCATTTTTGCTGTTTTTTTTTTTTTTCTTTCTGGAAACACGATGGATTTTATTCAGTATTTTATTGACCAAACTCATCTCTTTGGTGTAAAGAGATCCCTGGAAACCCAAAAATTTTATCAACGTGTGCAGCCTTCTCAGTCAGATTGTGGTCTTTTGCCTGGGAACTTTTCATTACTTTAGCCCGAAACAATATTTGTTCTTCACGTCATCTGACTGAATGAACATTTTTGCTTTGTACTAAGCACACAGCATAGCCAGCTGACTTTGAGGGATTTTTGTGCAGTAGTCTTGGTTAAGGGTCCTGTGAGTCCCTTGGGAGGGGCTCAGGAGTTATCCCCTGTGTGTCAACTCAACCTGGAGACATCTCACAGCTCCCAGTTCCCCTAGGTTCTCTCTCTCAGGCACTTGTAAGTGCCCTTGGCAAGAGCTATCATTGAAACAACAGGCTGAGCTTGTGGAGAACTCTCCTTTCCAGCTCTGAGCCCACCCACCTACACCCTTAGCTGTGACCAGAGATTTGCAGCCAGACCCACGGCTTTGGGGCAAGGGGTCAGCCTGAGGATCACAGAAATTGTCGCCTTTCTTTCCTCCCCAAACCCTACCGCCTCATCATACCCTCCATCCTGGCCCATGCAGGAGATTTAAGAAGGAAGATCAATTCAGTTGGTTTAAAGCTTGTTTGTCCACTCTAGTGAGAAAATAAAGAATTGGGTTTGGTGGCAGAGAGGAAATTGGCACCATCACAGGACATGGGATTTAGGGGTGGCCTCTGGGTTCCTGTTCTCTCTCTAATCCAGGGCGCAACGACCCCCCCTATTTGACCATCCCTTGTGGTGCTTGTGGCCCCCTTCCTAGGGTGACCTCTATTTCTATATCCTGAGAGCAGATTCTGTATCTTACCAGCTCTGTGCCCCCAGGTGCCTTTGTTACCAGATTTTGTCTAGGTTCTTGACTATGGTGTTGATCCATGCAGGGGCGACATGGCAAGAGCAGGGCACAGAAGGCAAGAGAGAGCGAGAGAGAGAGAGGGGGGCTTTTGCGCCTGCTTTTTAAACCATTAATTATTCTGCCTTTTTGCTAATGGCATGGGAGGAGTTCCAGCTGTTTGCTGTTTTGATTGATTACCCAACCCATCAATCCCTCAGAAGGGCCCAATGATAATGTCCCTGAAGAATATTCGGGGCTTCTGCTGGTTTCTGGAGGAAATCTCATTGAGGAGATCTCATTCGTGAGGGTCTTCCAGCAGCCACCCTGGGAGTATCGATGTGCACATGGACTTCTTGCTAAATCCCAGATCATCTATTGATTTCCTATCTAGCCTGCTTCACCTTCCTCATAGTAGGAATTCTATAAATGCCTTTCAATAAAATCAAATGAGGAAATGAACCAGCAAAGGGAAGGAAAGCTGAGATTGTGGGGCTGTGCTTAAGGAAAAACACCATTACCTCGTGCTTTTCAGCTTCTCCATTTGCTTGGATCTCAGCTTAATTCAACCTAATTAGTTTTTAAAAGGGCCAGCTCCATTCCCTTAATTCAATTAAAGGACCATCCATGTACCACCTCCTGGGCTAGGCAGTCACCTTTGGAGCTAATAGAGTGGGTAAAAATCAATACTTGCATCTTGGTGTGAGGTTGGGAGGAAGGAGGACAGGGTGCAAATGATCGTAGGGAGAATATCTCAGGGCACAGGCATACCCTTTTCACACAGGTCAGCTTCCACCCTGACCTCTTGGACCCTGCAAAGCACCTTGATGGGAGAAGAAGCACAGAGGGTACATTCTGCAGGTTCCTTCCATGCTAGAGCAGTGGAATTGGGCCCACTCTACCAAACTGCCTCTCTCTGGAATCTCATTGCCTTCCTGGGGACTTGACTCTGGACCCTCCAATGTCTATACTGTCAAGGTTGAGATTGCTATCCCCATTTTACAGATAAGGGCAATCGAATCCATAGAGGTTAATTGACATGACCAAGTTCACACAGACAGAAGCCACAGAGCCAGGACTCAGTCTGCGTGCCTCCCAGGGAAGCTGTGCTCTCTTCTTTACGTAGCACTGTCTCCTAGGGAATACCCCGAAGCTCAGGGTGCCAAGGAGTGAGAGAGATCATATGCCAGGGACAAGCAGCAAGAAAGGGTTCGTGGAGGTATTGGCATTCAAGATGGACCTTGAGGATGGATGGGACTTCAGGCAATAGAAAAGATGAGAAGGTTGTCCCAGGAAGAGGGCACAAAGACACAAATCAGAAAGACAGGAAGGTTCAGTCCACATGCAAGGTGAAGGTGATGATCTCCAATGAGCAGCAAGTTAGCTGGGGGAGGCAGCCCCTGTGTCCAACTCCTCTAGCCCCTCTCTAAGGCAGGGAAAGCTCCTGACCCTTTTCTCACAATTATCCAGAATTTCAGAGGGTGTGCTTTCCAGTGCTAAAAATTGAGATAAATGCAATATACACAAGCACATTTGCTGTTTTTTTTTTGTGTGTGTGTGTGTCCATTTGCTGGGCAATTCTCTGTGTCTATTTTCCTGCCCTTTCCTTTCATCCTCTCCTGTCTTCACGGGGATTAGATCTTGGGAACCTCCAATGTGGAAGACAGATGTCCTACCTCCTGCACCACCTCAGTTCCTGGTTTCTCAGTGCATCTTGTCTTGGCTCTCCCTTGTGTCACTCTCCTGTTATGTCATCATCTTGCTGCGTGGTTAGGTGGGGCCTGGGCGGCTCACCGACTCGCGGGGCCACAGTGGCTCACCTGCGTAACTTCTATATTTTTCTTTTTATAATTTTACTGGGAGGTTCTGGGGATCAAACCCAGGTCCCTCCATGTGGGAAACAGATGCCCAACCATTTGAGCCACATCTGCCCCCTCTTTCTTGCTTTTTTTTTTTTTAAATTTTTTTTTTTTTTTTTTCCCCCCCCCCCCCCCCCGCCTTGTTTTTGCGCTCATTGTTTTGCTTTCTGTGTCCGTTCACTGTGTGCTTTCTGTGTCTGCTTGTCTTGTCATCTTTTCTTTAGGAGGCACTGGGAACTGGTCCTGGGACCTCTGATGTGGGAGAGAGGCACTCAATACCTTGAGCCACCTCAGCTCCCTGGTTTGTTGTGTCTCTCATTGTCTCTTTTTATTGCAGTAGTTCTCTGCATGGGCCAGCTCTCCACGTGGGCAAGCTTGCTTTCACCAGGAGGCCCCGGGAAACGAACCCAAGACCTCCCATATGGTAGATGGGAGTCCAATCGCTTGAGCCACATCCACTTCCCTCTTTTTTAATGAGATAAAAATCCTTTTAATACTTTCAGTGGATGCAGAAAAATGCATTTGATAAAATTCAACACCAATATGTGATAAAATTCATACACTAGAAAGGAAATCTTATTTTACCAATTTAGTAAATGGTATCTACAAATTACCTATTGAAAGCATTGCATCTAACAGTGCTATACTTAAAACTTCTCTTCTCAGATTGAACCTGAGAAATGTATACTCTATCACAGCTTCCATTCAACATAGTCCTGGTAGTCCTGACTAGCTGTTAAGGAAAATAATTTTAAAAGCAAAGAAAAATTGCATAATATACAGGTCACATCATTGTATATGTAGTTCATTCAAAAACTACAGGTAGGGAAGCGGCTGTGGCTCAATCAGTGGGGCTCCCGTTTACCATATGGGAGGCCCCAGGTTCGGTTCCCGGGGCCTCCTGGTGAGGGCGGACCCGCCCGCACGGCGTGGTTGGCCGACCCAGCGAGCACAAGCAGCAAGGGGAGGATAAATGAATAAATAAATAAAATCTTTAAAAAAAAAAAAAAAAAAAAACTACAGGTAAAATATTAGAATTAATAAATGAATTTAGCAAGGTTGCTGGGCAAAAGGCTAATATACAAAAATCAAATATTTTGGTTATTATAATAGCAATTAGGAATTGGAAATATAAAATTTCATTTACAATGCCTCAAAAATATCACATACGGGAAGCGGCTGTGGCTCAATAAGTAGGGCTCCCGTTTACCATATGGGAGGCCCCGGTTCGGTTCCCGGGGCCTCCTGGTGAAGGCAAGCCCGCCCGCACGGCGTGGTTAGCTGACCCAGCGAGCACAAGCAGTAAGGGGGGGATAAATGAATAAAAAAAAAAAAAAAAAAATGGGAAACGGATGTGGCTCAAAAGGTTCGGTGTCCGTCTACCATATGGAGAGACCGGGTTTCGATCCCCGGTACCTCCCAGTAAAAAAAAAAAAAAAAAATCACATACCTATCATTAAATCTAACAAAACATATATAAGAGCTCCATATGGAAAAATCTGCAATAATACTGAGAGAAATTTTTAAAGGCATGAAATAAATGGAGATAGAGTCTATGTCCATGGACTAGAGGGCTCAATATTTTAAATATATTTATTTCCCCAAACTGATCTATAGATTTAATGTGATACTGATCTAAATTATAGCACTGTGTATGTGTGTGAGATTTGACAAACTGGTTCTAAAGTGTATATATGAATGTAAATGACCAAATATAGGGAAGGCATCTTTAAAGATGAACAAAGTTAGAAGAGTTGCATTACTAGATTTCAAGACCTTTGCTAAAGATATGTTAATTTAAAGGTTCTTGTATTGGCAAAAGGATTGGCAAATAGACCAAACATAAGTACATTTGCAGAACTGGACCTTTTTACACATAATTACCTCATATAGGAAATAAATGATAGTATGTAGTAGGCAAAATATTGGTCCCCCAAAAATGTCCATGTCTTTAACCTCAGAATCTGTGAATATGCTATAGTACATGGAAAAGGAAATTAAGATTATAGATGAAATTAAATTTACCACTCCGATTACCTTAAAAGAGGGTATATATTATCCTGTATTATCTGGGTGGGCTCAGTGTAATCTCAAGGCTCTTTAAAGGTGGTCAGAGGAAGATAAGACTAAGAAAGTAGGGTCATAGATGTGCACATTTGCTGACTTTGAAGATGGAGGAAGGGGGCTAGGAGCCAAGGAACATAGGCATCCTCTAGAATGGGGGTTCCTAACCTTTTTTGTTCCACAGACCCCTTTGCCAGTCAGGTGCAAGCCACAGACCCCCTTAATAAGTCCACACTATCCTGTGTATTTTTAAATAAATATATCACATCTGCACCAACACGTACCCACAAGAATAATGTTTTTTGTTTGTTTGTTTGTTTGTTTGTTTTTTAATTTCAATTCAAGCTCTTGGACCCCTTTTTAAGAACCCCTACTCTAGAAGCTGGAAAAGGGAAGGAAACAGATTCTTCCCTACGGTTTCAGAAAATAAAGCAGCTCTGCTGACACCTTGATATTAGCCTATGTCAGATGTCTACTGTACAAACTGTGAGTTAATAAATGTGTGTGTTTTTATCAATCTCTTTTTTTATTTTTTATTTTTTTAAAGATACTTAGATTACTTAAATGTTACATAAGAAATATAGGGGATTCCCACATGCCCCACTCCCCACATCTCCCACACTTTCCCATATTAACAACATCCCTCATTAGTGTGGTACATTCATTGCAATTGATGAATATATCTTGGAGCATTGCCACTAAGCATGGATTATAGTTTACTTTGTAGTTTACATTCTCTTCCACCCAATTCTGTAGGTTATGGCAAGATATATAATGGCCTGTATCTGTTATTGCAATGTCATTCAGCACAATTCCCAAGTCCTGAAAATGCCCCCGTATTACACCGGTTTTTCCCTCTCCCTGCCTTCAGAACCTCCAGTGGCCACTGTCTCCATATCAATGATATAATTTCTTCCATTGATAGAATCACAGTAAATCTATAGTAGAATACCAGTAAGTCTACTTTAGTCCATAGATTGTTGCCAATGCTGAGGATTCTGGAATGGCGATGTCCCCTCTACCTCTAATTGAGAGCGAGATTTGATCCCATAGGGCTGATAGATGAGACTTTCTTGCTTGTAGTTGTAGACTTTCTCGGTTCCTTGATATGGTGGTTGTCCATCACCATCTCCTTGTTAGTTGTCCTGGGTGAGACCAATGAACTGGAGAGTAGATGTTGCAACTCCATTGAGATTCAGGGCCCAGCTGGCACATGGACAGCCCAAAAAGATTTAAGTCTCTTGGACATATACCTACCAACTCTAGTGCTAATTATAGGTTCAAGAAGAAGGACAGAAGAGCCATGTGTAGGGAAACCAGAACTGAATCCAACTCTGTCACACTGGAGAGCATAAATTCCAAAGTGAGCCCACTGGCAAGACACCTAACTCCTGAGCTATCTGCCCTGACTGTAGTGACTGAATGTCTCCAGAGCCCTCAGGAGTCCTGCTGTTTAGGGTAGTATCTACTTTGGCAGTCAATGGGATCCTGCTGAGACATGCATAAGCGTAACTTCTGGAATGACCTCCTGACTCACTTTGAAGTCTCTTAGCCATGTACAGTCATTTGTCTTTACCTTTTCCCCCTTTGGGTTGCATTGCTAATTGGTGCTTGTTAGTAATCCCTAGGTGCCAGGGAGGATCATCCACAGGAGTTATGTCCCACACTGGGGAAAAGGTAATGTATTTATTTGCTGAGTTTGGCTTAGAGAGAGGCCACATTTGAGCAACAAGGAGGCTCTTAGGAGGTAACTCTTAAGCACCCTATAATACTAGGCTAAGTTTAAATTTCAAGAGTAAAGGTACATAAGCACAGTCATCAATATCAAGGGTCCGTCAATGGACCATCCTCCATTACTAGTCATTGCCCTTGTACTCAGGGGAGTCTTGCTGTTCCATTAGAGAATGTGGCAGAGCTCCCTAGGGTGGGAATTTGATATTCTTTCGGTTATTGTGTGAACAATGCTCCATGAACATTTGCACACATTTATATGCCTTATATATATATGCCCACATGAGCTTCCCCCCATGTATCCCCCATTACTGACACCCTGCATCAATGATCCTCCCCTGCCACAGTTGTAACCCTTCTGTGATCCAAAACCTCTTCAAAAATGAAGCCAATACAATACAATAAGAAAATGAAATAATAATGATAATTTTAAAAATAAGAAATAAAATACAAAAAATTTTTAAAAGATAAAAAAAATTTTGGATAATAAAAAATAATGAAAAAATATTTAAAAATTTTTTTGACTTGGTTTTCATGTATGTTCAATGTGTGCTTGAAAAGAATGTATATTTCACAACTGTTGCATGTAGTATTCCTATATATGATCATTAGGTAGTTTGGAATTGTATAGTTCAAATGGTTTCTATCCTTACTGCTATTTTGTATATTCTATCAGTTAATATGTTAGAAGTTGTAGGTTTACAAAGAACATAAAAATCTCCCACTATAGTCGTAGATTCATCTTCTTTACCTTTTAGTTCTGTCAGTTTTTCTTTATATACTTCGTGGCTATGACATTAGGAACATAGAATTTAAAAATTGTGAATTCCTAGTAAATTACAGCTGTTTTCACTGCTGTGAAGTAATTATTATATTTATGGTTATACTAAAATGCCTTAAAATATATTTTGTCTGATCTTAATATGGCTATACAAGCTTTTTTTTTTTTGGTTAGTATTTGGATAGTATATAATTTTCTGTCCTTTTACCCCCCACCTTTCTGAATCCTTGTACTCTTGGAAATACCATAATGTGAAGAGCCTAATGCGGAATTTTTTAAAAGCAGTTTTATTGAGATATATTCATATACCATACAATCCATCCAAAGTTTACAATCAGTGGCTTTTAGTATAATCGCAGAGTTGCATATTCATCACCACAATTAATTTTAGAACATTTTTGTTACTCCAAAAAGAAACACCCCATACTCCTTAGCAGTCACCTTTCAATCCCTCTATCCTTCCCCAGCCCTACATAATCACTAATCTAATTCCACTTCTAAATTTATTTTTATTTACATTTTATATAAATGGAATCATACAATATGTAATACTTTGTGTCTGGTTTCTTTCATTTAGCATAATGTTTTTTAAAAATTATTGTAATTTTTAATTAGAGAAGTTGTAGGTTTACAAAAAAGTCATGTAAAAAATACAACCTGTTGTTGACACTTTGCATTAGTGTGGTACCTTTGTTACAATTGATGAAAGAATGTTAAAATATTACTGTTAGAGTTCATAGTTTACATTAGGTGTATTTTTTCCCATTTACCACCCTATTATTAATACCTTGTAATTGTGTTGTACATTTGTTATAATTCATGAAAGAACATTCTTATATTTGTACTATTAACCACAGTCCATTGTACACAACAGGGTTGGTTCACTGTATTAGACAGTCCCATGTTTTGTCTTTTAATTTTCCTTCTAGTAATATACATGACCCAAAACTTCCCCTTTTATCCACGTTCACAAACATAATTCAGTGCTATGAATTACACTAACAATAATTTGCTACCATCCCCAATATACATTTCCAAACATTTATAATCAACCTAAATAGAAATTCTGTACAAATTAAGCATCAGCACCCCATTCTCTACCCCCATTATATCCCCTGGTAACCTATATTCTAGATTCTAACTATTAGTTTGCTTTTATAATTAGTTCATATCAGTGAGATCATACAATAGTTGTCCTTTTGTGTCTGGCTTATTTCACCAAAAATAATGTCCTCAGCGTTCATCCATGTTGTCATATGCATCAGGACTTCATTCCTTTTTATAGTTGAATAATACTCCATTGTATGTATATACCATATATATTTTTTTAGGAGGTACCAGGGATTGAACTCAGGACCTCATACATGGGAAGCAGGTACTCAGCCACTGAGCTACATCCACTCCCCAATGAGAGTTGGTTTCTTCGTTTGTTTGTTTTTACGAGGTACCAGGGATCAAACCCAGGACTTCATACATGGGAAGCAGGTGCTCAACCACTTGCGCTAAATTTGCTCCCCCATTTTGTTTATCCATCCATTAGCTGATGGACACTTGGATTGCTTTCATCTTTTGGCAATTGTAAATAATGCCGCTATGAACATCAGTGCATTAAATGTCTGTTTGAGCCCCTGTTCCAATTCTTCTGGATATATACCTAGTAGTGGGATTGCTGGATCATATGGCAGTTCTATACTTAGATTCCTGAGAATTGCCAAACTGTTTTTTATGGTGGCTGCACCATTTTACATTTCCACTATCAGTGAATGAGTATTCCTATTTCTCCACATCTTCCCCAATACTTGTAATTTTCTATTGTTTTTTTAATAGTGGCCATTCTAGAAGGTGTGAAATGATATATGGTTTTGATTTGCATTTCCTTAATAGCTAGTAATGTTGAGCATCTTTTCATGTGCTTTTTAGCCATTTGTATTTCCTCTTTGGAAACGTGTATTCAAGTCTTTTGCCCATTTTTAAATAGGGTTCTTTGTCTTTCTATTGTTGAGTTGTAGGGTTTATTTATATATTCTGGATATTAAGCCATTATCAGATATGTGGTTTCCAAATATTTTCTTCCATTGAATAGGTTGCCCTTTCACTTTCTTGACAAAGTCCTTTGAAGCACAAAGTTTTTTAAATTTGAGGAGATTCCATTTAGCTATTTTTTTTCTTTTGTTGTGCTTTGGGTGTAGTCTAAGAAACCATTGCCTACCACAAGATCTTGAAGATGCTTCCCTACATTTTCTTCTAGGAGTTTTATGATCTTGCTTTTTATATTTAAGTCTGTGATCCATTTTCAGTTAATTTTTATATAAGGTGTGAGATAGGGGTCCTCTTTCATTCTTTGGGATATGGATATTTAGTTCTCCCAGCACCATTTGTTGAAATGTCTCAGTTGAGTGAACTTGGCAGCCTTGTCAAAAATCAGTTGGCCATAGATGTGAGGGCCTATTTATGAACTCTCAATTGAATTCCATTGGTCAATATATTTATCTTTATGCCAGTGTCATGCTCTTTTGACCACTGTATCTTTGTAATATGTTTTAAAGTCAGGAAGTGTGAGTCCACCAACTTCATTCTTCTTTTCTAAGATGTTTTTGGCTATTTGGGGCACCTTACCCTTCCAAGCAAATTTGATAATTGGCTTTTCCTTTTATGCAAAGTAAGTTGTTGGAATTTTGATTGATATTGCATTAAATCTGTATATCAATTTGGGTAGAATTGACATCTTAATGATATGTAGTCTTCCAATCCATGAACATTCAATCCATGAACATGGAATGTGTTTATGTCTTCTTTGATTTCTTTTAGCAATGTTTTTTAGATTTCTGTGTACAAGTCCTTTACATTCTTGGTTAAATTTCTTCCTAATTATTTGATTCTTTTAGTTGCTATCTTAAATGGAATTTTTTTTCTTGATTTCCTCCTCCAATTACTCATTATAGTATATAGAAACACTACTGATTTTTGCAAGTTGATCTTGTATCCTGCCACTTTGCTGAACTTGTTTGTTAGTTCTAGTATCTTTGTTGTAGACTTTTCAGGACTTTCTAAATATAGGATCATGTCCTCTGCAAATAGTGAAAGTTTTCCTTTTTCCTTTCCAATTTTGATGCCTTTTATTTTTTTTCTTGCCTTAGTGCTCTAGCTAGAACTACTGGCACAGTGTTGAATAACAGTGGTGACAGTGTACATCCTTGTCTTTAGTTCCAGACTTAGATGGAAAGCTTTCAGTCTTTCCCCATTGAGTGCAATTAATTACTGTTTGCATGGAATATCTTTTTCCATCCTTTCACTTTCAACCTATTTGTGTTTTTGTGTCAAGGTTTGTCTCTTGTAAACAACATATAGTTGGATCATTCTTCTTTATCCTTTCTGCCAACCTGTGTCTTTTTTAAAAAAAAAATTTTTAGGAGGTCCTGGAGATCAAACCTGGGACTTTGTACATGGGAAGCAAGCACTGAACCACTTGAGCTACATCTGCTTTCCCAACCTGTCTTTTGACTGGGGAGTTTAATCCATTAACATTCAGTTTTATTACTGTAAAGGCAGTATTTACTTTAACCATTTTACCCTCCCCCCCCTTTTTTTTTAGATACTAGGAGCCAGGGAATGAACCTGGGATCTCGTATGTGGGAAGCCGGTGCTCAACCACTGAGCCATATTGTCTTCCCTGAGTTGGTTATGTCATTTCTTTTGCTTGTTATTTTTGTTTTTCCAGGAGGCACCAGGAACTGAGCCCAGGACCTCCCATGTGGGAGGTAGGAGTTCAACCACTTCAGCCATATCTGCTTCCCACCCTTTGTTTTTTTTTTTCCACTCTTTGTTTTGTTTTTTTTTTTAATATATTTTTATTTATTTTTAATAGATACTTAGATTACATAAAAAATATAAGGACTTCTCATATGCCCCACTCCCCACACCTCCCACTTTTCCCCACATTAACAACTTCTTTCATTAGTGTGGTATATTCATTGCAATTGATGAACACATTTTGGAGCATTGCCACTAAGCATGGATTACAATTTACATTATAGTTTACACTCTCTCTCACTCAATTCTGTAGGTTATGGCAGGATATATAATGGCTTGTTTTTGTCATTGCAAGTCATTCGGGACAATTCCAAGTCCTTATATGTCATTTCTTTTGTCGCTTTCTTATTACAACCTTCTTTTCTATATAGATTATCTTTTTTTTTTTAACAATCAATTATTTATTTATTTGTTTGTTTATTTATTTATTTATTTTTAATTACCCCTCCCCCCACTGCCACCGAGATGGCTCCCTTGTCTGTCTGCTCATTGTCTGCTTGTCTTCCTCAGGAGACACCAGGAACTGAACCCGGACCTCCCAATTGCTTGAGCCACATCCGTCCACCTATATAGATTATCTTTTGTAATATATCTGCCTCACCCCTTCTCATTTCTGTTTCTGTATATTTTATAAATACTTTCCTTGTGGTTACCCTGGGGTTTATACTACACAACCTACATCTATAACCTACTTTGAAAAGATACCAACTTAGCTTCTCTAACATACACGCTCTCTGCTCCCATAACCCTCTGTTTCCCCCACTTTATGTTATTTTTGTCCCATTTTACCACTTTATATTTTTATGTCTGTTTTCATGAAATATGCCTTTTTCTTGTTCAATTGTATTCTGATTATTATATGAAGTAAATACAGTTGTATATTGAGGATACAGTACTATTGGGTTTTGTATTTACCCTTTTAGTTACCCTTATTGATGATCTTCATTTCTTCACACTACTCCAAACCACTCTTGTCTTTCGCTTTCACCTTGTAGAACTCCCTTTAGTAATTTTTGTAGGACAGGTCTCTTTTTTTGATGAACTCTCTACAGTTTCTGTTTAACTGTGAATATTTTAAACTCTTGCTCATTTTTGAAAGACAGTTTTGCCAAATAAAGGATTTGTGGCTGGCAGTTTTTCCATTCAATATCTTAAATATATTATACCACTACCTTTTTGCCTCAATGGTTTCTGATGAGAAATTGGCACTTCGCCTTATTGAGGATCACTTGTATGTGATGAATCACCTTTCACTTGCTGCTTTCAGGATTCTCTGTCTTTGGCATTTGACATTCTGATTAATATATGTCTCAGAGTAGGTCTAGTAGTATTCTGTTTGGAGTATGTTGTGCTTCTCGGACATGTATGTTTATGTCTTTTCTAAGAGTTGGGAAATTTTCAGCCATTACTTCCTCCAAGATTCGTTCTGCCCCTTTTCCCTTCTCCTTCTGTGTCACCCATAATGTGTATGTTTTTGTGCTTCATTCTGTCACTCAAATATGAGACACTGCTCAATTCTTTCCATTTTAAAAAAATCTCTTCTTCCAACTGTATTTCAATTGTCCTGTCTTCTCATTTGCTGATTCCTTCTTCTGCCTGTTCAAATATGCTGTTGTATACCTCTAAGGTATTTTTAATCTCTATTATTGCCTTTTATCCTCATAATTTCTATATTTCTTAAAAAAAAAAAAAACTCTCTAAGGAATCCCCCCCAGATTGTACCCTTGTCCATCTGCTCATTGTCTGCCCACTATGTCTGCTCATTGCCTCTGCTCATCATGTCTGCTTGTTGTGTCCACTCGTTGTCTGCTCATCTTCTTTAGGAGGCACCAGGAACCGAACCTGGGACCTCCCATGTGGGAGGCAGGCACCCAACTACTTGAGCCACATCTGCTCCCTTATTTCTATGTTTCTTTTTATACTATCAAATTCTTCATGCTCATCTAATGTCTTTTTAATATCATTTATCTCTTTAGCCATATTTTCCTTTATCTCCTTGAATTGGTTTAGGAGATTTCTTTGAACATCTTTGATTAGTTGTTCAGACTTCTGAATCTCTTCTGAAGTTTTAATTTGTTCCCTTGACTGAGCCATATATTCCTGTTTCTCAGTATGGCTCATAATTTTTTGCTGATGTCTAGGCATCTGATTATCTTGATGAGTTAATTCTGAGGGTTCCTATCTCCCTCTTGTCTAGGGTTTTATTGTTGATTGGCTTTGTGGTAAAGCTTTTCTTTGATGGTTGGTTTAATTTATTCTAGACCATTAGAATAGTCCGTGTTAACTGTTCAGATTTTCTCAGCTCTTTTTCATCTGGTTCTTGCCCTGTATATGTGGTACAGTTTTTTGTTGTTGTTGTTATTGTTGTTTGGTTGTTTTTTGTTTGTTTTTGTGGTGAAGTTTTTAAGATTTCACTTTTTGTGCAATTGTTTCACTTCCCAGAGAGAGCTTCCTTTCCTCTGCTCCTTCTCCAGGAATCATGATCTATTCTGTTTGTTTTTGTGCAGACTTTTCTCCCCAGCTCTTAATGATTTGTTTAAATTCTCTACCTCACTCCCATTTTCTTTATACTTTTCAGTTCTGGGACCCATCCTATTTTACAGAAGTTCAATTTACCCCCCTCCTTTTTCTGGGAGGCTTTTATGCCTCTGGGTTCTAACGCATTAGGGTATCCCACCCCGCAGTGCCAGATTGGATCAATCCAGACAGGTAGGTCTCTTCAGAAAAGACTATTTGCCTCTAGGTGGTCCAGCTGACTGAAACTGGATTGAGTGAGGGCACAACAGTTCTTGCTATCCTTTCTATCATGGTCTTTTTTCCCCACTGAGGGCCCTTTTGTATACAGCACTCCTCAGCCACTTGAGATCTGATCTGGATCTCTGCAGACTTAGGTCTCTGTGCCTGGATATGCCTGGAGTTCTAATTCAGTGCTGTGAGTCACTCTACAGTCTCTGTCCACAGTGGGAGGGGCCTGGGCTGTACTACCTCTGTGCAGCTCCTAAGCTGTGTGGGACTGAATGAGGGAGAGGGGAATGAGAACTGACTGGTAGTCCGGGATGTAATTTTCCTACTTAACATTTTTCTGTTTCTCTGGTTCAGCATTTGTGGAATCCCTCTCTAGTCTCTACCATCCTTCAGAGTTCTAAGTAATTAGTCATTTTATTTGCTGAATCCGGCTTTTTCAGCCTTTATCTTTCATATCTTTCATTACCATTTTGATATCTTTCATCACATTGAGAACATTCTTTCCCTCAGGTTTTTAAATTGCATTTTTATGTTTTATTAAAGAATTTGTAGGTTTACAGAAAAGTCATATACCCACCCCCCAAGCTTTCCCTATTATTAATACTTTGCATTAGTGTTGTGGTACCTTTGTTACAACTGATGCAACAATAGTATTATAATTATCCTATTAACTATAGTCTGTAGTTAAAATTTTTAAAAATTTTTTATTTCATTTTTTATTTATCCTCCCTCCTGCCCCAGATGTTTCTCTCTTCTGTCTGCTCATTATTTGCTCACCTTCTCCAGGAGACACTGGGAACTGAACCCAGTATCTCCCACATGGGAGGCAAGTGCCCAACCGCCTGAGCCACATCTGCTCTCTGCAGGCTACAGCATCTGCTAGCTTGTGACATCTGCTTGTTTAGGCATCTGCTCGTTGTGGCATCTAGCTCATTGCAGCATCTAGCTCATTGCAGGGGGTGCGGTGAATGCTCATCTTCTTTAGGAGGCATCAAGACCCAAACCTGGGACCTCCCATGTGGTAGACAGGCACCCAACTCGTTGAGCCACATTCACTTCCCCATAAAAGTTCTTTTAATTTTGATATTCCATTGTGACTAAATCCACTGGTATTTAACATCCATACTTATTGACTCTCTTCTACTAATTTTACCATGAAGCGTATTTCTAAATCACTTTTAAATCATTCAGGTCATTATCCCAGTTTGAACTTCATTCCTTCTTTAGTTTAGTATTCATAATTTGTCATTTCAATAATTCTATTATCCTAAAATGTCTGCAATTCACTAGTTATTTGAAAATTGCCACCCATTCTTTTATTTATTTCTCATTTTTGTCTTTTCATCCTCTAGACTGGAAATTTTTGACTGTTCCATGTTTTTTACTTTAGCTTTGATGTAGAAGGCCATGAAACTCTATTGGTTTTGACCAATAAAAATTCATATTATTTAATTGATTCTGAGCCATAGTGCTTCTTGGCCATTTTTGATGTCTCATTATTGCTTCTTATTACATTTTGTACTGTACCCCTCTCAAACCTTCTTCACTATCTCAATATCCCATGTGACATTCAATCTCAGCAGATGACTTCAATAACTACTTTGCCTCCTCTGTACCTCAAGATCTCTGTTTATCTTCAGTTTACATTTCTTTTTTGGTTCTTATCTCTTAGGAAGACCTGCTCCTTTTCTTTACTAAGACTAACTTCTAGATTTGTGCTCTTTATTGTATCTTCCCAGTCTCAGACTCCTGTTGCATCAATTGTTCTTCTTGCTAGCATCTTTATTTTTTTTATAGTTTACATTATAGTTTAATCTCTCTCCTGCATAATTTTGTAAGTTACGACAAGATATACAATGGCCTGTAGCTGTCATCGCAATGTCATTCAGGATAATTCCAATGTCCTGAAAATGCCCCCTATTACACCTATTTTCCCCTCTACTTCCCCTCAGAACCTCTGATGGTGACTGCCTCCACATCAATGTCAAAAGTTCTTCCATTGTCAAAATAGCAATAGATCTGTAAGTAGAATAACAGCAAGTCTACTCTAGTCCATTGTTCATTCCCCAATCCTGACAATTCTGGAATGATGATGCCCACTCTGCTTCTAATTGAGAGGGGTCCTAGAACCTGTGGGGCAGATGGATGGGGCTATCTTGCTTGCAGTTGCAGACTCTCTCTGTTCCTTGGTATGGTCATTGTCTATCATCATCTTGTTAGTTGGCCTGGGTGAGTCCAATGAATTGGAAAGTAGATGTTGCTACTCTGTTTAGATTCAGGGCCCAGCTGGCACATGGACAGCTCAAAGATTTAAGTCTTTTGGACATTACCCTATCAATTCTAGTACTAACTGTGGGTTCAAATACAAGGGGCAGAAGAGCCATGTGTAGGGAAACCACAACTGAATCCAAATCTGTCGCACTGGGGAGCATACATTCCAAAGTAGGGCCCACTGGCAAGGCACCAAACTCCTGAGCTGTTAGCCTTCCTATAGTATCTGGGTATCTCCAGAGCCCTCAGGAGTCCCGCTATTTGAGACAATATTTACCATGGCAGTCAATGGGATCCTGCTTAGGCATGCATAAGCATAACCTCTGGGATGACTTCCCTACTCACTTTGAAGTCTCTTAGCCATATAAACTCATTTGGTTTTACCCTTTCCCCCTTTTGGTCAAGGTCTTTTTCCAGTTGCATTACTAGTTGGTGCTTGGTAGTAATCTCTCTCGGTGCCAGGGAGGCTCATCCCCAGGAGTCATGTTCCAAGCTGGGGGGAAGGTAATGCATTTATATGCTGAGTTTGGCTTAGAGAGAGGTCACATTTGAGCAACAAGGAGTGGAGCAGTTTGATATTATTGATGAATTCCAACAAGAAATATTATTTTTGTAAACTGGTCTGTTCTTCTGGGCATATTAGATTATATTGGATTCAGAGGTTTCACTTTTACTTGATTAAATAATGATTAAGGCTTTGATTGGGCCATGACAGTAGGACATTGAGTCTCTGCCCCTTTGGCTGGGTGGGGACTCACAGAAAAACGGGAGGTTGGAGTTTTGATCCTATAGCCCAGGAAGTAAACACACAGAGAAGCAGATATGGCAGAGGCCCCAGGAAGAGAGACAAGCCAGACACCTGACAGTTTACAGCTGCCCTTGTGGAGAGAGCAGAGCAGCTGAGCCTAGAGAGAAACAAGCCCTAGGAAGAGGGGAAACCAGGAAGCCTGAACCCTTGCAGACACTGGCAGCCATTTTGACCCAAGACGTGGCAACAGACTTTGGTGAGGGAAGTAACTTATGCTTTATGGCCTGGTAACTGTAAGCTCCTACCCCAAATAAATACCCTTTATAAAAGCCAACAGATTTCTGGTATTTTGCATCAGAATCCCTTTTGACTGACTAATACAAGGAGCCTCAGTAACTCATAGGCAACCTATATTACTAGGCTAAGTTTCAATGTCGAAAGAAAAGGTTCATAAATACAGTCATCAATATCAAGGGCCCATCAATGGTCCATCCTCTGTCACTAGTCACTGCCCCTGTACTTGGGGGATTCTTGCTGTCCCATTAGAGAATGTGGCAGAACTCCCCACGGGAATTGGATATTCTTTTGGTTATTGTGTGGATCTCCACCCACTGTGGCAATGCCCCATGCACACTTGAACTCATTCATATGCTTTATAGGTATGCCCACAGTGAACCTTCTCCCATGTATCCCCCATCACTAACACCCTGCACCAATGATCCTCCCCTGCCACAGCTGTAACCCTTCTGTGATCCAAAACTTCTTCAAAAATGAAGCCAACAAAATAACTGAATAAAATTATAAGAAAATCAGATAATAATGATAGTTTTAAAAATGACAAATAATTACAAAAAATTTTTAAAGGGAGGCGGCTGTGGCTCAATCAGTGGGGCTCCCGTTTACCATATGGGAGGCCCCGGGTTCGGTTCCCGAGGCCTCCTGGTGAAGGCAAGCCCGCCCGCATGGCGTGGTTAGCTGACCCAGCGAGCACAAGCAGTAAGGGGGGGATAAATGAATAAATATATAAAATCTTAAAAAAAAATTTTTTTTAATAAGTTTGAAATAATTAAAAAATAATAAGATTAAAAAATTTTGGCACTGTGTCTTTCATCACTGTAAGTTCTGTTGTCTTGTATGTACAGTGACATTTTCTTCCATTTATTCCCCTAATGTCTTTTTTTTTTTTTCATTTATCTTCAGAGAAGCTTTAGGTTACAGAAAAGTCAAGTATAGAATACAGGAGTTTCTTATATACCTAGCATCTTCCCCACTTTCCCCTTTGTCCTGTTAACAGCACTTTACATGTGGATGGTACATTTGTCACAATCAATGTACAAACATTGAAGCAGTGCTACTAACCATGGTTAATGATTGACATTATGGTTTACATTTTGCACCATACACTTTTATTAATTTTGACGAAATTTAACATGATTACAAAATCATGTAGAACAGTTCCAGCACCCCCCAAAAATGTCCCATGTTCCATCTATTCTATTCCTCCATCCCCTTCCCCTCAGAACCCATGGCAACCATCAAGCTTCACTCCTTGAAGAAAAAGTTTCATAGTTACTTGCAACAACATTGAGGACTTGATGTACTGGTTTGTCCTCCCCTATTAGGCACTGCCTATGCTCTCGAGAGACATCCATCCCTCTATTTGAGAACATAGAAGGACTCCCCAGGATGGGAGTCCACCTTACTGTTCATTGTGTCAGTGTCCATGCACTTACACTACGCACTCTGACAGGATGAACACTCACATACTCCCTAGAAGCCTGCCCCAGGTGCGCCATATCCCGCGTGCCCTCCACATCCAACACCCTAAATCAATAACCTTCCCCTGTTGTATTTGCCAAAAGAACATTCCCAATGTTGTTGTTTCAACAACATACCCACAAATCCCCAGAGTTCATCTGCTCCCTCCCCGATGCTCCCCCCAGTTCCATGGAGAGTGCAACGCATCCCCCCACCCAACCTCCCTCACCAGCACCACCCAACCCAATGGCATCACTGCACCACTGTCATGCTCATCCACTGCACAACTACACCCTTCTACCTTATCATAGATTTTGCCCATATGGGCATTGGCCTACAACCCTCTACTCCCTTTCTGTCTCCTGTAAACCTATCTTCCAGACTCTAGCTCTGTGAGTCTGCTCAATTTGCTTAATTCATATCAGTGAGGACATTTAATATTTTTCCTTCACTTCCTGGCTTGCTTCACTCAACATAAGGTCTTCAAGTTTCATCCATATTATCCCATGTGTTAATACTGCATTCCTTCTTACAGCTGAATAATATTCCATTGTATGTATATACCAGAGTTTGCTTATTCATTCGTCTGTTGATGGACATTTGGGTTGTTTCCAACTTTTGGCAATAACGAATAATGCCACCATGAACAGTGGTGTGCATATATCTGTTTTTGTCCCTGCTTTCAATTTTTCTGGGTATATACCCAGTAGTGGGATTGCTGGATCATATGGCAGTTCTATAGTTAGCTTCCTGAGGAACTACTAGACTGTCCTCCACAATGGTTGCACCTTTATGCATTCCCACCAGCAGTAGATAAGGGTTCCCATTCCTCCACATCCTCTCCAACACTTGTAGTCCTCTGTTTTTTTAATAGGTGCCAGTCTAATGGGAATAAGATGATATCTCATTGTAGTTTGATTTGCATTTCCCTAATAGCTGGTGATGTTGAGCATCTTTTCATGTGCTTTTTAGCAATTTGTATTTCTTCTTTGGAGAAGCCTCTATTCAAATCACTTGCCCATTTAAAAAAAAAATTTTTTTTTAAGATTTTATTTATTTATCCCCCCCTTGCTGCTTGTGCTCACTGTGTCCATTTGCTTTGTGTTTTTCTGTGTCTGCTTGTCTCCCTTTGTTGTGTCATCTTGCTGTGCCAGCTCACCGCACCACGCGGGCCAGCTTGCCTTCACCAAGAGGCCCCGGGAATCAATCGAACCTGGGGCCTCCCATATGGTAAACAAGAGCCCAACCAATTGAGCTACAGCTGCTTCCCGTTGTTTCTTTTTATTTTTGAGGTGTAGGATTTCTTTATATGTGCTGGATATTAGGCCCCAATCATATAGATGGTTACCAAATATTTTCTCCCATTGAGTAGGCTGCCTTTTCACTTTTTTGACAAACTCCTTTGAGGTGCAAATGTTTTTAATTTTGAGGAGGTCCCATTTATCTATTTTTTGTTGTTGTTGCTTATGCTTTGAGTGTAAAGTTCATGAAACCATTTCCTACTACAAGATCTTGTAGATGCTTCCCTACATTATCTCCCAAAATCTTTATGGTTTTGGTTCTTATATTTAGATCTTTGATCCATCTTGAGTTAGTTTTTATACAAGGCTTGAGATGGTATTCCTCTCTCAATCTTTTGGATAAGGATATCCAGTTCTTCAAGCACCATTTGATGAAGAGGTCATTTTCTCCCAGTTGAGTGGGCTTGGTGGCCTTGTCAAATATCAGTTTACTGTATATGTGAGGATCTATATCAGAACTCTCAATTTGGTTCCATCGGTCATTATGTCTTTCCTTGTGCCAATACCATGCAGTTTTGACCACTGTAGCTTTGTAATATGTTTTAAAGTCAGGTAGTGTGATTCCTCCAATTTCATTTTTCTTTTTCGATATGTCTTTAGCTATTCGGGGCCTCTTGCCCTTCCAAATAAATTTCATCATTAGCTTTTCCAGTTCAATAAAATTTTTATTGGGATTGCGTTAAATCTATAAATCAGTTTGGGTAGGGTAGACATCTTAATGATGTTTCGTCTTCCTATCTATGAACAGGGAATATTCTTTCATTTACTTAGGTCTTCTTTGATTTCCTTTAACAGTGTTGTGTAGTTTTCTGCATACAAGTACTTTACATCTTTAGTTAAATTTATTCCTAGGTATTTGATTCTTTAAGTTGCTATTGTAAATGGGACTTTTTTCTTGATTTCCTCCTCACATTGCTCATTATTGGTGTACAGAAATGCTACTGATTTTTGCACATTCATCTTATATCCTGCCATGTAACTCATTTATCAGCTCTAGAAGCTTTGTTGTAGATTTCTTAGGGCTTTTAAGGTATAGGATCATGTCATCTGCAAATAGTGAAATTTTTACATCTTCCTTTCCAAGTTGGATGCCTTTTAATCTTTTTCTTACCTAAGTGCTTGAGCAAGTACTTCTAACAACAATGTTAAATAAGAGTGGTGACATTGGGCATCCTTGTCTTGTTCCACATTTTAGAGGGAAAGCTATTAGGATTTCACCATTGTATATGATATTAGCTGTGGGTTTTTCATATACATCTTTTACCATGTTGAGGAAGTTTCCTTCTATCCCTATCTTTTGAAGTGTTTTTTATCAGGGAAGGGTGCTGTATTTTGTCAAATGCTTTTTCTGCATCTATAGAGATGATCATGTGATTTTTTTTCTTTCGATCTGTTTATGTGGTGTATCACATTGATTTTCTTATCTTGACCTATCCTTGCATACCAGGGATGGAACCCACTTGGTTATGGTGTATAATTTGATATATTGTTGAATATGGTTAGAAAGCATTTTGTTGAGGATTTTAGCATGGTTCATTATTGAGATTGGTCTATAGTTTTCCTTTCTTGTGGCTTCTTTATTTGGCTTTGGCATTAAGGTGATGTTGGCATCATAAAATGAGTTAGTCAATGTTCCCTCCACTTTTATTTTTTGGGAGAGTTTAAGAAGAATTGGTGTCAGTTCTTTCCAGAATGTTTGGTAGAATTCACCTATGAAGCCATCCGGTCCTGGGCTTTTCTTAGTTGGAAGGTTTTTGATGACTAATTCAATCTCGTTACTCGTGATTGGTCTATTGAGTTCATCAGTTTCTTCTTTCGTCATTGTAGGCTGCTTGTGTGTTTCTAGGAATTTGTCAATTTCCTCTAACTTATCCATCTCGTTGGCATACAATTTTTCAAAGTATCCTCTTATGGTACTCTTTATTTTGGTGGGGTCAGTAGTGATAGTCCCTTCCTCATTTCTTATTTTAAGTATTTGTATCTTCTCTCTTTTTCCTTTTGTTAGTCTAGCTAAGGGTTTGTCAGTTTTATTAATCTTCAAAGAGCCAGCTTTTGGTTTTGTTTATTTTTTCTAATTCTTTCTTATTTTCAATTTCATTTACCTCTGCTCTAATCTTTGTTATTTCCTTCTTTCTACTGCCTTTGGGGTTAGTTTGTTGTTCTTTTTCTAATTCCTCCAGGTGTACAGTTAGTTCTTTGATTTTTAACTCTTCTTTTTTAATATAGGCATTTATGGCTATGAATTTCCCTCTCAGTACAGCTTTTGCTGCATCCTAAGGGTTTTGATACATTGTGTTGTCATTTTCATTCGTTTCAAGGTAATTACTGATTTCTTTTGCAACGTCCTCCTTGACCCACTGATTGTCTAATAGTGTGTTCTATATCTTTGTGCCTAATCTGCTTCTCTGCCCCTTACTGATTTCCAGCTTCATTCCATTGTGGTCAGAGAAATTACTCTGTATAATTTCAATCTTTCTGAATTCATTGAGAGTTGTTCTGTGGCCTAGAATGTGGTCTATCCTGGAAAATTATCCATGTGCACTTGAGAAGAATGTATATCCCACAGTATTTGGGTGTAATGTTCTGTATATGTCTATTAGGTGCAGATTCTCTAATGTGTTATTCAAGGTCTTTGTTTCTTGATTGATTCTCTGTTGGAATGTTCTGTCTAATGATGATAAATGGTATATTAAAGTCCCCCACTATAATTGTAGAGGCATCTATTTCTCCACTTAGTTTTTTCCAAAAACTAAGTTTTTTCAATGTTTGCCTCGTGTATTTTGAGGCACCCTGGTTAGGTACATAAATGTTCATGATTGTTCTTTTCTCTTGATTACCCTTTTTATTAATATATAGTCACCTTTGTGTCTTAAAATAGTTTTGCATTTAAGGTCTATTTTGTCTGATATTAGTATAGCTACTCCCACCCTTTTTTGGTTATTGTTTGCATGTAAAATTGTTTTCCAACCATTCACTTTCAGCCTTCTTGCTTCCTTGCATCTAACATGGATTTCTTATAGACAGAATATGCATGAGTCATATTTCCTTGTCCATTCTGCCAATCTGTGTTTCCTTTTTGGAGAATTTAATCCATTAACATTCAATGTTATTACTGTCAAGGAATTACTTATATTAGCCACATTTTCTTTATGTTTATGTATGCCATATGTTGTTTTTATTTCTCTTTTTATCTTTTTAGATGTTCTTACATTCTTCTCCAACTCTCTCTCTCCTGTTTTTTTCCTTTCAACCTGCAGAACTCCCTTTAGTACTTCTTGGAGGGAGGCTTCTTATTGCCAATCTCTCTTAATTTCTGTTTATCTGTGAATATTTTGAATTCTTCCTCATTTTTGATGCCAGCTTTGCTGGATAGAGAATTTTTGGCTGACAGGTTGTTTTTTTTAAGCACCTTAACTATGTCATACCACTGCCTTCTTGCCTCCATGGTTTCAGATGAGAGATCAACACTTGATCTTATGGAGCTTTCCTTGTATGTGATGGATCTCTTTTCTCTTGCTGCTCTCAGTATTCTCTCTTTGTTTTGAGCATTGGGCAGGTTGACAAATATATGTCTTGGGGTGGGCTTGTTAGACATGTACATCCTAGACATGTACATCCATGTCCTTCAATAGAGTTGGGAAATTTTCAGCCATTATTTCCTCCCCTACTCCTTCTGCCTTCTTTGCCTTCTCTTCTCCCTTTGGGATGCCTATAATGTGTATGTTTGTGCATTTCATGTTGTCATTCAAATCCCGAAGTACCTGCTGGATTTTTTCTTTTTATCTATCTGTTCTATACTATCTGTCCGATTTCAGCTGTGCTGTCTTCTACATTGCTGATTCTTTCCTCTGCCTGTTAAAATTTCTATATCTTCCCTATCATAAGGTATCAGCTGCTTGCTTGGTAACCTGGTGGATCGCTCCTCTAAGGAGACCCGGGTATCCAACCAGGGACCTAGTATATGCAAGGTGGGAATTCCTCCACTGAGCTGAACTGTCTCCTTTGGTTAATTAGCCTTCAGAAAGCTATCTGCCCCTTTTCCTTCAGGCATTTAAAACTTCTACAGTTTGCTAGAGTCCTGCTGATAAGGTGCCTCCCTCCTGCCCCCAGTCTAGTTCCTCTCTTGCCCCAAATGGCTGGGCATGACAGCTTGCCTGAGCAGATCACTCCTCCCCTGTACCCCTCAGGTGGGGGTCCCTTCCAAGATTCAATGGGGGCTCAGCTGCCCAAACTCATGGCAATGAAACCACTCCCCACCCTCCCAGACTCCTCTTCCTACCAAGGAATGCCCCCTCCCACTCTGTTGGGAACAGGGAGCCAGCGGCTCCAGCAAGGCTACTTGCCCTGAGGGCAGGGTTCCAGCCACAGAGGCGAGCAACTCAAGGTTTCCTTTGGCCTCTTTATCTTTCCAGTACCCTCCTAGATGATTCAGAGCACCTTCAGGTTCTGAATATATCCAAAGCACCTCCTTTAAATAGGTCCCTGCATTCTCTCTCTTTTTTTTGTGAGAGGGTAAGACTGCCTACCTGCTTTGGCACCATTTTCTCTGTAGTTAAATTTGAATTTACTGTTTGTGTTGTACAGACCTATGGTGTTTTCCTTTTAAAGTTTTTATTCTAGTAACATTTACAACCTAAAATTTCTCCTTTTAACCACATTCAAATATATAATTCAGTGGTGCTAATTACATTCACAATGTTGTGCTACCATAACTACCATCAATTACTAAAACTTTTCCATCACCTAAAAAAAAACTGTACCAATTAAGCATAACTTCCCATTTCCTACCCTTACTACATCCCCTAATAGCCTGTAATCTAGTTTCTGATGCTGTGAATTTGTTTTCTGTGTATAAGTCCTTTACATCCTTGGTTAAATTTATTTCTAAGTATTTGATTCTTTTAGTTGCTATTGTAAATGGATTTTTTTTCTTGATTTCCTTTTCAGATTGATCATTACTATTTTATAGAAAAACAGCTGAATTTTGGGTGTTGATCTTGTACCCTTGTCGCTTTCCTGAGTTCGTTTATTAGCTCTAGTGCCTTTGTTGTGGATTTTTTAAAGGATTTTCTATATATAGGATCATGTTTTCTGCAAATAGAGGAAGTTTTCTTCTTCCTTTCCAGTTGGATGCCTTTTGTTTATTTTTATTTCTTAATCACTCTGGCTTGAACATCCAAGAGTATTCTTGTCTTGTTCCTGATCTTAGAGGGAAAGTATGATGTTATATGTGGATTTTTTATATATGCCCTTCATCACGTTGAGGATGTTTTCTTTTCCTTCTAGTTTTCTAGGAAGGGGTGCTGCATTTGGTTCAATGCCTTTTCTGCCACAATAGAGTTGATCAAGTGGTTTTTTTCCTTCATATTCTATTACTGTGGTATATTACATTAATTGTTTTTCTTATGCTGAGCCACTATTTCATACTTGGGATAAATCACACTTGATCATGGTATATGATTGTGTGTGTGTGTGTGTGTGAGGTACCAGGCCAAGGACTGAACCCTGGACCTTGTATGCAGGAAGCTGGCACTCAACCACTGAGCCACATTGGCTCCTCTGAGTTGGTTACCTCGTTTGTTTGCTTGTGTTTGTACTTTTGTTTCTAGGAGGCACCAGGAAATGAACCCATGTGGGAAGCAGGTGCCCAACTGCTTGAGCCACATCCACTCCCTGTAATTTTTAAATGTGGTATTAGATTGGGTTTGCTAGTATTGTGTTGGGGATTTTTGCATTTATATTCATAAGGGATTTTGGTCTGTAATGTTTTTTCTTGTGGTATCTTTATATGGCTTTGGTATTAGGGTGATATTGGCTTCATAGAATGAATTAGGGAGATTTTTCTCCTCTTCAATTTTTTGGAAGAGTTTCAGCAGGATGAGTGTTAACTCTTCTTGGAATGTTTGGTAAAATTCACCAGTGAAACCATATGATCCTGGGCTTTTCTTTGTTGGGAGGATTTTGATAACTGATTCAATCTCTTTACTTGTTATTGGTCTGTTGAGATCTTCTATTTCTTTTAGAGTCAGTATATGTTGTTCATGTGTTTCTAGAAACTTGTTCACTTCATCTAGGTTTTCTAATTTGTTGGCATACAGTTTTTCATAGAATCTTCTTTTAATCCTTTTTCTGTGGGGTTAGTAGTAATGTCCCTCCTGTCATCATTTCTGATTTTAGGTATTTGTGTTCAATCTCTTTTTTTCTTTGTCTGTTTGGCTGGAGGTTTATTGATTTTACTTATGTTTTCAAAGAACCAACTTTTGGTCTTGTTGAATCTCTCTATTTTTATTTCTCTATTTCATTTATCTCTGTTGTAATCTTTGTTATTTTCTTCTTTCTGCTCGCATTGGGTTAGGTTGTTCTTCTTTTCTATATCCTTCAATTGTGAATTTAGGACTCTAGTTTGAGATCTTTCTTCTTTTTTAATATAAGTATTTAGAGCTATAAATTTCCCTCTCAGCACTGCATTTGCTGCATCCTATAAGTTTTGGTATGTTGTGTTTTCATTTTCATTCATCTCAAGATATTTCCTAATTTTCCTTGTGATTTCTTCTTTGACTTATTGGTTGCTTAAGAGTGCATTGTTTAATTCCCACATATCTATGAATTTTCCCATTCTCCTTCAGTTGATGATTTCTGTATGGTAAGAGAAGATACATGATATGATTACAATATTTTTTAATTTATTCAGACTTGTTTTGTGACCTAATATATTGTCTAAATGAGGAATGATCCATGTATACTAGAGAAGAATGTGTAGTCTGCTGCTGTTGGGTGAAGTGTTCTGTATATGTTGGTTATGTTTGGTTGGTTTATAGTATTGTTCAAGTCTCCTGTTTCCTCACTGATATTCTATCTACATGTTCTATCCATTAATTCTATTAATTTCCCGAGTTCTGCCTGCTTAACTTTTATCGTGTCTATTATGTCAGCATCTCTTCCCTGAGTTCTTGCATTTTTGCTTTGAGATCTTCCATCATAGAGGCAATTAGATAATTGGATGATTAGGGTCTTTTTTTTTTCATTCATAGCAAAATATTTGTTATAAATTTTATCTGATCCATGGCAGCAGTTTTCTAGTGAGTGCTCATTGTATGTTAATTTTGTTACTCTTTTTCTTCATAGTTTTTTCATAAGTTTTCTTAATGTAGTACTAGTTCCTTTTTTATGCACAGCTTTGTCTGAGCTAGATTTTCCTGGACTAGTTCTTTGTAAGAGGTTCCTTGGTGTGTTGAAAGAGTCAGTTCAGAGTTCCAGGCTAGCTGATTTTCACATTAAAGCTCATCTCTTGTCTTCTGCCAAATATATGGCTGTTCTGAGGAATCAAGCAGCTCTACTTCCTCTGCTTCTGCTTCCCACTTTCTTGCAGTTGTAGTTTCAATAAGAGGTATAGATTTTTCACCCAATGGTGGGCCCTTGCTTTTAGGAAATTTGATTTTCCTGTGTTTTCTTGGATTTGCCTCTTGATCCCTTTTTCTGTTCAAATTTCTCTCAATAGCCTCTTTTCTCCAATCCTCTCTCTAAATTGTCCCAGATTTCAGTAGCTTTTTCCAGTCCTTACATTTAATTTGTTGTCTACAGATATCTCCTGTTTTGCTGAATATTGAGTTTGCAAATATTTTTGTTTTTTCATTCTCTGTTTTCTGTTTTTTGGTTTTTTTTTTTGCCTTTCTTTCTTTCATTCTTTTTTTTTTTTTAGGAGGTACTAGGGATTGAACTCAGGACCTGGTATATGGCAAGCAGGCACTCAACCACTGTGCTACCTCCACTCCCCAATGAGAGTTGGTTTTTTCGTTTGTTTGTTTGTTTTGTTTTGTTTTTAGGAGGTACTGGGGACCAAACCTGGGACCTTGTACATGAGAAGCAGGCGCTCACCCACTTGAGTCATATCCACTCCCCTCTGTATTTCTTTTAAATGATTTTCAGGGGCAGCTAGGATAATAATGATACTTTATTTTATTTTTTTTTTAAGATTTTATTTATTTATTCATTCATCCCCCCCTTGCTGCTTGTGCTCGCTGGGTCAGCTAACCACGCCATATGGGCGGGCTTGCCTTCACCAGGAGGCCCTGGGAACCGAACCGGGGGCCTCCCATATGGTAAACGGGAGCCCTACTGATTGAGCCACAGCCGCTTCCCAATAATGATACTTTAAAGTTTCTTTGTGTTTGAATTTTAGATTTGTCTCATAAACAGCATACAGCTGTACCTCATTCATTTAAAAATCCAATCCGAGAATCTGTCATTTATCTGGTTAATTTAATCTGTAATAATTATGATAATGACATACTGTATTTAGAATTGTTTCTATCACAATATTTCCTTTTTTCTATACATCATGTTTTTTCCCTTATTTTTCTTTTATTCCTTCTGTTGGATTGATTTGCATTTTCTTTATTTCACATCCTCTCCCTTAAACTGATTAAATTATACATTCTATTTGCTTCTTTCTTTTTGGTGGTTTCTTTACAAGTTTTTTTACGTTTAATTTTGAACTAACATTCAAACATACAGAACAGTTACAAAAATAATACAAACCCCATACAGATAACTCCAACATACCCCTACCCCACCCAATACCCAGACCTACCAGTTTTCACATTTTGCTACACTTTCCATGTCATTCTATTTATCCATGTACCTGTCTTGTCTTTATCCATTTTCTGAATACTTGAGTGTAAGTTGTATACTCCATGGTCCTTGAACACTTAAAACCACCATGTATATTTCCTAAGAACAAGGATATTCACTTATGTAGCCACCTTAAATCCAGTTATCAAGTTCAAGAAATTTAAATTGATATAAAGCTTACAATTTTTCTTATGCCCCAATAAAGTCCTTTTTAGCCTTTGTGCCCACCTTGCTAGATGCCACCTATGATCATGTATTGTATTTAATTGTCATTGTCTCTTTAGTTGCTCTCTCTATATTTTTTTAATTGTGGAAACATATATACAATATGGACTTTCCCATCTCATCCACTCCCAAGCATACCATTGATTTGGTTCAGCCACATTCACGGTATTGTAGTACTGTCATTACCTTCCATTACTAAAATTTTCCTGTGTTCCCAAACAGAAACCCTACACCCATTTTTGCATTGACTCCCCATTCTCCTTGCCCTCTGCCCCTGGAAACCTGTACTCTAATTTCTGTGTTTGTAAGGTTACATATCCTCCAGTATTTTCCTTGTAGTTACCAATTAGCTTCAATTTAACATCCTAAATCTATAGCAATCTTGTTTGCTTTGATACCAACTTAGCTTCAATAGTATACACAAACTAGGTTCCTATACCATTCCATCCCCCCACTTATTTATTTACCTTTTTAAAGATTTATTTAATTATTCCCCCTTCCCCCCTCCCCCCATTGTTTGTGCTCGCTGTCTGCTCTCTGTCTTCTTTTTAGGAGGCACCAAGAAATGAACCCAGGACCTCCCATGTGGAAGGGAGGCACTCAATCACTTGAGCCACCTCCACTCCTGTATTTTATTTATTTATTTATTTATTTATTTATTTATTTATTTATTTGAGGCACTGGGGATTGAACCTGGGACCTCATATACTGGAAGCAGGCACTCAACTATTGAGTTACACCTGCTCTTTCCCCCCACTTTTATGTAGTTCTTATCACAAATCATATATTTTTACATTAGTCCAAAACCACTGATTTCTCATTACATTTTATGCATTTGCCTTTTAGATCCTATAGGAAGTAAAAAATAGAGTTATAAACCAAAAATACTATACTACTGGCATTTATTATTATAACCCATGTTGTTACCCTCACTGGAGATCTTTATTTTCTCATGCAGCTTTGATCTATTGTCTATTGTTCTTTCCTTTCAATTTGCAGAACTCTCTTCAGCATCTGTTGTAGGGCTGGTCTAGTGGTGATGAACTCCCTCAGCTTTTGTTTATATGGGAAGTCTTAATTTTCCCCTCATATTTGAAAGACAGTTCAAATATGAATATAGAATGCTTGGGTGGCAGTTTTTTCTGTTAGCACTTTAAATAGGTTCTTTTATTGCCTTCTTGCCTCCACAGTTTCCAATGAGAAATCAGCACTTACTCTTATTGAGTCTTCCTTGTACATGTCATGTTATTTCTCTCTTGTGGCTTTCAGAATTCTCTTTACTTTGGCATTCAACTGTTTCATTATAATATGCCACATGGCATGGGTCTATTTAGATTTATAATTTTGGAGTTAGATGAACATCTTGGATGTATATTCCTGTCTTTTGTTAAATTTTGGAAGTTTCCAGCCATTATTTCTGTGAATGTTCTTTTTGCTTCTGTCTCTCTTCTTCTGGTATATCTACAATGCATATATTGAAAGTTCCTCAGGCTCTGTTCACATTTCTTCATTCTTTCTTCCTTTTGCCAGCTCCATTCTGCTGCTAAATCCCTCTAGGGAATTTTTAATTTCTGTTACTATAATGTTCAGCTCCTTTTTGCTTCTTTTATATAATTTCTACCTCTCTATTAATATTCTCTTTGTGTTCATCTATTTTTTCCCCCTAATTTTCTTTAGAGCATTGTACATTTTTCCCTTAGTTGTTTGAGCATATCTAGGACCATTTCTTTAAAATCTTTATATGGTATGTTCTAGGTCTGGTCCTCCTCATTGATGTTTTCTAGTGCTTTAATCATCTTTTTTTGCCTTTGACATCACTTCCTGTTTCATTGTTTTGTAACCTTTTACAAAAACCTGAACATTTTGATATTTTCGTGTGTTGTCATTGGAATTTAGATTCTGAGGCATCTGTTTCTTAAGTTTTTATCCAGCTTAGTTTTATTACAGAGCATTCCTTGAATGCCAGGAGCTAACAAAAAAAGAGGAGGAGGAGGAGGAATTTAAAAGAAACACCTTTCCAGTCTTTATGGATTGACTTGTGGGAGCATTCTCCTTCAGGGTTTATCCATAAAATGAGTTTAGAGAATAGCTCTAGGCTAAAGCATAGGGTCCTCCCTGGTCCTTTCAGTGTTTGTGTCTTGTGTTGGGCATGTATGTGTGACCCCAGGAATTACTGTGTTTACATGGATACATATGTCCCCTCTTCTCTAGGAAACAGTTCCCTCATAGTCCTGAGCACTGCACTGTATATCCTTTAGTCGGCAGTCCCTTGCCTCAGGTAGCTATTTGACTGCTCTCCCACATTTGTTCTTTATGAGAGGTCTGTGAGCTGCCTTCTACACACAGGACAAATTCTGGGATGGTGAGTGCCTCAAGCCACCAACAGACAGATTGGCCCAGACATGTATGCTCCCAGTATATGCATGAGGGTTGCTCTGCTTCCTCTGGAACCAGGATTGGGAATCCACTCTGGGAGTGCGGGTCAGTTCCATGTTGAGCCGGTAGGGGTGGAGGAAGGGCCAGCCATGGTGCCACAAGTTCCTACTGCTTTTAAGTAGCCTTTTTCTTGATTTGGTGCTTAACATTTTACTTGTCCTTTAACTGTTTTCTGGGTCTTTGAGAAAGATGCTTCTGCCAGTTCTTGCTGGTTGTTCAAAGTTTCTATGGGGATCACCTTACAATTATTCATATGCATATTTAACAGGATGTTAAATTGGACTTTCAGTTTTTTGGGAATTTCATCTGAGAACAGTAGGTGTAGATTAACCCTTTCAGAGCTATTCATGCTAAGAGATTGTGAATATATTTGTGACTCTTAGCTCATTACCCTCCTGGCTCTAAATTTAAAATAATGATTTCTTTAGAGAGAATTGTTGGTGTGTTCTGTGGTATTTCCCCTCTTTTTCTTCTCTCTATCGTCAGTTCAAGTGAGGGATATGTTAGAGAACCATTTGTAGAACCACTTAGAGAAATTCCTCCCCTGTAATTTGGGAAGGGTGCTGGTTTCTGACTCATGCCTGGCAAAAAGTTTTTAAAAGTTTAAAGGTATGTAAGATTTCAGGATGCTGGTCATGAGACAGCTCTGTCTCTCCAAGGTAGTTTTGTGTTTGTTTTTGCCGAGTGTCCCTAGTCTTTTGAAAGGTTGCCAGGGCAGAACTACCCAAGTCCCTAGACATTATTGATCAGTTTGGGCTCTGACAGCTATTCCCAGGGCCATTAAAACAGCAATTTTCACTCATACTGTTTGTTTTTTTTTATTTTTTTATTTCTTCATTTCTGGTTCTTGGTGCTCAGCTACATGTTATTTTATCCAGAATTTCTAGGAGTTTATAGTAGCAGGGTTTTAGGTTATTTTTATGTGGCATCTTGCCAGAACCGGATGTCTATTTAACTTGTTCAGTGTCTGCCTTCCATACTAGATAGTAAAGTCCAACACAGGCAGATAATTATTTTTGTTCACTGCTTTATCTCCAGCTATCAGCACAGAGCTTATGAACACCAAGCAAATATTTGTTGAACAAGTGAGTGACTTTCATGTACGCTAAGTTTTAGATGGTTAATAGATATAATTATGTAAACAAAAATGAACTACTCAATGAAGAGAGTTAAGGGAGGGCTAGGAAGCCAGGTCCCTTTATTATTTCAACTATGCTGCATCCAACTCACCTAATGGCTTTCTCCTGCATTTTTTTTGTCTCTCTCCTATATCCTCTTTTAAAAATCAAATTTACTTAAGTATAATGTACATTCAATAAAGTCTACCCATTTTAAGTGTAGATTTCACTGAGTTTTATTTATTTTTTTTTTTTAAAGGAGGTACCAGGGATTGAACTGGGACCTTGTACATGGGAAGCAGGCACTCAACCATTGAGCTACTGCTCTCCTCGATGAGTTTTGATACTTTTATACCCATGTAACCACTATCACAGTCAAAATATAGACTATTTCCATCACCACAAAGAGTCCCCTTATATAGCCTTTGGCCTGCCCATGTGCCAGCTGTGCCTGGAATCTCAGTGGAGCTGCAACTCCTACTCTACAGCTCAATGGACTCACCTAAGTCACCTGGTGAGGAGACAATGATGGACAACGGCCATCCCAGGGAATGGAGAGCGCCTGCAGCTGCAGGCAGGATAATCCCATCCATTATTTCCATGGGATATGGGCCCCTTCACTTGGAGGTGGAGTGGACATCACCATCCCAAACTCCTCAGGATTGGGGCAAGAGCTATGGACTAGAGTGGACTTAATGGTATTCTGTTGTAGACATATTGTGATTCAAGCAATGGAAGAAATTACGAGAGTGAGGTGGAGCCAGTGGCCACTGGACGCTTTCGGGGCAGGGAAGGGAAAAGCAGTTGTAATACAGGGGCTTTTTCAGGACTTGGGAATTATCCTGAGTGACATTACAATGACAGATATAGACCATTTTACATCAGCATATACCATGCAGAACTGTGGGGGAGAGAGTGTGGTCTACAATGTGAACTATGGTCCATGCTTAGAGGCAAAGCCCCAGGATATGTATATCCATTGCAGGTGATGTGCCACACTAATGAAAGATGTTTATGTGGGATGTTATGGGAGGTGTGGGAGGTGGGGAACATGGGAATCCCTGTAATTTTTGTATAACATTTATGTAATCTAAGCATCTTTTAAAATAAAAATATGTATTAAAAAAAAAGTACCACACAAATACAAAGTATCAACAATAGCAGAGTATATGTGAACATTGTACTTTTCCATGAATTATCTGTAATCCTGTAATGTTTCTAATGTAAAAATAATAATATTTCAAAATGTTATACTGACAGAAAAAATAAACTGCTTTAAAAAAAAAAAAAAAAGTCCCTTTATACCCTTTCCCAGGCAACCTTTTGAATCCTTGGCCCCAAGTAACCAATAATCTGCTTTCTGTCCCTAAAGGTTAGATTACTGGAGCCAAGGTGGTTGAGTAGGG
Organism: Tolypeutes matacus; assembly: GCA_026826555.1. Classification (NCBI taxonomy): domain Eukaryota; kingdom Metazoa; phylum Chordata; class Mammalia; order Cingulata; family Chlamyphoridae; genus Tolypeutes; species Tolypeutes matacus. Next base: position 11,385,934 of record JAKSZT010054134.1, read on the forward strand.
AACAACAGGCTGCATTCCTCCTCCAGAAGCTGCAGGAAGACATGCAGGCTTGCTGTGCATAGGGGAATTCTCAGGACCCTGGGGTGGTCGGAATGGGTGGCTGGAGAGAGGATGCCCAGCCAGGCACAGGGGAGTGATGGGCCACAGGGTGATCTGGCTGGTAAGGGGGGCCTAGCCAGATGCCAGAGGCCTGAGAGGAAGGCCTTGTTATTATTATTATTTTTTCCTCTTCTCATGGGTTACCAGTGGAGTGGCATGGTCACGGGCAGTGGGTGAGGAGGAGCCTAGCCGGATGCTGGTGGCCTGACAGGGAGGTCCAGTTTTTTTTTCTCTCTCTCTCTTTCTTTTTCTCTCTTTTCTCCTTTTTTCCTTTCTTCCTTTTCCTCTTTTTTCTTTTCTTTTTTTTCCCCCAGTTAAACACAGGCAATTCTAAAGATTTTTAATATGTGGAATCAGGTGTCAAAGAAGAGCCCTAACACAAATCCAAACAATAACAACAACAAAACTCTAGGCAGGAGAGAGAAACTGACCAATGGAGTAAACCCATCATTCTCTAGGATGCCTAGACATCAGCAAAAAACTACAAGCTATACTAAGAAACAGGTAGATATGGACTAGTCAAAGGAACACACTAAAAAGCTGGAGAAGATGCCAAATTTGGGACAACTAATCAAAGATATCTACACAAATTTCCTAAATCAATTCAAGGAGATTGAGGAAGAAATAAAAAAATATTAAGATACTGGGTGAGCATACAGAAGAATTGTAAACATACATAAAAATCTTATGGGAATGAAATGCACAATAGAAAAAATTATAAATACACTAGACTCACACAACAGCAAATTTGAACTGGCAGAGGAAAGAATTAGTGAATTGGAAGATAGGACATCCAAAATCACACAGATAAAAGAACAGATAAAGAAAAAAAAATGGAAAAATATTCCGCAGGGACTCAGGGAATTGAGTGACAGCACAAAATACACTATGGGTCACCCAGAGGGTGAATAGGAGGGAAAAGGGGCAGAAGGATTGTTTGAGGAAATAATGGCCCAAAATTTCCCAACTCTTATGAGGGACATGGATGTACATGTTCAGGAAGCACAGTGCATTCCAAACAGAATACATCCTAACAGTTCTACTCTAAGACACATATTAATCAGATTGTCAAATGCCAAAGATAGAGAATCCTGAAAGTAACCAGAGAAAAGAGATCCATCATATATAAGGGATCCTTGATAAAAATTAAGTGCTCATTTCTCATCTGAAACTATGGAGGTGAGAAGGCAGTGGTATGACATAGTTAAGATGCTGAAAGAGGAAAACTGCCAGCCAAGAATTCTGGATCCAGCAAAATTGTCCTTCATAAATGAGGAAGAGATTAAAATACTCAGATAAACAGAAATTGAGAGAATTTATCAAAAAGGGTCCAGCCCTTCAAGAAACACTAAAGGGAGTTTGCAGGTTGAAAGGAAAAGACAGGAAAGAGAGGGTTGGAGGAGAGTGTAGAAAGGAATATTATTAGTAAGGATAACTAAAAGGATAAAAAGAAAAATAAAAGTAAGATATATCTATAAGGCTAAAGAAAAAATAGGTTGAAGTAAGTACTGCTTTTGTAGTCATAAACATAGAATGTTAATGGATTAAACTCCCCAATTAAGAGACACAGATTGGAAGAATGGATAAAAAATATGACCCAAATTTATGCTGTCTACAAGAGATTCACCTTAGATCCAAGGACACAAATAGGTTGCAAGTGAAAGGTTGAAAAATGATTTTCCATGCAAACAGTAACCAAAAAAGAGCTGGGGTAACTATACTAATATCAGACAAAATAGACTTTAAATGCAAAACTGTTAAAAGAGATAAGAAGGACACTATATATTAATAAAAGGGGCAATCTACCAAGAAGTAGGAAAAATCATGAATATTTATGCACTTAACCAGGGAGCTCCAAAATACATGAGGCAGACACTGGCAAAACTGAGGGGAGAAATAGACATCTCTACAATCATAGTGGGGGACTTCAATACACCACTCTCAGCAAAAGACAGAATATCTAGACAGAAGATCAATAAAGAAACAGAGATCTTGAATAGTATGTTTAAAGAATGTACTATATAGACCTAATGAACATATACAGAACATTGCACTTCAAAACAGCAGGATATATATTCTTCTCCAGTGCTCATGGATCATTCTCCAGGATAGACCACATTAAGTCATAGAACAAGTCTCAATGAATTTAGAAAGATTGGAATTATACAAAGCACTCTGACCACAATAGAATGAAGCTGGAAATCAATAATGAGTGGACAACTGGAAAATTCACAAATATATGGAAATTAAATAACACTCTTAAATAATCAGTGGGTCAAGGAGGAAATTGCAAGAGAATCAGTAAATATCTCAAAGCAAATTAAAATGAAAACTTTGGGGCATGTGCCCTGAGGTGGGGAGCATGATTGGGACGAGGCGTGATCTGCCCAGGGCCCATCCTCTGAGTTGGGAATGCTCTGAACGTGACCACCTCCCACTCCTTCACCCGCCGCAGATGGGGAGGAGAGCAGACGAGTTGCCACCATGGGATGACGGGACACCAGAGCGACCCGGTTCCCTCAGGTTTAATTTTTGTTTAAGCTGCAATTATGGAGCACATACAAGGGACCTGGAAGACAATCAGCAATGGTTTCGGATTCAAAGACATGGTGTTTGATGGTTCCAACTTCATCTCCCCTTCAATAGTTCAGCAGTTTGGCTCTCAGCACCCAGTTTCAGATGATGGCTGACTCACAGATTCTTCTAAGACAAGCAAAACTACCCATATTTTCTTGCCAAAACAAGCAAAGAACAGTGGCCGATGTGCAAAAAAGATTGAGCTTGCATGACTGCCTTATGAAAGTGCTCAAGGTGAGGACCTTGCAACCAGATTGCTGTGTAGTGTTAAGATTCCTCCAGGAACACAAAGGTAAAAACACATTCAGACTGGAAAACTGATGCTGCCTCTTGTATTGGAGAAGAACGTCAAGTAGATTTCCTAGATCATGTACCCCTCAGAACACAGAACTTTGCTTGGAAGACGTTCCTGAAACTTGCCTTTCGGACTGGAGTTCAGCTCTTCTTGTTTCCAAATTCCAAATTCTATTGGTGATAGTGGGGTCCCAGCGCTACCTTCTTTGACAATATGTCAGATGTGAGAGTCTCTTTCCTGGATGCTTGTTAGTTCCCAGCACAGATACTGGGAATTATGCCTTCACCTTTAGTACTTCCAGCCCCTCCTCTGAAGGTTCACTCTCCCAGCTGCAAAGGTCAATGCCCATGCCTAATATCCACATGGTCAGCCTACCTGTGGACAGCAGGATGATAGAGGATGCAATTCGAAGCCACAGCAAATCAGCCTCACCTTTAGCCCTGTCCAGCAGCCCCAACAATCTGAGCACAATGGTCTGATCACAGCCCCAAACCCCTGTGCCAGCACAGGGAGAGCAGACACCAGCATCTGGGACCCAGGAGAAAATTAAAGTCAGACCTCATGGACAGAGAGATTCAAGCTATTACTAGGAAATAGCTAGTGAAGTGATGCTCTCCACTGGATTGGGTCAGGCTCATCTGGGACATGCAAGTGGCATAGAGATATTGCAGTAAATATCTTAAAGGTTGTTGACCCTACATCAGAGCAGTAGTCCCAGGCCTTCAGGAATGAGGTGGCTGTTCTGCACAAAACATGACATGTAAACATCCTGCTCTTTGTGGGGTACATGAAAACCTGGCAATCATGACCCAGTGATGCAAGGGCAGCAGTCTCTACAAACACCAGTATGTCCAGGGGACCAAGTTTCAGATGTTCCAATTAATTGACATTGCCTGGCAGACAGCTCAGAGAATGGACTATTTGCATGCAAAGAACGTCATTCATAGAGACATGAAATCCAACAATATATTTCTCCATGAAGGCTTGACAGTGAAAATTGGAGATTTTGGTTTGGCACAATCAAGTTGCGCTGGAATGGTTCTCAGCAGGTTGAACAACCTACCAGCTCCATCCTGTGGATGGCTCCAGAGGTGATCCAAATGCAATAACGCATTCAGCTTCCAGTATGATGTATACTCCTATGGCATTGTATTATATGAGCTGATGTCAGGGGAGCTTCCATATCATACATCAACAACTGGAACCAATCATCTTCATGGTAGGCCAAGGTCATGCCTCCCCAGATCTTAGTAAGCTATAAAAGAAATGCCCCAAAGCAATGAAGAGGCTTGTAGCCTTGTAGCCGACTGTGTGGAGAAAGTTAAGGAAGAAAGTCCTCTTTTCCTCCCAGATTCTGTCTTCCATCAAGCTGCTCCAACACTCTACCAAAAATCAACCAGAGTGCTTCTGAGCCATCCCTACATTGGGCAGCCTACACCAAGGACATCAATACCTGCATGTTGAAGACATCCCATAGGTTGCCTGTCTTCTAGATGGACTTTGCACCTGCACCCAGGGGGTGGGGGTGGGTAGGAGAGTCAACAAGACCACTGTTCTGCTCCCTTTCTATGGTACAGAAAGCTGATTTTCAGAGAAGCTGCTGCTAAGGACCTCCTAGACTACTCACAGGGCCTTAATTTCATGTTGCCTTCTTTTTTACCCTTTCTGGCCCTGGGAGAAGGAATCCATTCACAATGCTGATTTATCCCGCTCCCTACCTTCTTCCAAGTTCATGAGTCAAGCCTTCTCCAGATGTGCAAGTAGAGGCAGATGGCAATACATCATCTGGGGTCCTGGCTATTGGCTAAATGAGTATTTTTAAGACAAAAAAATGCACTCAGAAGGGGAAGTAAAGATAGCAGGGCAATCCAGCCCTGATGTTGTGGGAACATATGGATTTTGGAAATAAGCTCCTTATGTGGAATGCGGTCACAGGAAGGACTCTTCTTCAAAGATAGCGGTAGGGCGCCAAACAGGTAGTTTTGCACATAATGTACCACAAAGCCCAGGATTGTCTGTACCCTGGCCTCCTGAAGGCATCTGCTTTGGTACTATGGAACTTAACTTCCTGGATACTTCCTTCTTTTGCACAGCCTGTGAGGTCTCCAGTACATTGGGATGGTTTTCCAGATGAAGTGAATGGTCTGCCCCTCCTGGTCTCCATTGTCCTCTCAGGGAGCAGTCTTTCATGCTGAATTTATTCTTCCAGGAGCTACCTCTATGGGGTGGGGCTGCAGAGCCAGTCTTGTCTCTACAGTCACATCATGTATATTCAAGGAAATCAAGAATACAGATTTTCTTGATGATTTGTGTTTTAATTTTGTTTTTATCAAGCCTGACAAAATACAGTTATCCTATGGTTCCTCAGTTATGTTATTTAAGTAAAATAAAGTTTAAAAATTGGCAATTTCCTAGCTAGACTAACAAAGAAAAAAAGAGAGAAGATGCAAATAAATAAAATCAGAAATGAGAGAGGAGACATCACCACTGACTCCACAAAAATAAAGAGTATCACAAGAGGATATTATGAAAAATTGTATGCCAACAAGTTGTACAACTTAGACAAAATGGATGAATTTCTAGAAACATTCAAGCAACCTGCACTGACAAAAGAAGAAATAGAAGACCTCAATATACCAACCACAAGTAATGAGATTGAATCAGTCATCAAAAACCTCCCAACAAAGAAAAGACCAGGACCAGATGGCTTCACAGGTGAATTCTACCAGTTATTCCAAAAAGAACTAATATCAGTCCTACTCCAAGTCTTCCAAAAAATTGAAGAGGAGAGAATATTACCTAACTCATTATATGAAGCCAGTATCACCATATTACCAAAGCCACATAAAGATGCTACAAGAAAAGAAAATTACAGACCAGTCTCTCTAATGAACTTAGATGCAAAAATCCTCAACAAAATACTTTCAGTGCGAATCCAACAACACATTAAATGAATTATACACCATGATCAAGCGAGTCTTATTCCAGGTATGCAAGGATGGTTCACATAAGGAAATCAATTAATATTATACATCACATTAGCAGATACAAAGGAGAAAAATTACATGATCATTTCTATCAATGCAGAAAAGGCATCTGACAAATTCCAGCATAATCTCTCGATAAAAACACTTAGAAAAATAGGAATAAAAACAAAAATAAATAAATAAATAAATAAACAAATAAATAAATAAATAAACCGGAAAAAAAAGCAAAATAGGAATAGAAGGAAACATGGTAAAGGGCATATATGAAAAAACCCATTGCTAGTATCATACTCAATGGTAAAAGGCTAAATAAAAGCTTTCCCTCTAAGATCTAGAACAAGACAAGGATGCCCACTGTCACCACTCTTATTCAACATTGTGTTAGAAGTTCTTGCTAGAGCACTTAGGCAAGGGGGAAAAAAGGCATCCAGATGGGAAAGGAAGAAGTAAAACTTTTACTATTTGCAGATGACATGATCCTATGTATAGAAAGTCCTGAAAAATCGACAACAAAACTACTAGAGGTAATGAAAGTTTAGATTACTCCTTTCTAGACTTTCATATAAATGGAATCTTACACTCTTTTGTGTCTGGTTTCTTCCATTCATTGTAGTTTTTGAGATTCATCCATCTTGTTGTGTGTATCAGAAGTGCATTCTCACCCCTATCCTTTTGAAATGAAAGGAGTTTTAGCTGTTTGTAAAGGAGTACTCCTGCTTTTCCTTTTCTCTAATTTATCCTGTTGATCTTTCCTCTTTCTCAATTTCCTTCATTTCCCGTCTAACAACAGATGTGATTAAGTCACTCTTCCACAGGTTCTTTAATCCAAGATGTCTGTAAAGAGCTGGAATATGACTAAGATATCATCTTCACACAGACTTATTCCTGAGTGGAAGGACTTGAAACACCTCATAAATAAGATCCTGAAGAATATAAAGGTGATATGTGTGAGAGATATACACATGGTGGGTTGGACTAATTATCTGTCTCTGCCAAAGCAGGCTGTGGTATGGGCAAGATATATGCAGCTTTGGAAAAGTCCTCCCATATTTCCAAACAACTCCCCCTTCTAGATTAAGATGACAGCATTAGGTACAGTTAGAACCCGTTCTGCTGCAAGTAATAGAAAATGGTGACTAAAACCAGTAGAAGGCATCTTTGTCTTACATGTTGTCAAAGACCCAGGTTTTTTTTTCTTTTTCACCATCCTTGATATGTTTACTTACTGCTTTAAAGTTACATGGTAGTGGCTGCACTCCCAGGTATCACTTCAAACTGCAGTTAGGTAGAAGAGGGAAGTGCAGAGAGCATAGGGCTGTGCCAATCTTGGAATACCATAGTGTTACTCTATGTTGTAAGATTTTGTGGGTTCATGATCACCCTGAACAAAATCAGAGTTTTATTAGGATGGAAGGAGGCAGGAAGAGAGAGAGAGATTGATATAGAGTAGGCAACAGTAGTGTCAGGCACAGATATTCTTAGCCTTTTAGAGTCCTTTGTAGAAAAGCACTAATATTGTTGAATGAGTAAATGAGTTGTTTGTACATGAAGGTGGGGAAAGGAGAAAAGAAAGTGATTAACTAATGAAATAAGTGATATATAAATGAGCTTTCTGATTCAGTTAAGAGGGATGGAGGATTGGGAGCTCAGACAGAAGGGTCCTTTCAACTCTACTGTAGCTAGTGAATCAACAATGCTAATGGGTGATGGAAACTCACCCATAATTTGGACAGAGATTTGAAAATGAGAAATGTAGGAAGAAGAGAGATTCTGAGTTGGAGACATTGGCCTCAGTATAGTCTCAAATTCTTTGTGGATTCAGGAAGCAGGCATGGTGGACAGTATAAGGAAAAAGTATTAATACTTCAGTTTAATTCAGTATTTTATGTTATAACTAGGTAGTAACAGCAGAAATTTTGATGCAGAGAAACTAGGAGAGTTAGGTTCATGGAGCATGGTTCAGGAGGGAGATATAAGACTGAGAAGGGGGATCCCAAAGATAAACTCCATAGATCTTAGTTTTGATTGATCATTAGGAGGAGTTCATATACACATATCACTGGCATATGCTATATCCCTCGGAGGTAGCATATTGTGTATGATCTACTGTGTAATATGTTAAAAGGTATATCTGTCTCCATTGATATATATACACTGGGGTAGAATACAGAATGTTAAAACTGAAGCACAAAAAACTCCATGTTGAGTATAGCATAAGTTTTCATTGGATGCACATAAGTGTAGTGAAGAAAGTGCATGCTACCAGGTCTAGCTGTCATACATGACAGCCATTCTATTACTTATCAGTGAAGTATGAGTTTCCCATAGGCAGTATATCATGAATGTATGATTGTGACAGAAGTGGTCCTTTGGGTGTAGGCAGGAACTTTGAGGAGTTCCAACTACTGCAGGTACAGATATTTGCCAAGGTTGCATTCCTTTGTCATGCTCATATAGGATTGTATTCCTTTTTACAGAGCACTTATTTGTTTTGAACAGTCAATTCAAACTGTCTGTTTCCTCTGTTGGGCTTTACTTTCTTGAGAGCTAGGGCAATGTCTGCTTTGTTCAGTGTTGTATCTCTAGTGTCTGTCATGGAACTTATCAGCCTTTCTCAACTGGGGTTCCTCATCTGAATGATAGAATACAGAAAATAGTCTGAGAAGCTATTTTTGTCAGTTCCCCAAAGGGTAGTATATAACTAATAGCATTCTAGATACATAGGAGAGAAATTAATTTATTATGTGGAATGGTACCTTAGGACATTATGGCTTAATTATCTGACAGAAACTTGGTTGGGAAAGGCTGGAGGGCACTTTGATCAATTAGAATGCATTCTCTTGCCAGCTGAGGATCAGGGAGAGATGACTCCTCAAATAATGCTTTCCAGTTGGTTATCTAAAAACAAAAACAAAACAAAACAAAAAACATGTCCACTAATCCCTCAATACATACTTATTAAATGAATAAATGAGTAAGTCTCAACCTTCTTTACTCTGGTCATTCCTCTCTTAGGTTGATGAAGAAGAACCAAAGAATGATGTGGTTGTATTGAGTGATTGGCCTGAGACTCTATATCAGGAATCCTACTATTCCAATAACAAGCCTTTTGTCTGCGTCTACTCCTTCAATGTCAACTATTTTGTCTCCTTAAACTGGATGGAACCTATAACCAGACAAATGCAGGTAAAACTATCTCTTTAATACAATTTACATGCATCAGACCTTAGCTACTGTCATCTCAGAATGATGGGGTGATTCTGAATCAGCTACAATAAGTGTCCATCTCTTTGTCCAAGTTTGACCTGGATGCAGTGATCCTTCTTCACATATAGTCATTAGGCCCAGCAGAATTCATACTATCCATAAATTGGACTGAAGGCCAAAGAAAGGATCTTTTAACCATGGTGTTTCTATCACATACCCACCTCCTAGAATCAGGAAACTCTGACAGTCAGGCTGTCCAGTCTTTCCTTAGCCCCACAAGAGGAAAAAAGAATCTAAACTTTCAGCCCTTCCCTATCCCACCATGATCTTCCTTCATGGTCAGGCTTCTGTCTGTCTTCCTCTTCTAGGTGGTACTTTGGATACAGAAAAAAGATGAAGAAATGAAAGGGATTATAGAGAAGATGGAGTTTCCCATGGTGGATCAAGTGCCACCCATCCAAGCAATGGTCCACACTGGTTCCTACCACATGTTAATTGCTTACTGTGGTGACTTGTGCCTGCGACTCTTTGCAGATCACCATAGAGCTTTCACATCTCTGGGTACAGTGACCTGCCGTTTCTACATCAGCTGCCTCTGCTATGATTCAGAAACTGAGATGCTGCTGTCTGGCACCTCAGGGGCTGTGGTTACCTGGTTCATCCTACCAAATGGCAAAAGCCTCCAGATGGCTCAAACTGTGCCCATGCCTGGTCATGAGCTTGTACAGGGCTTTTCCTTGAATGGCCCCCAGGGCTCCCTTCTGGCTCTGTGTGAGAATACAGTGAGGGCCTTTACCCACCAGGGCCAAGGTCAACTGGAAGAGGTAAAGAGTTTCACTCCCATAGCAAGTGGCTCCTCCATCACCTGCTCTTTCACTTGTGTTTCTCAGGGCTATCTCTATGCTGGAAGCAGGGCTGGGGAGATCCATGCTTGGGGTCTAGACCATGGCAATTTCCTCCACAGCTTCCAAGCCCATTCCTCATCAGTGATCTGTGTCCATAGCCGACCAGAGATCCACACCTTACTAACAGCAGGCAGTGAAGGCATAGTCAGGGAATGGAATCTTACTTCTGGGAACTTGCTGCGGCAGCTGGATATTGATGAGGATCTGCAGAAACTGCAATTTATTGATAACACCACTTTTTTCTGCCAGACTACTTATACTTTCTCATTGCACCACCTGCCCTACTTTTATAGTCTCTTCAATGTCTGTGGTTCTGCTCCCCAGCAGGTACAGCGGGTCTGCTGCAGCCATAATTGTACTCGGATCCTCTGTGCCACCGAGGATGGTTTGGTGCGTTTCCTGTCTCCAGTAACAGGGAATCTCCTGGTTATAACCTGGCCTCTGCTTGTTATGGATAAGGCTGTGGCTTGGGCCTATGACTCAGACAGAGAAGAGCTCTTTGTGGCAACAGGCAGTTCTGATGTTCTGGTATTTGATGCAACCCGTTCTCCTTGCACAGTCAAGTATCTTGTGCGTACTTCAGTAAAGTGTGGTGATACAGTAAGATGCCTGGCTTATGGGCGGTCCCATTTGGTTAAGGGCCTACAAGGACTGATGTTCTGTGGGCACCAGAGTGGCATTGTGAGAATCCTCTCCCACTATAGCTGCGCCCGACTAGAGAAGACTGTTCACTCTGGAGAAGTATTGGCACTGTCTACCCTGGAAGGTCCCCAGGAAAACTCCTTGCTGTGTTCCTATGGTATGGATAATTTTGTATATGTAACAGAGGCTGTGCTTCAGGCCAACAAGGTAATCCTGCAGCCTCTCAGCAAAATTCTCAGTAGTTGTCCCCTAAAACATGTGATACTCTTGCCTGGTTCTGTGGGTGCCATCACTGAGAATGACTGCTGGCTTCTCTGGAACTACCAAGGCTTGCAGACATCTTCAGAATCAAAACAAAGCTGTACATTTAGAGAGACAAAATGCCTGCATCAGTGTGCCATCACTTCATTTGATGTCTGCCTTTCTCTGAAACTTTTTGTCACGGGGGCCATTGATGGCACAGTCCGTATCTGGGACTTTCATGGTAGACTTATAACTGAGATGGATTCAGCATTGCATTTTGGCCCACTCTGCTTTGCCAATAATCGGGGTGACCTGCTTTTGACTTTTAACCAGAGTCTCTACCTAGTATCCTGCTTAAAATTGTTCCCTCCATCTCTACTGAGTCATCTAACTATCCTAAACAATGCAGATGAAATCCAAGAAGTACCTAAGCCCTTCCTGCCTAGCTTCTTCTTTTCTTTTGAAATAGTATTTGTGCCCAAATTTGTCTACCTTGGACAAGGGCTGCAGGAATTACAAGGGCTAGAGTCACTTGTTAATAAACGGGTTATTGCCTTTGACAATACTGTGCCCCATGTTGTAGAGGAAGAGAGAGGCAGGCCCCTTGGGATTCAAGAGGAATCTCAGCTGCAGTTTTTGAAGGATAAGGATATTGATATGTCTGTTCTTGACCCCAAGCATGATCGTCCCTTACACATGGTTCCTGCTCAACTACAGCTACCTGGCTGGGATGGACTCAACCCCTACCATATATTACGGCACTTTTTTGGTCGAGGGCGGGAATGGCCCTTTGCTCCTGATGGCTATATCCCCAACTCAGTGATCCGTGCTCGTATTTGGCCTGAAGGTACTCCAGTCTTCCTGCACTGTGATCTGCATCTACCTTGCCAAGATAAGGACTGGGACCTAACTGAGCTCTTAAGATCCAAGGAAATGTTACCTATGAATGTGGTAGAAGAGAGAATCTCAGTGAGTACAAAAGTGGATAAATTCAGAGAGCGAACTGGAACTTTTTTTGATATTCTCATGGGCACAATAAATCAAAATTGGATAGAAAGAAAATTTAATGAAGGGCTTCTGGATAATTTAATTGAGGCTATCCTCAACCTCACAATTTACTGTTCTGTAGAGAAATACAAAAAATATTTTAATGTCCTGGCACAAATTTTTGCCACTTACCAAATATCTCCCAAGTTGCGCTCTGAGGCTGCCCGTCACCTACTGGATGATACAACCCATTCCAATCCCCGTATCCGCGCACTAGCCTGGGAGGGGCTGTTTAGGTTAGGCCTCATGAGCCATCTCTTTGCTATTCCACTGACTGTGGGATTGATGGACAATGATGAGGATGTGCGGACTAAGGTCTTATATCTTATGACAAGAGTCACAGGCATCCAAACTAAGACCATGCTGGTACGCCTACTGCAGAAACAAGAAACTTTACAGGAAATGCAGTAAGTTGTTTGGTGGACCTCCCTTCTTCTGATTCCTTGTAGCTCCTAACTTCCAGAATCTGAGTGTCTCTTCCCCTTTTCCATAGCCCTTTTCTATTTTCCTCCCTCTGTGTTCATTCTTTCTTTTTTTCTTTTTTCCAACACCTAGTTCTTTTCTCTTGACCATTGACTAGCCTGTTCTTCTATCATTTCCTCATTTACTTAAGAATCCTCAAGACTCAAG
>JAKSZT010054134.1:11403565-11432333 GCA_026826555.1 Tolypeutes matacus
GGCTGGGGAAGAAAAGAGACAGGCTGGGGAAGAAAAGAGACAGGCTCGGGAAGAAAAGAGACAGGCCCAGGAAGAGGAGAGACAAGCTCAGAAAGAGAAAAGAAGCGCTCTAAAAGTGAAGAAAGAACCTGAGAAAAAAACCCCACTGGCCAGAGAAAAAATGAAACCGGCCCCAGAAGAGGAGAAAAAGATGGAGGAAGTCCAGAAAAGTCCCCAGAAAGAAGAGAAACAGGCCATGGAAAAAGAGAAACAGTCCAAGAAAGAGGGGGAAGAGATTAGGAAACAGGCCAAGAAAGAGGGGAAAGAGATCAGAAAAGATAGGAAAGCAATTGAGAAGAAAAAAGAGTGGACCTGGGGAAAAGAAAAACTAGCCCTACAACAGGAGAAACAGGCACAGAAAGAGAGAATATGGGGTCAGAAGGAGAAGAAATGGTCCTGGAAAAAGGAGACAGAGATTGAGCCAAAAAAACAATTGGCTTGGAAAAAAGGGAAATTGTCATTAGAAAGGGAAGGACAGGCTGGTGAAATGGAAAAACAGTTCAAGGAAAAAGAGACAAGGACATTGGAGAAGAGACCGGCTCAGAAAGACAGCAGACTGGCCAAGGAAGAGGGACATATTGCTAAGAAAGAAAAGGCAATAGCCAGGAAAAGAATTGCCACAATTGAAAGAAGGCAAAAAATATTGAAAGAAGACAAAGAAATTATGGAAGAAAAGGATAAACTGCCCCAGGAAGAGAGGAAACTGGCTTATGACATTAGGACCAAAGAGAAAATAACCAACAAGGTGCAAATACAGGCAACAAAGACACTGGATATAGAAAAGGGGATTAGTTCTGAAGAAAAGGAGGCTAGTTCCATGGAAAAAAATTTAGGTATGAGAGAGAATCAGCTGTTGAGGATCCTGGGTAAGATAATCAGAGAAATGGATCATGTGCCCTTGGAAGAAATGGAAATAACTGAAGAAGAGAGAGAACTGGCTCAGAAAGGGAGAACACTGACTGATGAAGAGAGCTTGGAGAAGGACCGAAAGTTATTGGACAAGTTATTGGACAAGGTCCAGGAAAAACCACTATTAGATAAAATCCAGGTAGAGAGTGTGTTAAAAGAAGTCCAGGAGCAATGTCTATTAGAAAAAAGGCCATTAGAGGAGCTTTTGAAGAGGATTGAAGAGAATGAATCAAAAAAGATCCAGATGAAATGGTTATTAGAGAATATGAGAAATATACTGTTTGAAGAATTGTATGAGAACTTGATTGAGAAGGAAATAGAGGAAGGTCCAACTAAGAAGGGGAAAGAGGAGGAGAATCTGCCTGAGGAAGAGGAGGAGATCCTGCCCAAGAATAAGAAAGGGAAATGCCTGATTCAGAAGAGGAGAAAGAAAGTAAGTCTGGGGGAAGAGAAACTGGAGAACTTGGCTAAGAAGCATAAGAAAAAGAGTTTGACTCAAAAAAGGAAAAAGGAAGAGAGCTTGACTAAAGAGAAAGAAAGGCTGACTAAGAAGAAAAAGGAAAGCCCAAGTGAGGAAGAGAAGGATGAACTTAGTGAGGAGAAGGAGCTCCTGAGCGAGGAGGAGGAGGAGAACCTGAGCGAGGAGGAGGAGAACCTGAGCGAGGAGGAGGAGAGCCTGAGCGAGGAGGAGGGGAGCCTGAGTGAGGAGGAGAGCCTGAGCGAGGAGGAGGAGGAGAGCCTGAGCGAAGAGGAAGAGGAGAGCCTGACTGAGGAGGAAAAGGAGGAGGAAGAGTTGGAGAAAAACATAAAGGAAGACGACAAAAAGGAAGAAAGGGAGAAGGATGTAGAAAGAGTATTTAAAACAAAGTTCTCAAAGGAGAGAGTGAGCTTATCCAAGCTAATGATAGAAGGCGAAGATCTTGCTGAGGAAAGGGAGGGTACTGCTAGAAGGAAAATGCTTTTTAAGAAAAAGAGATTGCAGAGTATCTCCAGACCTATGGACGAGGCTATGTGGCCAAGCTTTCTGAAAATCCCCTTCGAGACACCACTTCAAGAAGCCATGAGGGAAAAAGGAGAAATGCCCTTGAAAGTTTTAGGGGATCGTTTGGATTTGGAAGAAGGGCAGGACAGTCAAATTCTTGGAGAACACCCCATGACAAGTGCATGGGGAAGACAAGGGAATATACTCTTGGAGAAAGCCAGGGATGTGTTTTTGCAAGTCATGGAAACAGGCTTAGAGACCCAGATCCCAGAAGGCCTCCATAAGCCGAAGTCCCGATTATCTGATATTATCATGGAACCACAGAAACTTGAATGCAGGCCCACAAGTGATGAGTGGAAGTGGTTCATGCAGTATCATCAGGATTTCCCAGTAGGGAAATATGAGGACTGGGCCTCAGCCTCAGCCCCAACCCTTGCCTTTTTACCTGAAATGACAGCTAATAGATACCAAACGCCACGCTATTCAGAAGCAAGCTTCTCAGATGAGGACTGGATTAGCAATGCCTTAATAAGGTTGGAAGCAGGAGAGCAACTTTCCAGGGACAGTTTCCATAGACTGAGCCAGTTCCTCAAAGACTTCAGTTCAAAGGGATACTTGAAATGGATGCGTCTGGTCAATCTTAAGGCCATTGCTAAACACCACAGGCAGAAACAAGAGTTAAGTCGCACTGATATATCACAACTTTTTAAGGATGATTTGAGTCCAATGCACTTAGAAGTTATCCCTCCAATTAGAAGAAAGGAAAAGCATAGCTGGCTAAAGCCATTCACTGTTCCTAAACCAGTGTTACCATCAGCCACCAAGAGGATTCCTACCTCACAAACTCTAAATTGGCATCTCTTAGCGGAATCCTACAGGAAGAAGGAGGCACAAAAGGTATCCCGTGCTGTCAAGGAGATAAATCACCTTTATCCAAACAGAAGATATGTTCCCACAGCTCTCTATTCCTCTGTGGACAAAAAATCCCTGGCTTTGATATTCCAGAAGGACTTCCAGGCCTTGCAGGGCAGGAGTGAGCTCCCAAAATTTCCCAAGTCAAAGAAGAAAGTGCTGCCTATCCCTGTATCACTATTACCATCAGTCACCAAGAAGATTCAAGTCCCAAAGGCTGTAAATTGGCATATTTTAGGAGAACCTTATAGAAGTGAGCGGGCACAGCAGTTATCCAATGCTCGCAAAGAGATGGCGATACCACATTTTTATCCTGCCACAAGAGATGTTTTCACAGGTATCCATGCCTCTGTGGACAAACAAACCCTAGCACTGATGTTTCAAAAGGACTTCTGGGCTTTTAAGGGTAAGAGGAAGTTTCTCAAATTGCCCAAAGTGGAGAAGAAGGCACAAACCATCCCTAAAAAAAGGGGAGAAGTGCCTCGATGGGATACATTTGTGGCACTGTACTATGTTTTGCGGATGTTGCAGCAGCGATATGCAAAAGACCACACTGCTTGGATGGAACAGTTCTACCAGCTCATGGATCTGTACCAACTTAAGTCCCCTCAGATCCAGAGGCTTCTATTAGATTTGTTACACAGAGAGGAACCCCAATCCCAAGATACTATTTACAAAAAGGCTCTGAAGACCAAGGAGCTGATGCTTGGTGAGCGGTTGTTCTGTGGCTTGTTCTGTGGTGTTTCCCAAGTCCCTGCAGGTCTCCTAGCATTCCAGAATGTGATACCCCTCCCTGGGCAGAACATTGTGCATACTCTCCAACCTGTTGGCATTGCCCGATATGGGTTCCTCGAACTTGCCTGGAAAAGCCTACCGCAAGTTGATTCTTACCTTATTGAGAGGCTGCCCAACATCCCTACTCCTACTCTCTGACCTATTAGGACTCTGAGGTCCTATTTGAAAATGAACCTGGGCCTCAGATTTTAAGCCTCTTTACTTGGTTCCCAGTTAGAGGTGGGGCTAGATGAGTACCCATCTGTTTCTGTGTACTGAATAAAGTGACATTTCTTAGTTGTAACAAATATTCTAGCCTGTTTATTTCTACTCTTTTCCAAGCCTAGAATTTCTTGGAAGTGGCCAGAGAAAACAGAAACTCTTTGCTCTAAGAGAGGGACAATTTTTTTCAGTCTGTGAGGTACATCCTTTGGAGGGCAGGGGCCAGTACCTGATCACCTTTTGATAGAAAAGTCTGTCCTGGCACTCTTAAGAACTCCTTTGGTTCTTATCCCTTTCCTCAGAGGGTCTGGGAAGGAGAGTATCTGGCACAGTTGGGCTTGTACTTAGCATTAATATGAGAAGAAGCAGAGAAGATCCATAATTTTGCTCCTTTATAAACTTTAACTTAAGATCGTGAACATCTCTAAATCTGTGTTCTCATCTACATAATGGTGATATAGAGTGAAATAGTGGTTAAGAATGCCATCTTTGAATTCTGAAGAACTCTTATTCCAATTTTTGCTCTGCCATTTACCAGCACTTTTATTTCTCTGATTACCTCATTTGCTAGCTCTTTGATCTCAGATTTTGATTTTCTCAAAGGAAAATGGTGATACAAAAGAAATGCTTTTCTCTAATGTGCTGTTATTCTAATGGGAGATGGGGTTTGCATGGAAATAGGGGTTGTAGAGTCAAACCAGGATTTTAATCCCTTCACTACAATTTAACATGTGTTCTTTTTTTTTTTTTTTTTTTTGTCATTTAAAAATAATTAATATTTTATTAATGGATATGGTGACGTTTACCCACCAAAAGATGCATAAAAAACTGCCATGAAAGTAAAAATAAATAAGCAGTCTTGTTTTACACTGTAGTTCAGAACAAAATATTCGAACATAAAACTGTCAAAGTTTTAAAGTAATTATATTCAAATTGCAACGTTTTGACAAACCTAATGAAAAGAAACTGATTTGGTAAAAGGTTCAAAGACTTTCACACTCAAACATGGTGTCACCTCACACAAATACATTCTCCAGCAATGATGGGCAACAGTGATGACATATTGCTGTATTCTGACATAAGGCACTATGATATGAATATGCCATACACTCACCTTATGTCATATTGCCTGTTATATACCAGTGAATTCTTTGAAGGGAAAAATAATAGAAATTTCAGGACACAGTGCACTTTAATGACTTACAGCATTTGAAATCTTTTGGAAAAGGTCTGAAAAGAGCCTTAATGTAAGCCTGACTATTCAAGCACTTAAAATCATCTTTTTTTTTTTTTTACTTAGTTTTGACATCACTGGAAAAAAAATACCCATCACTAAACCCTGATATACATTCTTAACCATTTTACTCTCTTCTATTGCGGTCAGTGTTCATGAGGCAAACCATGACCCAGAAACTTTGTTCAAGTTTTCCTACAAAGGCTTCTTCATTCACAGCAGTCGTTCTGCTTCAGTCTCCTTCTGCTTGGCACCTGCTGGTGTGAGTATCAGGGCTTGGAGAATATCTGACAGGGAAATAATACCCACAATACTATCCACTTCATTTACTACAACCAGCCGATGAACCTCAGCTCTTACTATTCTATCCACAATGGTCTCCAGGATTTCCAGCTTATTGCACTTAACAACACCTTCAAAATACTGTGAACGGTGCTGAAGGGCCTGGGTTACTGTGATATCTAGGTTATTGTGTTTTTTCAGCAGCAAGATTAATTACATCAAATTTGGAATAAATATCTACAACTTTTCCTGACTCATCCACAACAGGCAAAGCTGATATTCGTCTTTCTACAAATATACTCAAGGCTTTAATGATAGGAGTGTCTGGATGTATAAAGGCAATGTTGTGGTATGTTCCTATTCCAAGCTCATCCAGGTTCTGCTTCATGAAGGCAGGCTTTGGCATATCAGACATAAAAAGCTGGAGAAACTTGAGGATTCTTTTGTGGGTAAGTATATAAAGTGCATTCCCACTGATAGGGTCAATAACTGGCAATCTGTGGATTTTATTTTTGATCAATGAGTATACAGCATCGAAGAGGCTTGCATCTGGAGATATATTCACTAAAGGCTTAAATGTTTCTTGTAAATAAAGCTCCCTCCATGTTTCAATCTTGTGTTCTTCTAGTTCATAAATCTGTACCATGGGTGATTTATAGTATCTGTGTAGTATGTTTATGAAATCTGTAATTGTTAGCATTCCTACAAAACTTTGTTTTTTACTCTCCCACAGTGGCGCTGCACGAACACCATTGGCTACCAAGGCAAAGAAAGCCTTTTTAACTTGTAATGTAGTATCAAAGACAACAAGCTTTGAACTGGTTGGAACGATATCGTAACACTTGTGTGATCTCATGAATCGCATGTAAACGCCACTTTCAGAGTCTTCTGCTGCTTCTTCTTCTAACTCTAATTTATCCAGCATGCCGGCTTCAGCGGTTCCCGGAGCTGCCGCCGCCGCCGCCGCCGCTACAGCCGCCTGAGGAGGAGGAGGAGGAGGAGAAGGATCAGCCTTCAGACTCGGCCCGGAGCACGTCCCGGACCTGCGGCGGCGCTTGCGGGAGGGCGGGGGCGGCCTTAACATGTGTTCTTGAGCCAGTGCCTTCATCTCTATAATCCTCTGTTTAATCATGGGCAAAATGGTGCTCATTGTGAGACTCAAATAAGATTCTGGTATGCCCATTTGAGTGTACTGGGAACATAGGAGAGGAACTAAAGACTAGGGGTGTGGTCTAGGTAGGACCTCAAGGGTATCATTTGTGGATGCCCTGGGAGAGGGAACAGAGCTCAAGGAGAGAGCCTGTGAAAGCAAAGGAAGAGCCAAGGCACTAAGGAGGGACTTGGGAGCCCAACGGAAGATCTTGGGCATGAGAGATCAGAGTCTTGAGGGAAGTGACAGATTCCAAGGAAAAGCACTTGAGCCCAGGAGCTTGAGAGTATTGAGGCAAAATCTTGCAACAGTAGTCATCTCATGGGAGGGGTCTTGGGGTCTAAGGGGAACAGCTAGAGTTGACAAGGCGGAGAAGGTAAGGAGCCTGGGAACAGATCCAGGGCTCAGGGAAGGCATAAGATAGCCCAGTGGAAGAAACAGATTCTGAGGTTGGGGGAGCCATGGAGCCCTGGGAGAAGCAGCCAGAGAGGAGGAGAAATGCTTGAAAGCATGAGAGAGGAGCCAGAGTACAAAGGGGAAGGGCTTAGGAGAAAATGGCAGTGTCTGGGACCAAAGAAGAGGCCTTATATCCCATGGGAGAAGCCAGAAGTCAGGTGAGTGAGGAACCTGTGACTTGGACAGGGAAGAGGAGCCAGAGCCCAGAGAAGAGGCATGCAAACCCAAACTTAAGTTGAATAAGTTTGAGGACATATGAGGTAGTTTTCTCCTTCTGCCATTCCCTGGTATCTCCTTGAATGCCCCATAAACTTTTCTAATACTTAAAATTTTTTTTAAAAAAAGATACTTAGGGGAGGTGGATGTGGCTCAAGTGGTTGGGCTCCTGTTTACCATATGGGAGGCCCCGGGTTTGATTCCCGGGGCCTCCTGGTGAAGGCAAGCTAGTCCGCGTGGTGCAGAGAGCTGATGGCCCACACAATGCAGTGAGCTGGCACAGCAAGATGACACAACAAAGGGAGACAAGCAGACACAGAAAAATGCACAGCAAATGGACACAGTGAGCACAAGCAGCAAGGGGGGGGGTATAAATAAATAAATAAATAATAAATCTTAAAAAAAAGATACTAAGATTACATAAATGTTACGTTAATTTAGGGGATTCCCATATGCCCCACTCCCTACCCCCTCACACTTTCCCACATTAACGACATCCTTCATTAGTGTGGTACATTTGTTAAAATTGATGAACACATATTGTAGCATTGCCACTAAGTTTGGATTATAGTTTACATTATAGTTTAAACTCTCTCCCGCACAGCTTTGTAAATTATGACAAAATGTATAATGGCCTATATCTGTTATTGCAACATCATTCAGGACAATTCCAATGTCCCGAAAATGTCCCCATATTATACCTATTCTTCCCTCTCCCTCCTCTCTGAACCTCCAGAGGCCACTACCTCCACATCAATGATAAAAGTTCTTACATTGCTGGTATAACAATAAGTCTATAGTAGAATAACAGTAAGTCTACTCTAGTCCATCGTTCATTCCCCAATCCTGAGGATTCTGCGATGGTGATGCCCACTCCACCTCTAATTGAGAGTGGGCTTAGATCCCATGGTGCAGATGGATGGAACTATCTTGCTTGCAGTTGCACACTCTCTCTGTTCCTTGGGATGGTCGTTGTCCATCATCATCTCCTTGTTAGCTGTCCTGGATGAGTCCAATGAATTGGAGAGTAGGTGTTGCAACTCTGTTGAGATTCAGGGCCTGCCTGGCACATGGAAAGCCCAGAGATTTAAGTCTCTTGGACATAAACCTATCAACTCTAGCACTAACCATAGGTTCAAATAGAAGGGGCAGAAGAGCCATGTGTAGGGAAACCACGACTAATCCAACTCTGTCACACTAGGGAGCATAAATTCCAAAGTAAGGCTCACTGGCAGGGTGCCAAACTCCTGAGCTGTTAGCCCTGCCTATAGCGTCTGTATGTCTCCAGAGCCCTCAGCCCCAGTATTTGAGGCAATATTTACGGTGGAGGCCAATGCAATCCTGGTGAGACATGCATAAGTGTAACCTCTGGGATGACCTCCTGACTCACTTTGAAGTCTCTTAGCCATATAAACTCATTTGTCTTTACCCTTTCCCTCTTTTGGTCAAGGTCTTTTTCCAGTTGCATTCCTAGTTGGTGCTTGGTAGTAATCCCTCAGTGCCAGAAGGCTTATCCCCGGGAGTCATGTCCATGCCGGGAGGAAGGTAGTGCATTTATATGCTGAGTTTGGCTTAGAGAGAGGCCACATTTGAGCAACAAGGAGGCTCTCAGGAGGTAACTCTTTGGCAACCTATAATACTAGGCTAAGTTTAAATTTCAAAAGAAAAGGTTCTTAAGTACAGTCATCAATATCAAGGGCCTGTCAATGGTCCATCCTCCACTAGTCACTGTCCCTCTACTTGGGGAATTCTTTCTGTCCCATTAGAGAATGTGGTAGAATTCCCCAGGATGGGAATTGGATATTCTTTCAGTTATTGTGTGGATCTCCACCCACCATGACAATGCACCATGAACACTTGAATTCATTCATATGCATTATAGGTATGCCCCCGGTGAACCTCCTCCCATGCATCCCCCATCACTGACACCCTGCACCAATGATCTTCCACTGCCACAGTTGTAACCCTTCTGTGATCCAAAACTTCTGAAAAAATTAAGCCAACAAAATAACCAGATAATATTAATAAGAAAATCAAATAATAATGATAGTTTTAACAATGATAAATAAAATACAAAAATTAAAAAGAATTTGAAATAATAAAATAACAAATAATTTAAAAATTGGCCTTATGTCTTTCATCACTGTAAGATCTGTTGTCTTGTATGTACAAGTGACCTTTTCTTCCATTTATTTCCCCAGTGTCTTATTTTTTTTCATTTTATCTTCAGAGAAGCTTTAGGTTACAGAAAAGTCACACACAGAATGTAGGGGATTCCCATGTACCCAACATCCTCCCTCTTTTCCCCTTTCCCATATTAATAACATTTTACATGTGGATGGTACTTTTGTTACAATTGATGTACATATATTGGAGCATTGCTACTAACCATGGTCAATGATTTACATTATGGCTTTTGTTTTGTATTATACACTTTTATATATTTTGATGAAATTTAATATGGACTGTATCCATCATTGCAAGATCATGTAGAACAATTCCAATGCCCCCCAAAATGGCCCAGGTTCCTTCTAATCTATTCCTCCCTCCCTCTCCCCTCAGGACCCACAGCAACTACTAAACTTCACTCATTGAAGAACAAGATTGATAGTTACTTGCAACAACAT
Source organism: Tolypeutes matacus (assembly GCA_026826555.1). Taxonomy (NCBI): domain Eukaryota; kingdom Metazoa; phylum Chordata; class Mammalia; order Cingulata; family Chlamyphoridae; genus Tolypeutes; species Tolypeutes matacus. The sequence goes on from JAKSZT010054134.1 coordinate 11,413,369, forward strand.
TGAGGGTTGACATACTGGCCTGTCCTCCCCTATTAGGCACTGCCTGTGCTCTCGAGAGACTCCCTCCCCTTTATTTGAGAACATTGCAGGACTCCCAATATACTTTTAGATGAGAGAAAATGGAAAATAAAAGGTTTTATATCATATTTATTTTCAGGAAAACTATTATAATAGTAATAAGTTCTACAGCAGGAAGGTGAGCAAATTTAATTTTTTCCTAAACACTAGGAGTTTTTACCAAGCTTTTTACAGTTCCATAAACAATAGACCCATAAAGAAGAAACTAGTGAGCTTATAGCTGATTCATTTACATCAACTGGTACAATTAAAAAATAATATTTGTGCTCATTCTAGTCATCATTTTCTGACTTTATGCAATTATCTAAGTCTGTGTTTCATAAACTTTGAAATAAAGTTAAATTTAAGAGTCCTTATGTATATTTTAATTTTTTATTGTTTTTGCCGTTTTAATTAATATTACAATCGTCAAATTGTCAAAACTGCCCAAACTGAGATAAAATATTTCCATCATCCCAAAGAATTCTCTTGTGCTTTTTTCCAGTCACCTCTTCTTTCCCTTCCCCAAGGCAACCACTTTCTAAATTTTATTACCCTTAGATACATTTTGCCTCTTCTTGGACTCCATATAAATGGAATCATGAATTATGTAAACTTCTGTTTCTGGCTTATTTTCCTTAACATGTTTTAGCGATTCATATATATGTTGTGTGTATCAGTAGTTTATTGTACTTATTGTATGAACATACTATAGTTTGTTTATCCATTCTCCTGTTGATAGATATATGAGTTGTTTCTAATTTGCAGGTATTATGAATGAGGCTGATATGAACATTCCTGGACAAGTCTTTGTGAACATGTGTTTTCATTTCTCTTGAATAAATAACTCAGAATGGAATTGCTCGGTCAGAGGCTAGGTTTGTTTGGGTTGTATAAGAAAACTTTTCCCAAAGATGTTACATCATTTTACACTTCCAACAGCCATTTATGAGAGTTCCATTTGTTCCACATACTTGCCAACTCTTCATGTTATCATACTTAAACATTAGTCCTTTTAATAGGCTTGTAAAGGTACTTCATTGAGGTTTTTTTAATGATGGCTTAGAATGGCTTTTTTTTTTAATAATTAATTTTTGTATTTTTAAAGATGCTTTAGATTACATAAATGTTACATAAAAAAGATAAAGGATTCCCGAATGCCTCACTCCCTCCCCCTCCCACACTTTCCCACATTAACAACATCCTTCATTAGTGTGGTATAGTTGTTTCAATTGATGCACACATATTGAAGCATTGCTACTAACTATGGACTACAGTTTACATTATAGTTTACACTTTGTCCTGCACAGTTTTGTAAATTATGACAGAATTATACAGTGGCCTGTATCCGTCATTGCAGCGTCATTCAAGACAATTCCAATGTTCCGAAAATGCCCCCATATTACACCTATTCTTCCCTCTCCCTCCCCTCAGAACCTTCAGAGGCAACTGTCTCCACATCAGTGATAAAAGTTCTCCCATTGCTAGAATAATAAGTCTATAGTAGAATAATAATGTCTACTTTAGTCCATTGTTCATTCCCCAATCTTGAGGATTTTGGGATGGTGATGCCCCCTCTGCTTCTAATTGAGAGGGGCCTTAGATCTCATGGGACAGATGGATGGAGCTATCTTGCTTGCGGTTGCAGACACTTTCTGTTCCTTGGGATGGTCATTGTCCATCATCATTTCCTTGTTAGTTGTCCAGGTGAGTCCAATGAACTGGAGAATAGGTGTTGCAACTCTGCTGAAATTCAGGGCTAACTGGCACATGAACAGACCAAAGATTTAAGTCTCTGGGACATATATTTATCAAGTATAGTGCTAATTATTGGTTCAAATAAAAGGGCAGAAGAGCCATGTGTAAAGAACCTATAAATGAGTCTAGCTCTGTTACACTGGGGAGCACAAATTCCAAAGTAATGCCCACTGACAGGGTGCTGAATTCCTGAACTGTCTGCCTTGCTTTTAGTTTCTGGATATCTCTAGAGCCCTCAGGAACTCCACTATTTGAGGCACTGTTTACTGTGGCAGTCAATGAGATCCTGCTGAGGCTTGCATAAGCGTAACCTCTGTAATGACCCCCTGACTCACTTTGAAACCTGTTAGCCATAAAAACTCATTTGTATTTACCATTTCCCCCTTTTGGTCAAGGTCTTTTTCCAGATGGCATTGCTAGTTGGTGCTTGGTAGTAGTCCCTTGGTGCCAGGGAGTCTCATTCCCAGGAGTCACATCCCATGCCGGGGGGAAGGTAGTGTGTTTATATACTGAGTTTGACTTAGAGAGAGGCCACATTTGAGCAACAAGGAGGCTCTTAGGAGGTAACTCTTAGGCAACCTATAATACTAGGCTAAGTTTAAATTTCACAAGAAAAGGTTTATAAGTACAACCATCACTGCCAAGGGCCTGGCATAATGGTCTGTCTTTCTTCACTGAGGTTTTAATGCACTTTATACTGATGACTAGTAGTATTGAGTGCTTTTTCAAGCATTTATTGGTTATTTATATATCTTTTGTGAAGTGTCCAAGTTTTTTGCCCCCACTCCCCTTTTAAATTGTGTCTTTATATTTTGATTTGAAGATGTCCTTGCTTATTCATTTTCTTACTGATGAGCAGACATTTTATATTTTGATGAAGTCCACATAACACTTTTTCTTTTATGGTCAGTGCTTTTTGTGTTCTGTTCAAGAAATCTTTGCTTCCCCAACCAAGGCCATGAAGATACCCTTTATTTTAATTTTAGAAGATTTGTGGTTCTGGGTTTAACCCAGAATGATCCATCTCAAATTAATTTTTGCATATGGTGTTGAATAGAAGGCAAGGTTCAAATTCTTTCCAGCAACATTTGTCAAAAGACTTACCTTTTCCCATTGAATTGCTTTGGTTCCTTTGTTGAAAATTAATTGACCATATTTATATGGATCTATATCTGGACTCTGTATTCTGTCTTGATTACTGTAGTAAGTGTTGAAATCAAGTAGTGTTCTCCAATTTTGTTTTTCTTTTAAAAACTATTTCAGCTATTCTAGAACCTTTGCACTTCCATACAAAGTTTAGAATCAGCTTGTCTCTTTCTTCAAGGAAGCCTGCTGGGATTTTTTATAGGGATTGCATTAATTCTATAGCTCTATAGAATTAATAGAGCTCTATAGCTCTATTTAGGAAGACTGGATATCTTGCGTCTTCCAATCCATATAGATGGCATGTCTTCATTTATTTAGGTCTTCCTTAATTTCAACAATATTCATTTAGTTTTCAGTGTAGAAGTCATGTACATCTAGGTAGATTTAGTCCTAGGAATTTGATGTTTTATTATTATTTTGTAAATTTACATACATTCCAAATACACCAAACATATACTCCCCTTTCATGTTTTTTATGTTATGGTAAATGGTATTTTTCAATTCAGTTTCTAATTGTTTGTTGGTAGAATACAGAAATACAATTTATTTTTTTTCTTTTTCAAAGATATTTTTATTACACCAATATAAATGCCATTCAGCTTGTTACACTATGTTGTTTTTTTAGGAATTAACAATGGGTGACAAATTAAAAATTTTAGGTATATGTATACTTTATTATGAACTTGGGAACTTTATAGATAAATATATATGTAAAAATACATGAAAAGCCTAAAAAGGTAGAAATATTAACATCAATAGACTTTATTCTGTGATTGTGTGATGTTACTATTATATTTTTCCTTGCAATTTTCTGTATCTTTTAAATTGGTCAAAGGAAAAATATTATTAATCAAGAATACATCATAATATGTTTAATCTTTCTCTTATTGCTAGATAATGAGGTAGTTTCAAATTCCCAAATCCAACCCTCAGAGTAGGGAAAAACTCATTTTTATGAATGCACATCATTAAGAAATATAGCATGCCTCATTTTCCACACATCAACCTCATTTCAAGTTTGACTTTTCTCCTGGCCAAAAGGGAAAGATGTGCAGGTAGACCTTTTCTCCTACCATGAGTTCATTTACAGTTCGTGGATTACCCAGATTGCTGAGGAAATGATGATTTCAGGGAGGAGGTCATATTTGTCATGAAAATGCTTTTGTTTATCAGGGCTCAGCACTCGTGTCCACTGCCTGGTACCCATGGTGCCTCCAGAGGTAGTGTGCAGCTTCAAAACAATTATGTACTCATATCTAGAGGCAGGGTAAAAGTCTGCATTTGGATTTCCAAGTGGTTTATCCTTCTTTGTGTTTTTATCTTTCTTTAGAACATAGTGTCTTCCTTGTTCATCATCCTTTAAATTCCACTGATTCTGCATCAAAAGAAAGGAGGACTGGACTAGGGTGGTGAGAATGACATCTTCTTCCTCTTGAAGTTGAAGCCCTGTTGAGCTTCATAGCATGTGGAGCAGAAACTGAAAAAAATCTTCCTTGCTGAGGGGTGGTTCAGGTGGTGAAGAGCACTGCTCCTATGGATCCGGATTCAGAAAAGGTTGTGTCTTTTACTACAAATATGTGGTTTACAGGTGTTGATTTAAAGTCTAGATGTTTCTATTTATTGTTGGTGCCATTAGTCAAATAGAAGACATGGCTCTTCAGCTGACTGCAGATGCCACTGCAGCTCTATCTCAGTGGGTCCTGGATGTCCAAGTGACCCTTCAGGAGGTTCCCATTCTGCAATCAGAGCTTGACACCACTCACCCTACCACTGTGTAAAAAAAGTTATGTCTTATTGACCTAGATTCTTCAATTGTTTTTTATTATCAGGTTTACGTTGCAAATAGTTCTTTGACTGAAGTACACCCAGGCCAATGTGTTCATTGTGATCCTGGCATTTTCCTTGGTATTGGGGCCAGAAAGGAGTTTGAGTATTTAAGAACCCCCTTCCTGGAGGCAGTACTGTTGGCACGTGATTCATTAGTGTCACAGGTGAGTGAGAGTTTCCTCCTGTCTGCACAGTCTGGGAGGACTTGGACCATCATGACACTTGGTGCCTGACTCACACAACCCCTAAAGAGATCCCAAAGAATAAAGGATGTGTAGATTAGAAGACAGAATTTTAGTTGATGCTGAAAAAATTGGAGGGAGGAAAATTATAGGACCTGCTTGAGACAGTAGAATGGCCATTTTGGTGCAGCTGAACAGTTAGCTCTTACCTCAGATTTGGGCATCTGCCAAGGAATTCATGAGTTCCCTGCTGCTCTGCCTTTGATGCTGAGCTCTTTGGTTCTGAAACCATATCTGTATTCCTGATTCCAGAATGCCTGTTTCTTTAGCTAGTTCTTCTCTGGTAGCAATACCAGGGGATTGGTTCTTCTTAAAGGCTTGTACTAGAATACTGATTTGAGATCTTATCATGTGTATTTGGTTTCTTCTGTGTCCTTGCTCCTAAATATTCTTAAATCTGAAGCAAAGACTGATCCAGAACCTGGGTTTGATCTTCTAAGGAGCATCCAGACTTCAGTCACTGTGCCTTTATCTGTCTCATTCTGTGGTTTTGAAACTACACCTGAATTCTAGACTCTGGAATATCAATTTCTTTGGCTAGCTGTTTCCTGGTAGATGTACCAGGGTAAAAGTTCTCCTTAAACCATGCTTTGAAGGTATCATTTTGACTCTGGTTCAAAACAATCCTTTGCTGTGTTTCTCTTTGTAGGGTATCACTTATGCTGGTCAAAATCCATTTTGGGAACCTGGATTCCACAGAGATTAGTAACTAACTCACAATTGATTTTTGTTTATTGACTCCATATACTGTGAGATTGCTAAATTCTCTTACTAGTCATATTTTTAAAGTTTCCATTAGGTTTTCTTCATGTACAATCATGTTATCTGTGAATAAAAGCTGTTTTACTTATTCTTTTCCCATTTTTTTTTTTCTTATTACCATATTGCTCTGGCCAGGACCTCTGGTACAATGTTGAATCAAAGTGGTAAAAATGGACATCCTTACCTTGTTCTCACCTTTGGGGTGGGGAGCAGAAATGTTTAATATTTCACCATTAAATATGATGTTAGTTGTACATTTTTCCTATAGTCCCTTTATTAGACTGAGGAAATTCCCTTCTATTCCTAGTATCCTGAAAGCTTTTATAATGAAGGGTATTGAATTTCTTTTTAATAAACTTTGAGGATAGATTTAGATTTACAGATAAGTTGTGAAGATAGTACATGTTCCCATGTTCCCCATACCCAATTTCCCCTATTATTTTTCAAAACTTTATTTCAACTTCAAAAAATAAAATATCAGACAAAAGACAACTTAACAAATTATAGAAGCATTGCTTTAAAAAATCCTGTCCAGGCACATCTATCTTATTTAACCCTAAAAACAAACTCAACTGTTTCCTGAGTGTTCCAAAAGATAAATAAATGAGCACTGATTGGTTAAATGACATGACAAAGGTGTCCTTGTTAATGAAGAAAATGAAAAAAATGTTTGATCATATTCACATCTCATAAAACTAAATCCCGTATTCTTTTTTTACCTTTAGTATTAATATAGTACCTTCTTTGCCTTTGCTACAAAAATATTAAAATATTACAGTAAACCATAGTCTATATGTTAAATTAGTTGTATTTTTCCCATGTATAGCTATATTCTTAACACTTTGTAATAGAACAGCATTCTTGTATTTGTATTATTAACCACAATTCTCATCTACCATTGAAATCAGTATATTATACAGTCCCTGGATTATCCTCTAGCTGTCTTTTAATTAACATTAACCTCCCTAGACTACCCCTTTCAGCCACACATTTATAAATCAGCAGTATTAATTTTACATATTATCATGTCTTACCATCAACTCTATCCATTTCCACATATTTACAGTCAACCTTATTAAATATTTTACATTCAGCATCACCTTCCCCTTCTCAACCCACATTCTGTCTCCTACTAACCTATACTCTATAGTTTAAATTCCATAAGTTTACTCATCATATTTAGTTCATATCAGTGAGACCATACAATATTCATCCTTTTGTGTCTGGCTTATTTCACTCAACATAATATCTTCAAGGTTCATCCATGTTGTTAGATGCATCCCAAGTTCATTTCTTCTTACAGCTGAATAGTATGCCATCATATGTATATACCACATTTTGTGTATCCATTCATCGGTTGATGGGCACTTAGGTTGTTTCCATCCTTTAGCAATTGTGAATAATGCCGCTATGAAAACAGGTGTGCAAATATCTGTTCACGTCCTCGCTTTCAGTTCTTCTGAATATATTCTTTTTATAAAAAGATTTATTTTATTTCTTTATTTCTCTTCCCACCTTGTTGTTTGTGCTCGCTGTCTGCTCTCTGTGTCTGTTCATTGTGTGCTCTCTGTGTCTGCTGCTCATCTTGTTTTTAGGAGGCACTGGGAACCGAACCTGGGACCTCCCATGTGGGAGGGAGGTGCCCAATCGCTTGAGCAACCTCCACTCTCTGCTTGTTGTATCTCTCATTGTGTTTCCTCATTGTGTCTCCTCGTTGCATCATCTTGTTGCATCAGCTCACCACACCAGCCCGTCATGTCAGTTCACTGTTTTTGCTTGTCTTCTTTAGGAGGCACCAGGAACTGAACCCAGGACCTCCCGTGTGGGAGGCAGGCACCCAACTGCTTGAGCCACATCCACTTCCCGTGAAAATATTCTGGTAATGGGATTGCCGGATCATACGGCAATGCTGTATTTAGCTTCCTAGGGAACTGCCAAACTGTATTCCACAGAAGTTACGCCATTCTACACTCCCACCAACAGTGAAGGAGCGTTCCTGTTTCTCCACATCCTCTTCAGCACTTGTAGTTTTCTGTTATTTTTAATAATGGCTATTCTGTAAGGCATGAAATGATATCTCACTGTAGTTTTTATCTGCATTTAACGGTGATGTTGAATACATTTTCATGTGCTTTTTGGCCATTTGTATTTCCCTTTCTTATTATTAACATCTTACATTAGTATAGGACACATCACAATTAATGAACCAATATGGATACATTATTATTAATTGAAGTCCATACTTTTTTCATATTTCCTTAATTTTTACCTAATATCCTTTTTCTATTTCGGAATCCCATGCAGGATACCATATTACATTTAGTCTTTATATTTTCTTAGTCTCCTCTCACCTGAGACAGTTTCTCAGACTTTCCTTGCTTTTGATAACTTTGACAGTTTTGAGGAGTACTGGTCAAGTATTTTGTAGAATTTCTGTCAATTTGGATTTGTCTGATATTTTTCTCATAATTATACTGGGATTATGGATTTTGGGCAGGAAGATCATGGAGCTTAAGTGCTATTCTCATCACATGATATCAATGTACATACTATCAACATGACTTATAACTGATGCTATTACCCTTCTTCATCTGGCTAAGGTAGTGTTTGTCAGATTTCTCCACTGGAATCAAGACACTATGCACAGCCCATACTTAAAAAGTGGGGTTATGCTTCATCTCCTGAAGGGTGGAGTATTTACATTGTTTGGAATTCCTCTGCATGAGTGGCTTGTCTATTTTCCCCCAATTATTTATTTATGCAATCTTTTATTTATATGCACTTAGTCATAGAGTTTATACTTTGGGTTATAATCCAAAACAAATTTTATTTTATTTCTCAAATTGTTCCAGCTTTGGCCATTAGGAGGGCTTTCTTTTGACTCCTGTGTCCTTTGACATATCCTATCAGTGTTTTGTTTTTGAGCACCTTCTTACTTTCTGCCATTGCAAGATGCCCCAGGTTCATCTTTTGTTTCCGGCCCAAATTTTAGAATCAGGCATTTCTCCAAAGAACTCTGGTTCCTTTAATATTCACTTATGTAATTGCCTTAAGTGCAGTTATCAACTTTAAGAAATTTAACATCTATAGAAAGCTTACATTCTATATTCCAATTTTTTCTTACGTCCCAGTGTTTGATATTATTTATGAATTCCAAAAAGAGATGCAGATTATGTTTGATTGATTTAAATTCAAAGGTTTTAAGTTTACTCAAATAAATCAATTCAGGGCCTTTGATTAGACCACATCAGTAGGGTATGGCTCAGGGTTGAGTCCCTGCCGCCTTGGGCTGTATAGACGGACACTCAGTCAAGAAGACACAGAAGATACATGGGAAGAGAGAACTACTTGGTCATTTCAGTTCTGCCATGTGACAGAAAGGAGAAGGCTCTGAGTGGGATGGCGACCACTTACTCAAAAGTTCTGAAGACAGAGAGTTGGACTAGAGGCAACAGTAATTTATTTCTTTCTCATGAGAAAGGGCACACGCCCAGGCTAATGGAAGTGGGCAAGTGTGCTTGATCAGTGCAAGAGCAAAGATTATATAGTTCCCCTGATGCAATGTCCCATTTCCCTCCCTCTCCAACTTTACCCATCTCCCATTGGCTGGGACTTGTGGACTTACAATCTTAGGCATGAAAACTAACCCAATCCTAAAGTGAAAAGTGTGAGGGTTTTCAGTGTCTGAGTTCATCCCCTTTACTGAGGTGGGTCTTTGGGGAAGTGACTTGAATAAGAATGTGGGAGGGTTAAATAAGCGGGAACAGGGAAGAGCTCTGAGGAGAGGCCACCCAGAATGTGGGAGGGTAAGATAAGTGGGAGCAGAGAATTCAGTTTGAGAAGAGGCCACCTTTTGTTCTATTTCTCTCAGCTCTAACAGCTAAGGTCCAAGGAACAGCCGAGCCATTCGCCTGATAGTTTGCAGCTGAAGAGACCAGAGCCCTGAGCAGCTGAGAATGCCGGAGAAAGACATGAGCCCTCCAGCCTATAGCTGAGATCAGAAGAAGCTGGGCCCATGGAGCCTTAAGAAGAAGAGGAAGGCTGAGAGCCCTTGCAGAGATCAGCAACCATCTTGCTTCAACACATGGCAACAGACTTTGGTGAGAAAATAACACTTATGGTACCTTGAGTTGGATTCTTTAGGGTCTTGTAACTGAAGCTTTTACCCCAAATAAACACCCTTTATAAAAGCCAATGGAATATGCGATGCTGGAGTTTTTAGGTTTACTTCCAGAGACTGGAGCCTCCCGCCTACCTATGTGCCAGGTGTGCATGAAATCTAGGTGGAGCTGCAACTCCTACCCTACAGCTCAATGGACTCATCGAAGTCACCTGGTGAGGAGACAACGATGGGAAATGGCCATCCCAGGGAATGGAGAGGGCCTGCATCTGCAGGCAGGAACATCCCACCCACCATATCCATGGGATATAAGCCCTCTCTCACTTGGAGTTGGAGTGGACATCACCATCCCAGTCCCCTCAGGATTGGGGGAAGAACTATGGACTAGAGTGGACTTGATGGTATTCTCTTGTTCACATATGGTGATTCTAGCAATGCAAGAAATTATAACAATGAGATGGAGCCAGTGGCCACTTGACACTTTTGGGGTAGGGAGGGGACGAGCAGTTGAAATACAGTGGCTTCTTTGGGAGTTGGAGGTTGTCCTGAGTACTGTTGTGGCAATGGATGTAGGCCATTTTAAATCAGCACACACCACTCAGAACTGAGTGGGAGAGAGTGTGGTCTACAGTGTGAACTGTGGTCTATGGTTGGTGGCAAGGCTCCAGGATGTGTAAGTTCATTGAGGGTGGTGGGCCACACTGTGGGAGATGTTTGTGTGGGATGTGATGGGAGGTGTGGGAGGTAGGCAACATGGGAATCCCAGTGGGTTCCATGTAATATTTTGGGTAATCTAAGCACCTCTTAAAATATATGTATATATATATATAAACAACATTTTTGTAAGCAAATACACATATATGCATATATATTTATATATCATTTTGCAAATGTTTGTATGTATTGTGAGAATTTTGATTTTTACCCATAATAATAATAAAAAAAAAAAAAGCCAATGGATTTCTTGGTACTTTGCTTCAGCATCCCTTTGGCTGACTAATATATCCAGTAATGTCCTTTTGAGCCTTTTTCTCCTCCATTCTGAGGTCCTATCCAGAACCATGTATTGCATTTAATTGTCATTATCTATATATTATAATTTATCGCTTTAGCTTCTCTCTTTTTCAATTGTGAAAACATATATATTATATATATATATATACATATAATATAAATCTTCCCATTCCAACCCCTCCCAAGCATACCATCCAGTGAGCTTAATCACATTCACAATGTTGCAATACCTCACCACCATTCATTGATAGAACTTTCCCTTCACCCCAAACAGAAACCTTATACTCATTTTGCATTAACTCTCCATTGCTTCTGGCACCCCCACCCCTGGTAACTTGTACTCCACTTTCTATCTCTATGAGTTTACATATTCTCTGATATTTTCTTTGTGGTTACCATGGGGCTTAAATTTAACATCCTAATCTATAACAATCTTGTTTGCTTTGATGCCAATCGAGCTTCAACAGCATACACAAACTATGCTCCTATCTCCTTCCATTCCCCTACCCTTATTCAGTTGTTGTCAAAAACTACATATTTATACATTATGAATCCAATACCATTGATTTATCATTATATTTCATGCACTTGCCTTTTAGATCCTGTAGGAACTAAAAAGTAGAGTTATAAATTAAAAAAAATACAATAGTACTGGTATTTATATTTACCCATGTCATTATCTTTATCAGAGAATTGCATTTCTTTATGTAGCTTCAGTCATTTGTCTGGTGTCCTTTCCTTTCAATCTGCAGAACTCTCTTTAGCACTTTTTATAGGCTGATCTAGTGGTGATCGACTTCCTCAGTTTTTGCTTATCTTGGGACGTCTTAATCCCTCCCTCATTTTTTAAAGAGTTTTGCCAGATATAGACTTCTCGGGTGGCAATTTTTTGCTTTCAGTCCTTTAAATATGCCTCCCACTGCCTTCTTGCCTCCATGTTTTCTGATGATAAATTGGCCCTTAATCTTATTGAGGGGAAACGGTTGTGGCTCAAGTGATTGGGCTCCCGTCTACCCTATAGGAGGTCCAGGGTTCGATTTCCAGGGCCTCCTGGTGAAAGGCAAGCTGGCCCATGTGGCAAGCTTGCCTGAGCGGAGAGCTGGCCCATGCAGAGTGCTGGGCTGTGCAGAGAGCTAGTGCAGCAAGATGATGCAACAAAAAGAGGCACAGAGGAGAGACAATAAGAAACACAGCAGACCAGGGAGCTGAGGTGGTGCAAGAGATTGAGCCTCTCTCCCACTCTGGAAGGTCCCAGGATCGGTTCTTTGTGCCACCTAAAGAGAAGACAGACACAGAAGAACACACAGAGAACAGACAGTGAGCACAAAACAATTTGTGTGTGTGTGGGGGGGGAGAGGAATAAATAAATCTTAAAAAAAAAATCTTGTTGAGGACAACTTATATGTGACATATTGCTTCTCTTGTGCCACTTTCAGAATTCTCTTTTATCTTTGGCATTTGACAGTTTGCTTATAACATGGGATAGTGTAGATCTATTTGGGTATTTCCTTTTTGGAGTTTGTGGAGCATCTTGGATGTGTATATTTATGTCTTTCATTAAAATAAATTTAGGAAGTTTTCAGCCATTATTTCTGTGAATATTCTCTCTGGCCCTTTTTTTCTTCCCCTTCTGGGAGTCTTACAACATGTATATTGGTATGCTTGATGTTGTCCCACAGGTTCCTCAGGCTCGTTTCACTTTTCTTCTTTCTGCTCCTCATACTGGATGACTTCAATTGTCTTATCATCATGTAGTTGATTCTCTAATCTGCTACTGGACCGCTCTAGGGAATTTTAAATTTCTGTCACCATGGTTTCAGTTCTATTTGGTTCCTTTTCATAATTTCCACCTCTCTATTGATATTCTCTTTGTGTTCATCTGTCGTTTTCTTATTTTCCTTTAGTTCTTTGTCCATGTTTTCCTTTAGCACTTTGAGCTTATTTAGGACCATTTTTTTTATCTTTTTTTTTTTTTTACTTTATTTTGTACATTTAATAATTGAAAATATAAACAATTAAAAACTAAAAGGGAAACACAGATGAATAAATATATACATTTCTCAATTAAATGTAATGGATATAAATAAAAATTTTTTTGAATCAAACAATATATTACACAATATATTTGGTTCATAGTAATGCATTCATACAGTATTTGTAGGACCATTTTTAAAGTTTTTACCTGCAATGTCCCAGGTCTGATCTTCCTCATTGATAGTTTCTAATGCTTTAATGTTCTTCTTTGCCTGTGCCATCACTTCCTGTTTCTTTGTGTGTTTTATAACCTTTTATTGAAACTGAGACATTTTGATATTTTAATGTATTGTCCCTGGAATTGAGTCTTTTAAGAGTCTGTTTTGTACAAGTGTATCTATCTAGTGTTATTACAGAGCTTTCCTTGAATGCCAGGAGGCTAACAATTAAGAAAAGAAGGGAAAAAAAAGAAAGCACCTTTCCCAGATGTTGCAGATTGACCTGTTGCTGATTTCCTTCAGAGCTTATCCATGAAATGAATTTATAGAATAGTTCCAGGCCAAAGTGTAGAGGTCTCCCTGCTCCTTTGTGCTCATGGGTCTTGTCTTGAGCATGTATATGTGGCCCTAGAGATTTCCCCATTTACACAGACATGAATGCCCCCTTTTCCTAGGAAACAGTTTTCTCATGGCCTCAGGCACTGCATGGTATGTCCTATAGCCAGCAATCCTTTGCCCCAGGCAGCCACTTGACTGCTGTCCCACAGCATTCTGTAGGAGAGTTTGGTGAGCCGTCTTCTATACACAGTGCAAGCTCTGGGACAGCATGTCCCTCAGGCCACCACCAGAAAGATTGGGCCAGAAATACATGTTCCCAGTATTTGCACAAGGGCTACTTTCTTCCGTCTTGAACCAGGACCAGGGACCTGCACTTGGGGTATAGGCCTGTGTAGCAGTTTGATATTATTTATGAATTCCAAAAATAGATATTGGATTGTGTTTGTAAACCGGTCTGTTCCTCTGGGTGTATTAGATTCAAAGGTTTCACTTTTACTTTATTAAATCAAGATTAGGGCTTTTATTTGACCACATCATTACGGCAACTAGGTTTGAGTCCCTGCCCCCGCCCCTTGTGGGCTATATAAAAATGGTTGCTCAGTCAAAGGCAGGGAAGTAAATACAATGAGAAGAAGTACACAGAGGAAGAGAGACAGCTCATTAGACATGGCAGAGGCCCCAGGAAGAGAGATGAGCCTGATAGTCTACAGCTGACCTTGTGAAGAGAGCAGAACAGCTGAGCCCGGAAAGAAATGAAACCCGGGGAGAGAGAGCCTTATGCCAGCCTACAGCTGAGATTGGAAGAAACTGGGATTACGGAGTCTTAAAAAGAAGAAGGAAGGCTGAACCCTTGCAGACATCACTCGCCATCTTGCTTCAACATGTGGCCAATGACTTTGGGTGAGAAAGTACCTCTTAAGGTACCTTGAGTCGGACTCTTTAGGGCCTTATGACTGTAAGCTTCTACCCCAAATAAATACCTTTTATAAAAACCAACAGAGTTCTGGTACTTTGCATCAGCACTCCTTTGGCTGAGTAATACAGCCAGCTTCATGTTGTCGAGCTGATGAGGGTATGGGGGAGGGGCCAGCCAGGGCACCAGGAGAGTCTACCACTTTTAAATGGCCTTTTGTTATAACCCAGGAGATCGACCACACTCAGACTTTAACCACTTTTATGAAGTTTATTGAGCTAAGCCCGCGGGCGTCTGCAGCACCTCTCATGCAGGAGAGAACTGCAGCCCCCAGGTTTTAAAATGGCTCCTTTTTATAGGGGGTTGCTGTCGCAGTTTGCAAGCAAGCGGGATAAACAGAAGCGGATTTTGGCAGTTAGCTAGCGTTTGCACAGAATGCCCTGATAGCCTGGGGCACAGCTGCAGGGTTGAGATGTCCTTGCAGGATAGTTCAAAGGAGGGGAGGTTGTGTGCTTTTCAGATAAGACACTTAGGAGACAGTGGGAAACTTTTCTTTTCTACATTACTTTGGTTGCCATGAAGGCCTATGGGTAGGCTAATTTAGGGTTCAACACTTTTTCTTGACTTGGTACTTGCTCTGTAATTGCAGTCTTTTACTGTTCTCTGCAGCTTTGAGAAAGATATTTCTGCCAGTTCTTGCTGGTTGTTCAAAGCTTCTGTGGGGGGACAGAGCCCTGAAGCTTCTCACTCCACCATCTTGATTCTTATATCTTTTCTTATTTGGAAATAATTTCATATGTAAAAGAAGTTGCAAAAATAAAACCAGTAAAAGAAATACATACCTTTGGGAAGCGGCTGTGGCTCAGTCAGTGGGGCTCCCGTTTGCCATATGGGGGGCCCCGGGTTCGGTTCGCATGGCGTGGTTGGCTGGCCCAGTGAGTGTAGGCGGCAAGGGGGGGATAAATGAATAAATAAATAAAATCAAAAAAAAAAAAAAAGAAAAGAAAAGAAATACATACCTTTAATCAGTTTTGCCCATTGTTAACATTTTACCCATGGTATTGCACTTTTTTTTTTTTTTTTTTTTAGTTTATTTTTATTGTGGGTAAAAATCAAAATTCTCACAATACATACAAACATTTGCAAAATGATATATAAATATATATGCATATATGTGTATTTGCTTACAAAAATGTTATTTATATATATATTGTATTGCACTTTTATTATTTGCATGCTCACTTATGCTTATTCTCTTTCTCAATTCTTTTTTATATTGAACATACATCATGGCCTTTTAAACACTTAAGTGTGTGTTGTTTGTGTTTTCAAGTGATTTGTCCATTTCATTTAGATTTTCAACTTTATTGAAAATAAATGGTATATATTTTAATACACCATTATTATTCTTTCAGTGACTATAGGATTCAATAGTAATGTTCTCCTTTTTCATTCCTAAAATTGGTAATTTGTGTTTTTCTTTTTTTTTTTACTTGAAATGTTTGCTAGGTATTTATTAATTTGATCAACTTTTAAAAATTTGGCATGTGACTTTGTTTTTCTGTATTGTTTGTTTTATATTTCATTGGTTTCTATTTTTTTTATTTGTTCCTTTCTCTTACTTTGGTTTAACATGTTATTTTATTCTGGCTTCTTGGGTGGGAAATGAGATCATTGATTTTAAACCTTCTTTTGTAATATAAGCACGAAAAGTTATAATTTTCCTGCTCAACACTGCTTTGGCTACAAATTACAAATTTTTTTTTTTTTTAAGATTTTTTATTTATTTATTCATCCATCCACCCCCTGCTGCCTGCACTCGCTGGGCCAGCCAACCACGCCGCGCGGGCGGGCCCGCCCCCACCAGGAGGCCCCGGGAACCGAACCCAGGGCCCCCCACATGGCAAACGGGAGCCCCACTGACCGAGCCACAGCCGCTTCCCTCAAATTACAAATTTTGATATGTTGTTTTTTCAATATCCTTTGGCTAAAAAAATGTAATTTCCCTAGAAATTCCTTCGACTCATGTGTTGTTATTATTTTTAAAGATTTATTTATTCATTCATTCCCAACCCCTTGTTGTTTTGCACTCGCTGTCTGCTCTCTGTGTGTTCTTCTGTGTCTGCTTGTCTTCTCTTTAAGCAGCACCAGGAACCAATCCTGGGACCTTCCAGAGTGGACAGAGGCTACTCAATCTCTTGGGCCACCTCAGCTCCCTGGTCTGCTGCATTTCTTATTGTTCTTTTCTGTGTCTCTTTCTGTTGCATTGTCTTGCTGTGCCAGTTCTCTGTGCAGGCCAGCTCTCCTGCGCGGGCCAGCTCTCTGCGCAGGCCAGGTCTCCGCTCGGGCCAGGTCTCTGCTCGGGCCACTTGCCATACAGGCCAGCTTGCTTTATACCAGGAGGCCCCAGGAATCGAACCCTGGACCTCCTATATGATAGACGGGACCCCCGTCACTTGAGCCACATCCGCTTCCCTCATGTGTTATTTAGAAATGTGTTGTTTCATTTCTAAATATTTGGTGATTGTCCAGATATATTTTTCTACTACCTTCTAATTTAATTCCACTGTAGTCTGAATATATATTCTATGTAAATTTCAATATTGACATTTATTGAGAAAATTTTATGGCATAGTATAGTCTATTTTGGAAATTTTTCCATGTGCACTTGAAAAAATGTGTATTCTGCTATTGTTGGTGTTAGATCCAGGTTCAGTGAGGTTCAGAGACAGACCAAAGTTCAGGTGGAGAAGTTTATTAATCACCGGCATGGCGGGGGTCTGAAGAGAGACTTCAGCCCATCTGACTGAGCTGGGCAGTACCTTCTGAACTGGCAGAGTTGGGCAGGGTTGGAGAGGGGTGCAAAGATATGGGGCGGAAAAGTACCATGCTTGCTGTTCTCAGGGTAGGGAGTGACTTTCCAAGGACTGCCTTATCGTTGAGGGAGAGAATGTTCTGAGTTTCGGCGGGGGTGTGAAAAGAGCAGGGACTGGAATGGAACATTCTGTGTTTGGACACATAGCTTGAGCTCAGGGTCAGTAAGTTATAATTTAACATTCTTAACTTTTGGCTGATAAGAAAAAAACACTCCAGAAAAATAGCTAGAGGACAAGCTGAAAGAGCCCCACAAAAGATCTTCTATGGTTTAGGACAGCAGGTGAAGGCTGCACACCACCCAGAGGAGAGAGAGACAGAAGAGGGAAATCGTGACAACAGAACCGTGAGTTGCAAGTAGCAGCTTCTGCTGCTGCCGGCACCCTCCCCCACACTATTCAGAACTCTCAGGACTCTGGGCCTGCGACCACAGACAAAGGGGGCTTCAGGGATCTGCCACTCTGGAAAGGGGAGAGAGAGGGACACAGCCTTAGGCTGACTCAGGTTCTGACCTGAAATATCGGCTGCGGAGCCGCACGGACCCTTCCACACGGTGGTTTGCCCTGGGAGCCTAGAAAGGACTGGAGAAATCCGACCCTCACAACCTCCCTCTCTTCTAGCCTGGACTAATTGTTGAGGACTCCACGGGAGAGGGGAGAGAAAGCCTGGGGCTGACCCTGCTTTGGACTCCCAGGTTTGGTCTGCCCTGTCCTGAGACCCCTTCCAGGCTGGGTGTGGCTGCGCCATTGTTTGCCTTGGAGCCTGCAAGGGGCTAAAGATATACAAACCTCCCAATCTCCTCCTCTACTAACAGGGACTGATTGTTGAGGATTCAGAAGGGAGTGGAAATATTTCCTAGCTGGGAAAATGGGGGCGCTATGAGAGAAGTCTGGAGAACTGTCTCAGAAAGTTTGAATCACAGGGCTCTTAGCCCCCAGACAGGAAGCTCTATCACATTGATCTGGTCTGTGTCACAACAAATACGCTCTGACCAGGCATTGAATTGAGAGCTGCCAAAAGCGCCATCTCCTGACAGACCAAGAAAGTGCACATAAGAAAATTAATAAGTAAGAGAGGCTTTTCCTGGCCTCTATAGCCTCCCTGCCCAAGGCCCTAGGAAACGACTCTACAACCAATTACTGCATCCAGTGCCCAGTTTTGAGCAACCAACAGAACAGTCCTAACAATCAACGTTGAGCCAAAAATCAAAGAGCTGTGGTAACTCACAGCCTCCTGCCAGTAAAACCCCATAAAAGAGAAAGAGATAGAGCATCTAAGTAAAATACAAACTAACCAGATGCCTAAGCACCAGCAAAAAATTACGGGCCATACTAAGAAAATAGAAGACATGGCCCAAGAAAAGGAATACAGCAAAGTCCCAGAAGAGATGCAGAATTTGAGAGAACCAATCAGTGAGATTAGCACAAATTTCCAAAATCAAATTAATGAGATGAAAGAGAATATAGTTAAAGAGATCAATGACATCAAGAAATCCTGAAGAGAAAAGTAATGGAGTTCATGGGAATGAAAGACACAATAGGTGAAGTCAAAAATACATTTGAGGGAAGCGGATGTGGCGCAATCAGTAGGGCTCCCGTTTACCATATGGGAGGCCCCGGGTTCGATTCCTGGGGCCTCCTGGTGAAGGCAAGCCAGCCCACGTGGCACAGCGAGCTGACGCAGCAGGACAACCCAGCAATGGACACAGCGAGCACAAGCAG
>JAKSZT010054135.1:0-17708 GCA_026826555.1 Tolypeutes matacus
TTTTTGTAAGCAAATACACATATATGCATATATATTTATATATCATTTTGCAAATGTTTGTATGCATTGTGAGAATTTTGATTTTTACCCACAATAAAAATAAATTAAAAACAAAATAAAACAAAAAAAAATACATGGAAGGCATGGCTGAATACTGTGTTCTTTCATCAGGAGTTTACACAGCCAGACACCATGCAAAAATATAGTCTTCCCTTTAAAATTGTTGTGATGGAATGCTAAGTTTTCTTCATAGCATATCATTAGTAAAGGTGATTACAAATAAATGGACCAATACCAATTAGTGGCTTGGAAGAGCTGTGAAGCACTGTTTAAATTGAACTATTCTGTTTGATGCTGTGTGGTTCCAGGTGCTGGTGCAGTTGAAGTGGCAATGGCAGAGGCTCTGGTTAAATATAAGCCCAATGTAAAGGGCAGGGCCCAGCTTGGAGTCCAAGCATTTGCTGACGCATTGCTAATTATTCCCAAGTTTCTTGCTCAGAACTCTGGCTTTGACCTTCAAGAAACACTAGTAAAGTACAAGCAGAACATTCAGAATCAGGTCAACTTGTGGGTGTAGACATGAACACAGGTGAGCCAATGGTAGCAGCAGAAATAGGCATATGGGATAACTATTGTGTAAAGAAACAGCTTCTGCACTCCTGCACTGTGATTGCCACCAATATTCTCCTGGTTGATGAAATCATGCGAGCTGGAATGTCTTCTCTAAAAGGTTGAATTGAAACTTCCCTTGTATCATCTGCATCATGAAGACTTGACAGAATAATCTTAAGAATACAGCTATGGAATTTATGTCCAAGCTTCAAATGACTTTCAAAGGAATTTTTCTCCATATTAAAACAGGAGGACATTGCCAACCTTTTCAAATTATGAAGTTCTGAAATTATAATTAGTGGTGTTGTTTTTTTTTTTTAATTGTGTTGAATTGTACACTCAAAGCAGGTCCTTTTTTACCCAGTGAACAGGATGTTTTACTTTAGCTGCAGTGGTATAAAGTTAGTTAGATAAGCTTATGTTATCTACCTTGTTATTAAATATTCTTCATAAATTTTAATGATTTCATAATTTTTATGGATGTAATTAATTTATCCAACAGTTCCCTATTGAGCATGTTTTAAGTTTTCTGCTATTATAAATTAACACTTAAATAACAAATTTTTGAAAGCAAAAAAAAAAAAAAAATACATGGATGCCTGAGTGCCACACCAAGAGATTATAACAGTCAGTTGGTAGTGTTGTTGATGGAATCTGGATAAAAATTAAGTATAAAGACATAAGACACGAGTAGGGAGACATTTGGAAAATTGATCTATTAATTTGAGGCAATCACAAATTGATCTATAATATTCATCACAAACCAATTAAAATTTAAGGAAAGCATTTATTTGCAGAAATAGACAAGCTGATTTTACAAACTATATGCAAAATCAAGGGATAAGATAATAAAAGCAATTTTGAAAAAGAAGAATGAATTTAGAAGATTCCCATTAACTGATTTTAGATAAAGATGTCAAAAAGCTAAGATAATCAAGAGAGGGTGGTAAGTTGAAAAGATAGATTCATTGACCAACTGAATACAGAGATCACAAATAGATTCATACATATCAAGTGAAGATTCGTGCCACCACCAAGGTTTGAAGGAAGGTGGTAATTCTGTCACGTTCCTATTCAACACTATAATTCAGCCTGTGCAGAAAACAGATGGCTCTTGGAGGATGACAAAGGATTTTCATAAACTAAACCAAATGATTACTCAAAGTGCAGCTGTTGTTTCAGATAAGATATTACTGTTTGAAAAAAGTGACACATACCCACGTCCTTTGTATGAAGCCATTGATTTGGCAAATACTTCCCCCCCCCCCCAATATTTGGTGGATTGCTTTCAGCTAGCAAGGCCAGTAAACTGCCTTCATTGTCCTTACTCAAGGGTATAGCAAATATTCAGCCTTATATTATGCAGGTACATTGATTAAATTGCTCTTCAAAACCCACCACCCCTCATAATTAAATAGAAGATATTATACTGATTGGACCTACTAAGCCAAAAGAACAACTAATCAGACTGATTGGTAAGACATTTGTATATCAGTGGATGAGCAGTACATTCAACAAATCACCAGGGGCCTTCCACATCCATGAAATTTATAAGCAGCCAGTGGAATGGTCAATGTAAAGATCTCTCTTTTCTGGTGATGGCTAATGTGTTTCATCTGCCCAGTCCTACAAATTACAAAGAGGCAGAATGCCCAGTTGGTCTGTAAGCAGTCTGGAGCATGTTGGAACCATTTGGGTGTGCTACCTGACCATTTATTGAGTTAAGGCAAATGCTATTGTATGAGTGGGGACTGGAAAAAGAAAATGCTCTACAACAGGTCCAGAATGCCGAACACCTGTCTTGTCACTTGGTCCATGATTTTCCAGCATATCCATGGTGCTTGAAGTGTCTGTTGCATTCAGAGATGCTGTTAGGAGCATTTTTCAGGGCTCAAAATGAGAATCACCAGTGCATACTCATGAGATATAGGGGTAAATCTTGCCATCCATTGCAGATAATTACAGTCCATTTGAGAAAGAGCTCTTTGCCTATTACCAGGACTTAGTGGAGACTGGACGCTTAACCATGGGCCACCTAATTACATGAGAAATATGCCATCCATCATGAAATGTCTGACTCACTAAGCCATTAATTTGGACAACACAGCAGCACTCCATCATCAAATGGAAATGGCTCATAAGAAATCAGGTTCTAGTAGGTCCTGAAGGCATGGTAAGTTACTAAAGCAGTGGGTTAATGCCTGTGACAGTTTGACGTACTTTTGTGAATTCCAGAAAATCATGTTATTGTGATTAATCCATTCCTGTGGGTATGTGGAGGGGAGGGCCTTGATTGTATTTGATTCAGTTAAGGGACCATTGATAAGATTTCTTTTAATTAGATAGTGTATTTGTCAGCCAAAAGGGTGCTAATGTAAAATACCAAAAATGGTTTGGTCTTTATAAAGGGTATTTTTTTGGGGTAGAAGTCCACAGATACCAGGCCATAAAGCATTAAGTTTCTTCTCTCACCACAGTCCATTGCCACGTGTTAGAGCAAGACAGCTGCTGGCGTTTGCCAGTATTCAGGTTTCTGGGGTTCCTCTCTTCCTGGGGCTGCGGTTCTCTCCGGACGATCAGGCGAACGGCTTGCTTCTCTTCTCCTGGGGCCTTCTTTCCAACATCAAAACTGCTTCTCAAAAGACTGCTTCAACTGTCCTTTGCCTTGCCTTTTATATTCAATTCCCCACATACCAAGGGGTGGGGCTCAATGTCCTAATCCTAACCTAATCATGTCCAGATTAACAAATCAGTTTACAAGCATGATTCAATTATATTTTTGGAATTCATAATTACATCAAACTGCCACATTTCACCCTCTGAATTCCAAAAATACATTACAATATTTAAAAAAACTTAAATCAGTAACAATCCAAGTACAAAATCATATCAAAATCATTTTAAAGAAATACATTTTGTCTTCAGGCAAAGTTTCATCTGCTATAGACCTCTGAAACTTACAGAACCATTTAACTGCTTCCAATACACAAATGGAAAGACAAAGGATAAACATTTTCAATATCATAAGAAGAAATTGGGATGTTAAACATGAGTCATGGATCCTCTACAGTTCAGTAAACCTGCAGGACATCCTCCATTCGATTTCAAAGTCTAAGAGTCATTTTTAAGAAGATGGTTTCTTTTCCTTGGGGCCACATGGGAACCCACCCTTTCCACAGGCTTGCACAACAGCCATTTTCTTGGTTCCACCCTCATCAAGCATCTGGGTGTCGACCAAGCTCCAGACCTCACCCTCCAAGAGTGTTGGGGTGATTTCCACACCTTACCCAATCTTTGGGTTAGAGTCTTAGCCCCCCTAGCATAGTGAGGTGAAGACAACATTCCCCCTAACCTTTGGCATACAGGCTCAACCCTTTCAGAGCAACGAGTTTACCACCTGGCCTTCCCTAACCTTTGGGGGACAGGTACACCCCTCTCAGACCAATGGGGTGTTGACCTTAACCACCCTAATCTTTGAGGAATGTGCTCCAACCTCCCTGTACCCTGGGGTGGCAAAACTCTTCCTGAACATCGAGTGCGGACATCCACCCTCTTCAAATGCTGGGGAAAACTCACCCTTTCTGTACATATGGGTGGGGCTCCTTTCTTGGCCCAAGGAGATGTCTTAATCCCAGATCTCTGCTTCCATGGTTTTCTTCTTAAAGCTGTTTCTCCTTCAATCTCTCCTTTCCATGTCCTCTTTTGTCCAGGCTGACAGTGGTTTTGTTCATACAGCTCTCTCAAAAACTTTGTTGTTTTAGCATGCAGGAAGCAGGGGTCAAGCCATCAGACTGTAAGACTTTCCACAAGTCTTTCCGAGATAACCGCATCTTCAATTCTGAATTATGAGTTCCAAGTTTAGTAAAGTCTTCAAATAGGGCATTTTCATATGGGAATTTGTTTTCCAGAAACTTGGAAGTTCTGGAATCAGTTTCTGTTTTCTTTGTGCCCAAAAGTACAGTCCTTAATGTATTTCGCTCATCTAGTATTTTCCTATAAGCAGCAAGGAGAAGCCAAGCCACATTCTCTGAGTTTACCTTGGAAAGTTCTTCAGCTAAATGCTCTGGTTCGCCATTTTCAAATTCTGTCTTCCATATAACACCAGGAGTTAATCTTGCTAAGTTGTCTGCAACTTTAAAACATGTATCACCTTTCCTCCAGTTTCCAATAATAGTTCCATCATTTACTTCTAAGTCATCATAGAAAGTCTCTTTAGCATCCATATTGCTATTAACAATTTCTACAAAGCGATCTTGGCCTTTTCCATCAAGCATTTCACAATTCCTCCAAAAAATACCCCTTACCCATTTATAAAATCACTCCAACATTTTGGTAATTACAAAAGCACTTCCCCACTCCCAGGTACCAAATTCTGTATTAGTCAGCCAGAGGGGTGCTAATGTAAAATACCAAAAATGGTTTGGTCTTTATAAAGGGTATTTTTTTGGGGTAGAAGTCCACAGATACCAGGCCATAAAGCATTAAGTTTCTTCTCTCACCACAGTCCATTGCCACGTGTTAGAGCAAGACAGCTGCTGGTGTTTGCCAGGGTTCAGGTTTCTGGGGTTCCTCTCTTCCTGGGGCTGCGGTTCTCTCTGGACGATCAGGCGAATGGCTTGCTTCTCTTCTCCTGGGGCCTTCTTTCCAACATCAAAACTGCTTCTCAAAAGACTGCTTCAACTGTCCTTTGCCTTGCCTTTTTTATTTAATTCCCCACCCACCAAGGGGTGGGGCTCAATGTCCTAATCCTAACCTAATCATGCCCAGATTAACAGATCAGTTTACAAGCATGATTCAATTATATTTTTGGAATTCATAATTACATCAAACTGCCACAGATAGCTTTAGGACTTTTGATTGTACTATGTCAGTGAGGCATTACCCAGGTTAGGTTTTCACCCCCTTTCTGGTGTCTTATATAAACTGAGAACTTAAAGCAGGAACAGAGAGAAAAAGACAGCTGCCATTTTTACCCTGCTCTAAGAACCAGGACTCCAGGATCAGTGACAGCTGAGAGAAGTCAAGAGAAACCCACAGAGGCTGAGAGAGAGGCAGGAACCTGGATACAGTAATGCACAGGGGTATGGAAAGATGCTCCCAAGAGGCTAGGCCCATGGAGGAACTACATATGAATAGAGGAGCCCTGCTACTGCCAGCCTGTACTAATAGGGACAGAAGAGGGATAGATTAAAAGAAAAGTTACTTCAAAAGGCAGTATAACAGATCCAGAGGTCTGGACTGAAGACATCTTCTAGGGCCCACAAAAAGAACCACCTATGTGTGCAGAAAAAGGCATTAAGGCCCAGAGGTTGGAGAAGGCAGATCTTTTACTCCATGATTCTGGAAAAAATTTGCTGCTCCTTGCTTCAGAGAGGATGAGCACATACTCTGGGTATTGATGAGAATTTTTTCCACACTCCACTGTTCTAAGGGAGTTGAACCTGTGCACTGGAGATTGTGAGAACCTGGCCATCACTCCAGTGTTCTCAGTGGGTGGGACCTAGATTTTGGCTGCAATCCAGATGCTTGATGTGTGTGGAGCCAAGAACATGGCCACTGGTCAAGCCCTTGGAAAGGGTAGGACTGCCACTTCTTTGGAACCCAAGGAGAAGAAACCATGGCTCTATAGATGACACTCAGTAATTGAAATCTTGCATGTATTTGGAATTGTTTGGGAAACATGACCTTTGTTTTCCTTACTATTTCTCCCTAATGAAATGGGAATTTTTATTGTATGACTGTCCCTCCTTTGTATATTAGAATTAGATAACTTGTTCTTAGTTTTATAAGTCCACTGCCTGAGGGGAAATTTTTCCCAAGACATATATACATATGACCAATTTTGGTGAGACTTGTACTTAAAATTGTTACTGAAATGATTCAATGTTTTTGAAATATTGTGATGGAATGACTGTATTTTGTATATGGAAAGAACATATATTTTTGGAGCCCAGAGGGTGGAATTTGGTGATGTAAGGCTTTTGTGGATTCCAGAAAGCTATGTTCTTCAGCTATTCTATGCCTGTGTATGTAAACCTATAGTAGGTTGGAATTTTTGATTAAATTATTTTAGTTACTTTTTTTTATTAGATTGTTTGACAAAATGTGTGTCTTAATACTTTTTCTGGAGCCTTTCATGAATAGATGAATAAAAAGATACAGATACAGAAAAAAAGCTGCAGAAAAAGAGAGGAATCCAGAACCTGAAAGAGAAGACACACAGAGCCAGAAGTTAAAATCACTGGAACACAGAAGAAGCCACTTTAGCCAGAAGCTAAATGCAATAAGTCCTGGAGGAGAAGGAAGAGAGAAGTAAATGCTGCCATGTGCCTAATTGCCCACAGCTGCAGCTCAGGGGGGAAGGATTTCCAGTTATGCTTTGATTTGGACACTTTCGCAGCCTTAGAATAAATCCCCATTTTAAAAGCCAACGCATTTATGTTATACTCCTTCCAGCAGCTTTTAGCAAACTGAAACAGATATCTTAGCCTTTTATTGTAATTTTTCAAAGATTCTGCAGGAAAGCTGAGCCTGGAGAATCTATGCTGCTATCTTCATTGCCTAAAGGAAATCATAATAATATTAAGAGCACTACAATAATTTAAGAATGCAAATTTTATTCTCTAAAGAAAACACTAGCAATATAGTGCAATGAAGTATAGTTAAAAATATCAAAGAGAGGGAGAAATATTTAATATTAAATATATTAGCCAAAAGGAAGCAAAGAGAGAAGTAGAATATTAAAAACATTTTTCATAAATGAAAATAGCACATAAATAATTATTTTAAGTATAAATTTAATAAACACTCCTATTAAATGCCCTGTAACTGACTATTAAAAAGTAAGTCCCAACTCTACGATGTCTATAAAATATATATGAATTGGGAAAATGATGGAGTAGAGAGTGTTCCAGGACTCACTCCTTCCAAAAAAAATAATTAAATAGGTATGGGCTGTTTAAAACAACTACTTTGAAACTATGGGGTCCAGAAGAAAACTATAAAGCAAACCAGGGAAGAGCAGGGGGAAGATGATAAATTTTGACAAAGAACTTAAATTTGCTTTCTCCATATGGCAGCTACTCGTGTCTATCCCCCACTCTATCAGCTCACCAGTGGCAGAAATAGATGTAAAAATCCAGTTTTCCAAGTCTAGGGGTGGGCATGGCTGATTACTGATCATGTTTTTTTTTTTTTATTAGCTGCATTGGATTGTTGGGGCCCCAGCTCTGAAGCAGCCATTATATCAACACATCTCCAACAAAGCCAGGGTAAGCCATCATTTCTATCCACCTGGACAAGGTCAGCAGCTGTTATTGTTTCAAACTTCCCCATGAAGGGGAAGTGGTGGTGATTTAAAAGCCTAGTATTTCTTCTGTGCTATGGTGGACAGTTAGTTGAAGGACTGTATTTACTGGGTAGGCCAGGAAAGCTCAGCTTTGTGAAGCCATCAGAAAAACTCTTGGTATGCTTCCTGATCCCCACCATGGGGTACTTTGGTGCCCTGCTGTGTCACCTTCAGGGGACCCTACCTCTGTTTAGGCTGGGTAAGACTGATTTTAAAAAGTCCTCTCGAGCATTCACCTCCTCTCAGAATGCAAATAAATTAGATAACATATATGAAATGCATAAATTCTTAAAAACAAACAAACTTCTTACATTGACTCAAGAACTACAAGATTGTGGACAGGGTCCTGCCCGGGGGTCTGTGCTGTGCACGCGTGGAGTGAGAAGCTTGGGACATCTATCTGCGCGGATTGGCGGCGTGGAACGAACGGTGGAGATTCGTGAGTTTTGAGGCTGCCGGTGGAGGTTGGCACAGGCGGCTGAGCCCCGCGGTTAGAAAAATAAAAATAAAACGGCCATTTGGAGCCGCGGGCGGGGCGAAAAAGTTTTATTTTCTGGGGATCTGGCTGCCTGGCGCCCCTTGGACCTTGTGTGAACAGAGCAAACGAGCTCTCATCTCTTGGATGGACTCATCCAAGTCACCTGGTGAGGAGACAACGATGGGAAATGGCCATCCCAGGGAATGGAGAGGGCCTGCATCTGCAGGCAGGATCATCCCACCCACCATATCCATGGGATATAAGCCCTCTCTCACTTGGAGTTGAAGTGGACATCACCATCCCAGTCCCCTCTGGATTGGGGGAAGAACTATGGACTAGGGTGGACTTGATGGTATTCTCTTGTTCACATATGGTGATTCTAGCAATGCAAGAAATTATAACAATGAGGTGGAGCCAGTGGCCACTTGACACTTTTGGGGTAGGGAGGGGATGAGCAGTTGAAATACAGGGGCTTCTTTGGGAGTTGGAGGTTATCCTGAGTACTGTTGTGGCAATGGATGTAGGCCATTTTAAATCAGCACACACCACTCAGAACTGAGTGGGAGAGAGTGTGGTCTACAGTGTGAATTGTGGTCTATGGTTGGTGGCAAGGCTCCAGGATGTGTAAGTTCATTGAGGGTGGTGGGCCACACTGTGGGAGATGTTTGTGTGGGATGTGGTGGGAGGTGTGGGAGGTGGGCAGCATGGGAATCCCAGTGGGTTCCGTGTGGTGTTTTGGGTAATCTGGACACCTCTTGGAGTGTATGTGTATATGTATATAGATGACGTTTTTGTGAGCGAATACTCATATATGCATATATGTTTGTATGTCATTTTGCGGATGTTTGTATGTATTGTGAGAATTTTGATTTTTACCCATAATAATAATAATAATAAAAAAATGGGTTCATGCCCACAGGAAAAAAGAAAAAAAAAAAAAAAAAGGGAAGAACTACAAGAGCTCAACAAACCAATTACTAGTAAAGAGATTGAATGAGTAGTAAAAACCTCCTAACAAATAAAAGCCCAGACCATAGCTTCACAGGAAAATTCTACTAAAGAATCCTAAAAGTCTTAACCCCCATTCTGCTAAAATTTTTCCAAAATTGAAGATGATGAGCCACGCTCTTTTTCATTTTTCTGAGGTCATAATCACCCTCATACCAAAGCTAGATAAAGATACCACAAGAAAAGAAATTTACAGATTGATATCTTTATGAATATACATACAAAAATCCTCAAGAAAACTAGCAAACCAAATCCAAAAGCATATTATAAAGATTATACACCATGATCAATTTTAATTTATTCCCTTTATGGAATGTTGTTTAAACATAAGAAAATCAATGTAATACACCACATTAACACAATGAAGGAAAATAAATACATGGTCATCTCGACTGATGCAGCAAAGGCTTTTGAAAAAATCCATCATCCTTCATTCATAAAAACATTTAGAAAGACAGGAATAGAAGGAAAATCCTTCTCTAGAAGGGTTTCTTAAACTTTTTTTTTTTTCACTGACCCCTTTGCCAGGCAGGAGAAACCATAGATCCTTTACTAAGTCCACACTATACTGTATATTATTTAATAAATATATTACAACCACACCAACACATCCCCAAAAGAAGAATATGTATTTGGATTTCAGTGCACACTCATGGAACCCTTGTTAAAAACCTCTGCTCTATATGATAAAGGGCTTATATGCAAAGCACAGAAATAACATCCTTCTCAATGGAGAAAGACTGAAAACTTTCCTTGTGAGATCAGAAACAGAGCAAGGATGCCCACTGTCACCTGTTATTTGACAGTGTATTGGAAGTAATTGCCAGAGTAATTTATGTAAGAAAAATAAATAAAAAGCATTCAAGATGGAAAGGAAGAAATACAAATTTCTCCATTTACAGATCATATGATCCTATGTACAGAAATTCCTGAAAAATACACAACAAAGTACCTAGAATTAATAAGTGAATTCAGCAAAGTGTCAGGGTTCAAATTCAACACTGAAAAATAAGCAATGTTTCTATAAACAGACAATGAAAAATCAGAAAAAGAAATCTAGATTTAAATTGCATTCATGAGAGTAACTAAAAGAATCAAATATCTAGGAATAGATCTAACCAAAAGAAAAGGATCGAAGTCATAAAGCATATGGCAACATGGATGAACCTGGAGGATATTATATTGAGTGAAGCAAGCCAGATACAAAAGGACAAATACTGTATGAATGCATTACTATGAACCAAATATATTGTGTAATATATTGTTTGATTAAAAAAAAAAAACTGTATCCATTACATTTAATTGAGAAATGTATATATTTATTCATTTGTGTTTACTTTTTAGTTTTTAATTGTTTATATTTTCAATTATTAAATGTACAAAATAAAGTTAAAAAAAAAAAGGACATGTACACCAAAAACCATAAAACATTACTAAAAGAAACAAAATAGGACCTAATAAGTTTAAGCTCATCCTATATTTTTGGATTGGAAGACTATATGTCGTTAAGATGCCAATCTTACCCAAAGCATTTTATGGGCCCAATGCAATCCCAATTGAAGGTACAAAAACATTCTTTGCAGATATGGAAATCCAAACATCAAGGATACATGGAAGAGTAGGCATCCCTGAATAGCTAAAGCCATCTTGAAAAATATGAATGACATTGGAAGGACTACATTCCAATCTTAAAATTTATTAGAAATCCACAATAATCAAAACAGCATGGTACTACTACAGGGATGGCCATATAGACCCATGGAAACAATATGAGAACTCAGAAATCAATCTTCATATTTAGAGCCAAGTGATAGTTCACAAAGTGGCAAAATCCATTCAGTTTGGAAAGAATAGTCTTTTCAACTGATGGTGGGTTGAAAATTGTTTCTCTATATGCAAAAAAAAAAAAAAAAAAAAAAGAGAGGGAGAGAGTGAGAGAGAGAGAAGGAGGACATTTACTTAAGAACATATTCTAAAATCAACTCAAAATTGGACAAAGAACCAAATATAAGGTCTAGAACTATCAAAATCCTAGAAAAATCTTAAGGCAGTTTCTTCATGACCACGTGTTATGCAATGGTTTCCTAGACTTTACATCCAAAGCACAAGAAGTAGAAGAAAAAGTAGATATATGGGACTTCATAAAAATTAAAAAGTTTTGCATCTTAAAGGACTTTATAATAAAACTAATTCTACAACCTACCAAATGGGAGAAAATATTTGGAAACCACATATTTGATAAAGATCTAATATCAAAAATATATAAAGACCTCCTTCAACTTAACAACAAAAAGAAAAAAAAAGGTTAAAAAATGAGCAAATGTCTTGAATAGACTTATCTTCTAAGAAGATATACAAATGACAAGAAAGTGCATGGAAAGACGTTCAACAATGAAGCATTTTAAAATAGCGCAGCAACTTTGAAAGTGATAGTTTGTCAGTTTCTCAGAAAACTAAGACTAGAACTACCATATGACCTGGCAATCCCACTACTAGATATACATCCAAAAGAATGGAAAGCAAAGTCTTGAACAGATATTTGCACACTGATGTTCATAGCAACGTTATTCATAAGAGCCAAAAGACACTAATAAATCAAGTGTCCTAGTTTGAATTTTTTGTGCATCCAGAAAGATATGTTCTTTAACGAAAACATACTTGTGTGCATAAGACTATCATATGTGGAATCATTTGGTTAGGTTCAGTCAGGGGATCTTCTGATTAGATCACTTTTGATTAGATTGCTTCAGATAAAGGCGTTTCATTAGATCACATAATTTAGGGTGGGTCCTAATAATTTTCGTGGAGTTTTATATAAACTGAAGACTGAAATCAGAGTCACACAGAGAAAAAGAAGTGTAAGCTTTTACTTGGCTATGTAAGCCTTTACCAGGCCAGGGAAGACTGAAATCAGAGTCACACAGAGAAAAAGAAGTGTAAGCTTTTACCTGGCCTCCAAATTGCTTGCAGGCACAGAAAGGCAGAGAAACCCTTGAGAAACTGAAAGAGCGGCTGGGGTCTGGAATCATCAGGGCAGCTGAAACTGAAGTAAGGAGGAGAGGGGAGGAAGAGCCATATGCCTGATTGCCCAAAGATGACCTTGTGGTAAAAGTGAGTTTGGAAGAGAAGGCAAAGTCTGGTTGCTATTTTGCATTTCCTTGTGGCGGAAGTCTAGGATCACCAGCAGCTGAGACAGCACCTCTGATGATGCCTTGATTTGGACATTTTCACAGAGTTGGAACTGTAATCTTCTACCCTAATAAATCCTCATTATAAAGCCAAACCATTTCTGGTATTTTGCATTGAAGCCTTTGTAAAAATAAAATACCAAGTGTCCATCAAATAATGAATTATTGTACGATTTTTTTCTAAATCTACTTGAAAATTGATTTCAATATCATTATTTAATGGATATGCAGGAATGCATTTCACCTCTTTTAAATAGAGGAAGTAAGATTTTGGCCATTAATGTCATAATAAAATCCTTATTCATTTCAGCATTGATTTTACTTTCTTCTCTCATGTTTCTTTTAATATAACAAGAGTCAATCAAGTAAAATAATAAAACAAATTGCATGAACATTGTTGTGGCCAAATACAACATTATATCTGCTCTGTTATTGAAATAGTTGATACTCCAAAACACTGACTGGAGAGACATGACAATGTTTTCCTTGTGATACCTCAGAAAATCCCATTTTCAGCTGGTGGACACTCCTAGAAATAAGTTAGTTGTCCTACAGCAGTCAATGCAAAATACTTGAAATTTTGGGTTTTACAAAAGTCTGTTATAACATAAGTGAAGGTTTATTATAAATATTTAATAATAAAATGAGAGTATTACTGAAAATTCATGTGAAAAATTATATTAACACATAAGTATACACATAAATAAGTTTTATATTGTGAACAAAGGAAAATACTTCAAAGGAAATACAACTAAAGAACAACAACATTCATGAATAATTTTCATTTTTTTTACTGAATTTTGTTGTATAATAATTTTTGCATAATTAACAATCAATAATCCTTTAATAGTGTTTTACCTAAAAATATAAAACTATTTCATTGGAAATAATGTGCTATTCTATCTCTGGTAGTTAACTATAGGGCCTTCCTGCAACAGATTAGTAATTACTCCAAATATATCTACTCTTTTGCCAAGTCACAAATTAGAGCATCATAAAAGAATACATAAAAGAAACTGCTGCTCAATTTTATGTGACTTCTAAGAGGAAGGCAATTCTTTGTTACAAATCTAATGTGAATGCATTAGTGCTTATCCTTGGCATCATGTCAATCAATCTTCTTGTAAATTAGTCCCAGAGATGTCCAAATATTTTATTATCAGAAATCCTCAATGTAAGTGATGCCATGACATTATCATGGCATCTCTTATATTAGGAAAGGTAAGGAATATTCTGCTATGCCAGTGTACACAGTATTTCCCTGGTATACATGTGAGACATAATTTTCAGGTGAACATTTTGTTTGACCAGGACCTGAAAAAAAAATTTTAGGTTGATTTCTTTTACCTCAAATCTCTCTCTCTCTCTCTCTTTCCCTCTCCCCCTCTAATCTATCTATATACTAAAAACATTTAATATTAGTTACCTGAAAGAAAACAAATATCAGAAATTTCAGGCTCCTTAAATGGTTTATATCCTTTATTTGTGAGAAAAACATTAGGTGTACAAATATCTAGACAGATAAGGCTTGAAGAAGTTTTACACCAACTTTGAATCATGGTAAGAATTAACCTAAGATTTAGATCATTTTAGTTTATCTCAAAAATTGGGAATGTTATTTGAAGAATTTACATACATATATGCATACCACATAGGCATTAACTAAGTAATGCCAGGATTTGTGGAAAAAGAAATATAGAATTCATGGAATCAGAGTCTTCAAGCAATGAACATATATTGAAAAATATTTTTGAAAAAATTTGGATTATATAATATGTTACAAATATCTTCTGAAAAGTAATAGTAATGACTACTCATTATTATGAATGTATCTCAGGTTTTATTTTCTGATCTTTCATTTGTTTTAAATAATATTGGATACAAAAGGACTTTAATGATGAATTGAAACTCTCTATTATTTTTTATTACATAACTAGACTTTTTTGTTTTTGTTTTTTAAATAAAATGTAAGTAGAAATATAGTGGTATGAACATGATCTGTGCACTAAACAAATCATGGTAGAACCACAGAACCAACAATATTTAAACTTTTTGATTCTGGATAAGTTATTTACCTTACCATGCCCTTTTTCTCATCTAAAAAATGAGTACAATAAAATTATCTATTTTATAATATTTTAATCTAGATTAATGTGTTTATGAAAGGATGTATTTATAACAGTGTCATGTTGATTCTAATTATGCAATATATATGTTTCTGTTATAGAATATCCAAATGTTGATTAATACCTAATTTATATTTGGTAGTCAAACTCAGATATTTTTTCATTCATATTTTGTGAACAACTCTTTATTATGAATATCTGGAATAACTAAACTAATTTTTTAAAATTCCAAGTAATTCCTATAAACAAAAACTGTTTTAAAGACATTCATGCCAAGTATCCCTTTTGATTTCTCAACAGTTTACAACAGTCGAATGTTATGGGAAGTAGGAATAACACAAATGTGCCTGATTTCAACCTTATGGGATTGATAGACTCTGAAGACATCTAATGGATCCTCTTTATGCTGTTTCTTCTGATTTACCTGATTACTTTGTAAGTGAATTTAGGAATGATACTGACAATTTTCCTGGATCTCCAGCTTTACACCCCCATGTAATTTTTCCCTCAGTTACCTGTCATTCCTTGACCTCAGCTGCTCATCGGTCATCACACCTAAAACTTCAGAAAGCTTAGTGACTTCCAACAAGAATATTTCATCCATGGGCTGCTTCACCCAGCCCATCATGTCTTTTTTTTTTTTTTTTTTTTTCCTTATTGGTTGTCACTGAGTGTTTCCTTCTCTCTCCAATGGCCTATGACCACAATGTAGCTATTTGCAACCTTGTTATGTCCAGGACACTCTGCTGCTGCTTCATCACTGGGTTCTATATGAACCAAGCATATGAACCAGTAGCTCAATATGATTGGTTTTATTGAATCATTAGTCAATGTTGTTTACATGAATGATTTGCATTTCTGCAACTACAATGCAATCTATCACTTTTTCTGTGACTTAAGCTGTCAGAGAATTTTAACCCTGTCCTGCTCTGACAATTGTGATACAGAAATCATGTTATTCATTCTTTGTAGTTTAAACATACTGGTGTCTCTTACCACCGTCTCTGTGTCCTAAGGGTCCATTCTATCTGCCATCTTGAGAATTAATTCCACTTCAGGAAAGTACAAAGCTTTCTCTACCTCTGCCTTCCACTTCCTGGGTGTCATCATCTTTTACAGCACCATGATTTTTACTTATTTAAAACCAAACAAGTCCAACCCATTGACAAGGAAAAAGTGGCCTCTGTGTTTTATGCTATGGTGACACCCATGCTGAATCCACTTATTTATGGTTTTAGGAACAAAGAGGTGAAAAATGCTCTCCTTAGTTTCATGTAGAAGAGAGAGGGATCAAAGCAATTGGAATGACAATGATGCTGAACATTTAAGTGCATTTCTTCTTTCTTTGCTATTTGGGTGTTTACTTGGTGTCTCTCAAAATATAGTAGCAATCTTTAATTAGTTTGAACTTCTGTTGAGAAATTCTCTATTTGACCACTCATGATCTGGAACAATCCCCAAATTATAATTTTAGATATACACAGTAACTGGTAGACATGAAATATATGTTAAAGCTGTAGCTTAAATACATGTGATTTTAAGGGCAACTGATGTGTAAAAAAGAATATGTTGGTATCCTTCAAACTGTATTATAGAAATCCCAGGGCATGTTCCAATTTCAGAGACTTTTATTATGTAGAGCAGTTTCAAAAGTAATTCATTCTAAAGAGAGGAAATATAGCACAATCTTAAAGACTGATGCATTGGACTGAAAAATTCAGAGTTTAGATTTTAGATCTGGCAGTTTTTTGCTGTATATCCCTTAGTAAATTACTGAAATTATAAATCTAATCCTTCAACTATACAAGAAAAATAATTTCCTGTATAGTAAAACTATAGATTTACTTTAAAGATCATATCAAATGACAAATAGAATGAACTTAAAGGCCACGATCTTCAGAATGCTTAAATTCTTGCAAAATATAAAATTCACAATAGCTTTTGTTATGGTAATAATCACTGGTGTTTTATGAATATTTTTTGATAATCTTATTCATAAATAAACAGCTAAAAAAGAAAAAGACTTTGGTCTTGGAGCAAAATGAAATATTATGGTAGAAATAAAATACTCTCATATTGCAATGCTTTAAGCCCTGATGTTTTGTAAATTCATAAGGTTAAATATCTGCATGCAGTTAAGCCTCTCTTGTGTACACCTGCTGACCTTTTGTAACCCTATTATTCAATGATGCATTCACAAGCTTCAGTAATTACTATGCTTTTTAAAAATTTTGGTATGATTAAAAAATATTTTCTTTATCCTACTTTCTATAAGTTAATGCTCTTTATTTATTTATTTTTTTATAAATATATATGCATTTATGTGTATTTGCTTACAAAAATGTTATTTATATATATATATATATACATATATTTTAAGAGGTGCTTAGATTACCTAAAATATTACACAGAACCCACTGGGATTCCCATGTTGCCCACCTCCCACACCTCCCACCATATCCCACACAAACATCTCCAACAGTGTGGCCCACCAACCTCAATGAACTTACACATCCTGGAGCCTTGCCACCAACCATAGACCACAGTTCACACTGTAGACCACACTCTCTCCCACTCAGTTCTGAGTGGTGTGTGCTGATTAAAAATGGCCTACATCCATTGCCACAACAGTACTCAGGACAACCTCCAACTCCCAAAGAAGCCCCTGTATTTCAACTGCTCATCCCCTCCCTACCCAAAAACTGTCAAGTGGCCACTGGCTCCACCTCATTGTTATAATTTCTTGCATTGCAAGAATCACCATATGTGAGCAAGAGAATACCATCAAGTCCACTCTAGTCCATAGTTCTTCCCCCAATCCAGAGGCGACTGGGATGGTGATGTCCACTCCAACTCCAAGTGAGAGAGGGCTTATATCCCATGGATATGGTGGGTGGGATGATCCTGCCTGCAGATGCAGGCCCTCTCCATTCCCTGGGATGGCCATT
>JAKSZT010054135.1:17808-116823 GCA_026826555.1 Tolypeutes matacus
TCTAGATATCTCTAGCGACATCAGGAGATCTGCTGTTTGAGGTACTGTTCACTGTGGCAATGAGTTCCTGCTGAGATATGCTTAAGCATAACCTCTGGAATGACCTCCAGACTCACTTTGAAATCTCTTATGGGCAACATGGGAATCCCAGTGGGTTCCGTGTAATATTTTGGGTAATCTAAGCACCTCTTAAAATATATGTGTATATATATATATATAACATTTTTGTAAGCAAATACACATATATGCATATATATTTATATATCATTTTGCAAATGTTTATATGTATTATGAGAATTTTGATTTTTACCCATAATAAAAATAAAAAAATAAAAAATGAATTGTATTTACTAGTTCCTCCTTGTGGTCAAGGCGTTTTTCCAAATGCACCACTACCTGGCACTTGGTAATAATACCTTAGTGCCAGGGAGGCTTATCTTGGGAGTCATGTCCAACACTGGGGAGAAGTTAGTGCATTTATATTCTAAGTTTGGCTTAGAGAGAGACCACATTTGATCTTTCAGGAGGTAAATCTTAGGCAATATATACTACTAGGCTAAGTTTAAATTTCACAGGAAAAGGTTCATAAGTACAACAATCAATATCAAGGACCTGGAGTAATGTTCTATCCCCCTTGCTTGGCACTGCCCATGTACTCTGTGGATTCTTGCTGCTCTATAAGAGAATGTAGCAGGACTTCCCAGGATGAGAATTCAATACTCTTTTGGTTATTGTGTGGTCCTGCACCCACTGAGAGAACACCCCATGACCACTTGAAGATATAGAGGCATGTCCAGGTGCACCCCTCCCCACACATCCCCTATTACCACACACACACCAGTGATCCTCCCCTACCACAGTTGTGACCCTTCTGCAATCCACCCCCCCAAACAAAGCCAAAAAATAAGCAAATAAAAATAAGTAAATAAAATGATAATAATATACAAAATAAAATACATAAACAAAAATAAAAGCAAAAACAAAAACATTTTTAAAAAGTAAAATAAAATATTTTTTGAATGTGTCTTTCATCACCAAAAGATATATTATCTTTTATATATAGTGACAATTACTTCTGTAGTTTCCCCCAGTGTCTTATTTTTTTCACTTTATCTTCAAAGAAGCTTTAGGTTACAGAAAAGTCACATAGAAAATATAGGGGATTCCCATATATTCAACAACCTCCTCCATCCCAATCTCCCCTATTAATAACATTGTACATGTGTATGGTACATTTTTCACAATTGATGTACAGATATTGAAGCATTGCTACTAACCATTGTCAGTGGTTTACATTAAGGTTCACATTTTGCACTGTACAGTTTAATAGACTTTGACAAAATTTTAAATAGGCTTTGACAAAATTTTAAATAGTCTGTATCCATCATTGTAAGATCATGCAGAACAATTCCAATGCCCTAAAATTGTCTTATGTTCCATATATTCTATTGCCCCCTTCCCTTTTCCTTGGAACCTATGGTAATCACTAAGTTTCAGTTTTTGAAGAATAAGTTTAATAGTTACATGCAATAATATTGAAGGCTTGACTTACTGGTCTTTTCTCATTTATTAGGCATTGTCTATGTTCTTGAGAGATTCTTGCCCCTCTGAAAGCATAGTTGGAATCCCCAGGATGAGAGTTTAATATTTTCTTGTTTATTGTGTAGGTCTCCATCCACTGAGATTACATACTATAAGATAAACACTTTCATATTCCACAGAAGCATGCCCCAAGTGTGCCCTATCCTGAATATTCCCTGCATCAGTTACCCTCCCTTGCCATATTTTCCAGAAGAACATTCCCACCATTATAGTTTTAACCAGAGACCTACAAATCCCAGAGTCCACCTGCTCCTTCTTCCAGCACTACCCCCATTTCCATGGATAGTCCAATTGAACCGGCCACCCTACTTACCCTCATATCCAACACCATTGAAACCAATCACATCACTGCACCATCAACCTCATCCACTGCCCAATCACCCCCTTCCACCTTATCATATTTGTTATTAAAAAATTGCATGTTTCCATCAGTTAATGAAAAAAAAATACATACTTATTACTCTAATTCAACTCGAATTAATTCCAGTTTCTGATAAAAAGATATCATATGGTATGTATTTCTTATTAAATCATAATTCTATCCAATAATATAATAATAATATTGCATTCTGCATAGAATTATTATCCTAAAGCTTTATTGCTTTTTTAATAGAAATATATCTAATTTAATAAATACATATCTTAAAGTCAACAATTTCAACGTGGTTTCCATGAAGCATTTTAGGTCATATAGAAAATAAAATATTTTCAATCTAAGTATAATTTTCCAAAATGTAATTTATGTTAAGTTCATTTGGATTTATGTAGTTTGGTTGCAGAAATAAACATAGACACCAAGACAATAGAATAAAAGGCACAACTACAAACCCATTATACTGGAACCCGCATATAAAACAGAGATAATGTAAAGTAGTACAGTGACAAAAATATGTATTTTTCAATAAATGGTGCTTGGACAGCTGTACAAACATATAGGAAGAATAGAAATTTCACTTACATTAGTGGAGCAGCATCTACCCATGTTTCAAATAGATAACAGATTATGGCAAAGAATCATCCATTTCTTGAAGCCATAGTTGTCCGTTTCTTTTCCATTTATAAGGTCTAAGTCAGGTAGATGGGCTATCTTTATATCAATGTAGTACTGCAGGACTTATCTCTTATAATTTAAGGTTCCATTAATTCCCCCCCACACACACACCGGCTTTCTGCTCTTTAATGGGAGTAGCAGGCCGGGCACTTCCCATGGAGATGGCTGAGGACCAAGGTCTTGGCATCCAGCTCAGGTACTCGATGGCTTTCATCAGGGTCTCATTGGCCTCCATGAGAATTTGGATCTCTGCCAGCGCTGCTTCAAACATCGCCCCTGGCAGCTCCGACTGCGCCTTCTCCAAGCTCGCCTTCTCCAACCCCAGGTCCCAAATGTCCAGAGTCACAGCCAGTAACTGCACTGGAGAGTCGGTATTCACCTCGAGGGAGCCGCTGCAGATGAAGCCCTGGGAAGCAGTGCTGGCCACAGCATGGACAACAAGCAGCACTGGCCGCAGGACCTGCAGTGTGGGAACATGGGGGCCGGAGGGCCAAGGCCCTCGTCTGCGTGGGCAGGTCCACCTGCAGGACGCTGGCGCCATTGAAGACCACCTGCGTGGGCGAGGCCAAGGTTGACAATATCTATGTTGGGCAGGCAGCGGGCCCTGGGCGGCGGAGGCCTCTTAGGTGAGCGCCTGGCACACAATTTGGCCCAGGCCGGGCTGGGGAGCAGCGCAGTGGGTAGCACAGTGGCGGCGGGCCCTGTTAGTTTTATTTCTGTAAGACTTAAATCATACCTCACAGGTTATATTATGTCACAACTGGAGTGGAAGCAGAGGAATTAACTATTTTCTGAAACACGGGCACATAAAAAGAAATGAACAATGACTTAGACAAGATTATTCATTTGAAAAACTTCAGAAGAATTCCTATATAAAAGCTAAATAATTAATCATTAAGTTCAATTCTAATTCATATAAGATTTTATTACAATTAGCTGGTATTAAGTTTGTCCTTGAGTCCTTGACTCTCCCCACACACATTACCAATCCTTTGCTAAGGGGTAAGTAAATAAACTGCAACATTGTACATTATATGTTAGAACAATTTTTCGAATATCTTAGAACTGTGGAAGACCACAAGGGCAACAAGTAGCAGCCACCATTCTCAGACTTCCTCATTACCGAAAGCATATACAATGTTAGTCTAGAAAAATTAGACAATTTTATAAAATTATGCTTTTAGATTGAAAAGCACAGCCTTTAACAGTCACTGAGGAAAATAGTCCCTACAAATCTCATTAAATAGTTTTTAGAAAGAAAAGCATGCCATTATTAAATGCAGTTGGTATTGGGACTCTGGAAAAGTAGGTAATACTCTTGTGCCTCAGCTGCTGGCCAGAGACTTGAGAGCACTAAAATATTAAGAATAGTACAAATTAACCCAAGCATGCTCTATGGAATGTAAATATTTGTAAGGT
The DNA here is from genome assembly GCA_026826555.1 of Tolypeutes matacus. NCBI lineage: Eukaryota > Metazoa > Chordata > Mammalia > Cingulata > Chlamyphoridae > Tolypeutes > Tolypeutes matacus. Next base: position 21,881 of record JAKSZT010054135.1, read on the forward strand.
CAACATAAAATGGGCAAGTATTATGAGCAAGAGGCATTTTGCTTTTGTTGACAACTGAGACAGTGGGTCATAAGTTAATGCAGAATTTACAGTCAAAATGTAGTTACCTATAAGAAAAGGGAAATATTATTACTACTAAATGTTCTATTTCACCCTTTTAAAAATGTCTCATTCCATCATTTCATATTTTCAAGAATTCTATTACAATTTTCTCTCCTATGTAGTATAATAGTTTATTGGTCCTGTGCCTTTTAAAACAAAATGTGACTATGGGACTAGAGATGACCTTGTGACAGTGTTTTATAAATACATTAATTCACCAGAGCATTTTGTGCTTTCTGCCATAACAAATTGAATTTCTACCTTTCCTAGTTTCTAGCTGGGCTGTTGCAGTGATGTTTCTAATCTGTGGAACAGAGATATAGTAAGCTGGGAGCTATGAATGTAAAATATTAATGTAGGAAAGAATTTTAAAATAAATCTTTCAGTACAAGTGTAAAATGCTCTGGAGATCTCAGCATTAGCATCAGAGTTGCTTTGAGGATCAAATGAATGAACTCTAAACACATTCCACCCATTTTTTAAAATATGTATTTGAGATTTAAAAATCATCTTATTTGGTAAGAAATGAAAGCATCTTCATTTTACATCTTCCCTTAAAATCTTCAGTACAGTTTTATTCCAAGATAAATCCACTTATCTCTTGATTTTATCTGATTAAGAAACCATCCAAATAGCAATAAGAAAATTTTTAAAAAGTTATGACCATCAGTAATGAATACAATGGGAAGTTCATTTGAATTTATCTTCATACAATTTAGAAGACAACTAATGAAAAACAGAAGATAATGGATGGGAGAGGAGGGACTTAGGTGATAAGATTTATGGAAGCAGAAGGAAGGATTTTTGACACCATAAAATTCAGAAACACGGAGCCTGTGGGAGAGGGAAGGAACACACCAAATTGAGACCTGATACATTGATTAAGATTTGCTTAGAGAAATATCAATGATCTTTGCTTCATCCTGTTTTAACACAAAAACAACTAACAGGGAGCCATGTGAGATTTAAAATATCTGAGAGTGATTATTGAAATAGAAACTGCAAATTTTTCAGGGGAAAAAGTGCAGAGCTTTGTGGATTGAAGACTGAGCAGAATGTGTCCTTAAAGTGACATTGAGAAACCACCCACAAATAATGAAGTACTTGCCAGCTACACACACAGCATTTTTTTAAAAAGGCTCACCACACAAATAGCTCCTGAATATAGACAATATTAGTAACTTTCAATTAGCTTATTCATGGTTTCGAAGAGAAATCTCAGGATTACACAGCATTGGAAGGAATCAAGATTTTGAATAATAAGAGAAACATTTTAAATAATTCCAATTAATTAACAGAGGATATTTTATAACCTCTAGTTAATATATTAAAAGAGATAAAGGATGATTGTGAATTGGTATTTTTCCATGAGAAAAATAAATCTAATACTAAAAAGAGCTAAGAGAAATTATATAAGATGTGCATATATTCAAGCATTAGAATCACTGAGACTGCACCACCAAACCCAGTAATATCACTACCCACCGGTCCTATCTTTCAATACGCAACTATACTCTATCACTTTACCATCGATTATGTCCATATACATGATGGTTCACATCCTTCTCTTCTTCTCTCCCTTGTTAACCTATCTTTCAGACAATGGTTCCCAGAGATTGTTCACTTTCCTCAATTCAAATCAGTGAGGTCATGCACTGTTCATCTTTCAATGCCTGTCTTGCTTCACTCAACATAAGGTCTTCAAGATTCATCCATGTTATTCCATGTGTTAGCACTTTATTCCTTCTTACAGCTGAGTAATATTCCATTGTATGTATGTACCACATTTTGCTTATCCATTCATCCTTTGATGGGTACTTGGGCAGATTCCAACTTTTGCCAATTGTGAACAATGCCACTATGAACATTAGTGTGCATATATCTGTTCTTGTCTTTCCTTTCAATTCTTCTCGGTATATACCCAACAGTGGAATCACTGGATCATATGGGATCTGATCAAAGTCAGATTTCAGTGCTATAACCTAATGTTTTCCTTATTCAGTAGTTGTGTCTCATTTCTATTTGCTTTATTACTCAGTCAAGGTACTGTATGAAACTGAATTCGACAAAAGCAATTTAAACAACATGTTTCTCTTAGCCCACACACTCAATAGTCTCTTCAAGTTTCGCAGTATCCACTGCTTTGAAATCCTCTCAAAGGCATAACTAACCATTGATCAAAAAAAATATTGATATAAAAGATGTAGTCTTCTCCATATGATGTCATTCTTGTTTTTTGCTCAAAATAATCCCAACTATTTCCCAAAATGTTTTAACAATGTGGGAATTATATTTAAAAAGGTTACATGAATTATTCACTTATAGTATTGAATATAAACTTCTAAGGAAAAGAGATATTACTACCATTTATGTATACTGCAAAATATGTAAACAGCAAAAGAGTAGACAGTTACAAGAAGAAATTTGAACTTAAAAACACATGTCAAATATAAGTGAAACTTCTCTCAGATTTTGATTTTAAGAATTTTTTAATCCAAAAATCCTTGCAACGGATTTCAAACATCTATTGAACATTCTGCCTAGAGCAGTGCCAATGTCCCTGTACTACAGATTATAGATAATGGGGTTTATGAACAGGGACACCATGAAGTAGAACATGGCTGTGAGGTGATTTTTAAGAGATGTATTTTTTGCAATTGGAACAAAAACAGCAATCAAAACAGACATTACAAACAAAATGAAAATTGCCAGCTGAGGGTTATGGTTGGTTAAAATTTTGTTAGGTGCTTCCACAGAGCACATCCAAAGTACCACTAAAAATACATTAATATATGATAAAAACATAAAGGCAGAACATAGTAGCTCAATACACTCATACATGGTTTGGGAACTATAACCGAAATTCAAAGATCTATGAGGGATAAATTGCATATAAAGAAGGACATTGGAGAGTGTATCTGTGGATCGGTTACAGTAACAATAGCCGAAGTTTTCCAGTCAGTGCCCCCAGATAAAGCACTAATAACAGTAGACCTTTCAATACTTGGACCCACCGAGAACTTGAGATATCCATGTGGAGGATTTCCATGAAGATGGCAAGGTTTTCTAGGTCTTATTATATCCTGCAGTCAAATGAAATGAAATGATAAAGGGCTGCTAGCAACCAGTATGAGACAATGCACATTACTAACAAATAAAATGTGACTGTTGGTATCAATATATGGTTTCAAAGAAGAATTTCTATAGAAGAAATGTACAAAAGTAAATATTCTGATGTTAATGAATATATTTCACTTTTCATTTTCTTTCCTAACTCTGATAATATCTATTAATTTCAGTAATCATAGGATCAGAGAATCTAAGCACATGAATGAATATTAAATGAAATACAGTCATACTAATCTTTCAGTTATTGAATTATACTTACACTATTTCTCTAAATATTTTTTTTTCAAACTCTGCCTGGACATACCCAGCAATTGTTTTCTTATTTTCTACAATATCAAATAGCTGTCACAGGCATGCTCTGCAATTGATCCTCAATATCAACATATTTGTTTGGAAAATCTAGTTATTGCTGATTCACTTTTGAACCATGGAACCAGAATGACTTCTGATGTCTTCCCTTGTTGGCCAGCAGACTAGGACCTGTTTCTGTACAAAATTCATCAATGGTTCTGAGGGTCTTCTCAGAAAGAGTTTAATCCTACTGAAACCAGACAGATTATGCCTCCCCAGCCTTCCATTTCAGCTGTTCTATAAGATATTAATGTGGGTCCTTTCTTTCCTCTTTTGTCCCATAGTCTGTAAAATGTGTCAATTGATTCAGAATCAGATGGATTCCCATTTCGTTTGCCTTCTGTAACCAAAGTTCCCTTTCTGTCACTCTACTTCACCTTCTTCATTGCACACATTAATTAAGGAAAGCATCTCACCTGACTATCTCCCCCAGACATCATCCTACACTCTGCTCTGCATGTATTCCAGTATTTAAAGAGCTGACATTCTTTCCAGATATCTTAAATATAATCTATTTTAGATTTTGCTAAAATCTCTTCATTCAAAATAACTATTCTAATTACAATTATTTTACTTGAGCTTGTCTTAAAGTAGTCCAAGTTATACAGAAGTCTTCTTTCATTCTTACTTATTTCAATTCTAAAACAAATTCACTTGGGGGGGGTCTTATTTCAGTACCATTTAATTTTCATATTTTGGGAACTATGAATTAGAGGTGTTATAACTATAAAATATTGGGGTTTTAAATTTCAATATATAAATCTTAATGTATTTATATATAAATAGTTTTTCTTAAAATATAAAATATTTGTTAATATTTTCTGTGAAAAAATAGTGAAATATTAATTACTTTGTATTAGTTATATTTTCAAGAATTGCTTTCAGTAACAACAAAGGATTCTCTGAATTTATGACATATAACTCCCTTGAAAATGCGATGCAAGGTTCTTAACAGTATGACAAAAACAGAAATATGCTTCTTATCCAAAATACCACATTCTGTGTCAGTGTTTTGATTACCCATAGACCTCATATGTTAAACAGGCTGTTATTACTATGGAAGAATGACAGGAAAATTGCTTTAGAGATCTTAGATATCTTTCTTCTTCATAAATGACTGAATTCTTTTCATGTTTGCAAATAAACAAAAATTTGATACTAAGGGAGATCTCTGAATTTTGTGAGCATGATTTCACAAATCAATTATTTGATATATCCAATTAAATTTAAAATAGTATAACAGCGGGCAATAAAGTAGAATTTGTGGTGAAAAAGGTATGCCAGTATTAAGTTAGCTTCAAAACTGAATGTATTAATGAAATTTCCATTATATCATTATGAAATGTTGTCAATAAAATTCAACATTGGACAAAAAGAACACGTGTAAGCAAAAATAAATAAATAAAAACCTGTCAATTGTAAGAAGAAATTATTTTTAAAAGTTTATTAAATAAATAAAATTAATTGCAAACCCTAAAATATGTGGAAATATAAACCTCATATAGAACATCTCTGTCATATAACATAGAGATAAAGAAAATACATTAAGGGCTAACAAAAGTATCCTCATAATGTTGTTTCAATTTGTAAAGAACTACTAATTATTTGCAGCTAATTATATGACAAATTATACAGTTATATGATGAACTTACAAATAATAGTTAATATTTGGGTGAAATAGCTAAATTATTGAATATTATAAATATTTTAATAATAGAGGAACCTGGGTCTTGGCCAAAACCTTATGTGTGATCATTAGGCCCTGATTACAGGGAATTACAAAGCTTTGCTGGTAGCCTCATTAAAGAAAGCTGTCCCCTCCCATCAGGCATGTTGTACAGTTGGTTTATTACAGTTTTCTGAAGGGAATTCCAGTCATACATTCAGGAACCCCTCATCCAGTCATGCTTATACACATATTTCTATTTTAGTATAAGTGCCTCCATGTCAGGGACTCCTTATCTGGGACCATGGCTGAGATAGTTCCCTCCGAATTGGGAGAACTTGGCTGAGTCAATCTTCCCCAATCTGAGTGCTTTTCTATTACTAGCTCTTCTCTCTGTCTTTTCATTTACCTTGCCTCCCCAGTCAGTAAAAAGGCATAAGATTTTTGATCAGGGCTCCTTGAAAGTGAGACAATTTCCCGCATTTGCATTGTCTGTTATCTGACCCTGCCCAGTGCTCCAAGAAACAGAGAATAATTGCCTTTTATATTTTGCCTCTTGATAGCACTGACATAAGGTGCACAAAGGTTTTATTGTTAGTTTTAGATGATTCTTTGTTATAATTGACCATCTTAATACCAGGCAGCTGTACATATTGGTAGAGTAAGCAGATTGGTCAGTTGAACATTTCCTCATTCTTTCCCCTTCAATCATTCTCCTACTCATAAAATAGTTCTGCTATTTACAAGCACTATGATGTGCTTTCAACATTTCTATTCATTTCCAAAAATTTAAAAACAACCTTTTTATCAATTCTGAACAGATTAACCCTCAGCTTTTCATTCTATACCCTTGTTCTATTTTCTAGTGTCCTATATTCTAATTTTTAACTCCATGAGTTTACACAATATATTTAGTTCAAAATAACACAATCATACAGTATTTGTCCTTTTGTGTCTGGCTTGATTCTCTCAACATTGTGTCCTCCAGGTTCATCTATGTTGTCATATGCTTTTTCACAACTTCATTTCTTCTTACAGCTGCATAGTACTCCATCATTTGTATATAACACATTTGTTTTTCCATTCATTGGTTGATGGACACCTGGGTTGTTTCCATCTTTTAGCAATGGTGAATAACACAGCCTGAACATTGTTATGCAGATGTCTCTTTTTGTGACACTGCTCTCATTTCTTCTGGGTTATGTACCTAGTAGTGATATTGCCAGGTCTCATGGCAAGTCTAAAATCAATTTCCTTAGGAATTACGAAACAGTCCTTCACAGTGGCTGTACTATTCTACATTCCTACCAACAGTGCATAAGTATTCCTTTCTCTCCATATCCCCTCCAACACTTGTAGTTTTCTGACTTTTTAGTAGTGGCTATTCTAATAGATGTGAAATGCTAGTTCACTGTAGTTTTGATTTGCATTTCCCTAATCACTACTGATTTTGAACATTTTTTCATGTTTTTTTTTTTTTTTTGCTATTTGTATTTCTTCTTTGGACTATTGTCTGTTAAAGTCTTCTGTCCATTTTTAATCAGGTATTTTGTCTTTTTATTGTTGAGTTGTAGGATCTCTTTATATATCATGGGTATTAAACCCTAATTGGATATTTGATTTCCAAATATTTTCTCCCTTTGAATGGGTTGCCTTTACACCCTTTGGACAAAGTCCTTTGAGGTGCAAAAGTCTTTAATTTTGAGGAGATCCATTTATCTATTTTTTCTTTTGTGGCTCGTGCTTTGGGTGTAAGATTTAAAAAGCTATTGCCTACCAGAAGACTTGAAGATGTTTTCCTACATATTCTTCTAAGAGTTTTATGGTTCTAGCTTTTATATTTAGGTCCTTGATCCATTTTGAGTTAATTTTTGTATAAGATGTGAGATAAGGGTCCTCTTTCTTTCTTTTGGATATGGATATCCAGTTCCCCCAGCACCATTTGTTGAATAGACTGTTCTGGCTCAGCTGGGATGGCTTGACAGCCTTGTCAAAAATCACTTGACTATATGTGAAGGTCAATTTCTGAGTTCTCAATTTGGTTCCATTGGTCAATGTGTCTGTCTTTATGCAAATACCATGCTGTTTTTACCACTGTAACTAAGTAATATTCTTTAAAGTCAGGAAGTGAGAGGCCTTCAACTTCATTCTTCTTTTTAAAGACATGTTCAACTATTCGGGGCCCCTTATCCTTCCAAATAAATTTGATAATTGGCTTTTCCATGTCTGCAAAAAAGGCCCAACAGGGATGTTGCTAGTGTTTGCTCAATGATATCCTTTATGATTAGCACAAGTATAATTAGCTTTATGCCTCCCAATGAGCCTGGGAATAAAGTTGAGAGCTTTGCTAACTTTGACCTTGAATTTTTGGTTAGTCTGAAATCCCTTTGTCCACAGGAGATTTTGGAGGTCCTATGCTATGGTCAGGGTTCATGCGGAAATAGGGGAGATTTGTACTACTTGGACCTTGTAGATACTGATGCCCAAATGACTGGAATCCCAGAATGAAGAGGAAACAGATAATGCTCTCTAGATTTGGATTTTAATAGCCCCCATTACTGAATGTATTATTGCATATGTCTATTGTCTGTGTGCATTCCCAATCACCTTTGCTCCTAAGACCCTGATTAGGTGCATAAATATTTATGACTCTTACTCCTCCCTGGTGGATTTTATATTTTATTAATATATAATGGCCTTCTGCATCTCTTATAACTTTTTGCATTTAAAATCTGTTTTGACTGATATTAGTATAGCTACCCCTGTACTTTTTGGTTACAGTTTGCATGGAATATCTTTTCCCAAGCTTTTGTTTTCAGCTGCTTTGCATCCCTGGATCTAAGATGAGTCACTTGCAGACAAGATATGAATGGTTCATATTTTTTTATCCATTCTGTCAGCCTGTATCTTTTGATTGGGGAGTTTAATCCATTCACATTGAATGATATTTCTGAAAAGGCATTATTTACCTCCTTTATTCTTTGCTTTCATATGTAATATCTTATTTTCATCTGTAATTTTTCCCTTTTCGTTAACTGTTTTGATAGTCTTCCTTTCTACATTCTCCTTTTATCTTCTCTCTCTTGTCTTTTTCTCTTCGGCCGCGGGTCCCCTTTAGTGTTTCCTGCATAGGTGGATTACTTTTTAGGAAAATTAGTATTTTCTGTTTATTTACAAATGTTTTAAGCTCATCTTAAAATTAAAAAGAAAATTTACTATGTAAAGAATTCTTGGTATGCATTTTTTCCCTTTCAATATCCTAATTATATCATACCATTGCCTTCCCTCCCACCCACCCCCCACCCCCCATTGCATGGTTTTTAATGTGACATCTGCATTAAGCCTTACTGGGCATCCTTTGTATGTGAAGGTTTGCTTCTCTCTTGCTGCTTTCAAAATTTTCTCTTTTTCTTTAGCATTTGACATTCTGAGTAGCATGTGTCATTGAATAGGTCTATTCAAATTTATTCTGCTTGTGTATGCTGCACTTTTTGGACATGTATATCAATTTCTTTCATGAGTGTTGGGAAACTTTCTATCATTATTTCCTCAAATACTCTTTCTGACCCTTTGCCCTTTTCTTCGCCTGTAGCTCCCATGACACATATGTTGTTGTGTTCCATGTTATCATTCAACTGCCTGAATCTCTGGTCAGTTGTTTCTAATCTTTTCTCTCTCTCTTCAATTTCAGCTCTTATTTCTTCTACATCACATTCTTTCTTCTATAATCAACAATTGAGTCTGCTGTTATATGCCTGAAATATGCTTTTAATCTCACCTATTGTGTCTTTAATTCCCATAAACACTATTATTTTTCTATTCAAGTGTATCACTCTGCTAAAAGGGTGCTGATGCACAGTATCAGAAATTGACACCATGTCAGTGGGCTTTACCTTGGAATATATGATAACCTATCTCCCCAGTGTAATAGAGTTAGACTATTTATAATTTTCCTATACATGGTTCTTCTGTCTTATTTATTTAAGCTTATAATTAGCTCTACACCTATTAAATAAATGTCCCAGAGGCTTAAATCTTCTCACTGTTTATATTTCAGAAGAGTAAGTCAAAACCTAATCCCAGTTCATTGTACTCACCCAGAAAACCAAACAAAAGGGTGATGATGGACAATGTCTATTCCCAAAAAACAGGCAGTATCTACAACAGTAAGCAATGCATTTCCATACATCTGCCCCATAGGATCTAAGATCTCTCTGAATCAGAAGCATAGTGGGCATCACCACCCCCAAATCCTCAGATTTGGAGACAAACAAATATAAGGGTACAATGACTAAGATAGACTTATTATTCTAGCAATGGAATAACTTGTAACATTGATATAAAGACAGTAGCCACCACAGGTTCTGAGGGGAAGGAGAAGGATGAATAGGTATAGCATGGGGAATTTGCGGGGACATTGGAATTGTTCTGCATGATATTGTAATGATGGATATAAGCTGTTATACATTTTGTCAAAACCCATAAAACCATGTGGTGCATATGGTAAACCATAATGTAAGCTATAGACTATGCTTAGTAGTAATCTGCAATTGTAACTAATATACCATGTTAATGAAAGATATTGTAAATGAGGAAAAGTGTGGGAGGGGGTAGGGTGCCCCTATTTTTTCACAGTAACATTTATGTAATCACAAACTCCTTAAAAATAAATTAAAAAAATTAAACACTGAACTCCTCCCTAAAGTTTAAAGATAGTGTGTGGGTTAGGAATCTATGGCATCCTGGCAATTCATACAGGAATGACTGTTTCTTTATTATTTTTTTTTTTACCTTGTTAACAATTGCAGACAACAAAATATTACACATGTAAGAACCATTCTCTATGAATCACCTATAAAGGGACACTTTGGAAGAACAACATAAAAAGTTTTGTAACCCCCTTCTTTCATTTCTTTTTGTTTTATTTATTGGAATATAGATTTATATCTGTCCAATCTACCATTTTGGAGCTTATGAATTGTATCTTTTTAAGATAATTTCTTGCTATTTATTTTTATTATATTTTAGAAAGGTATTTATATTTGGAGGATAGGGGGAAAAGCTCCTTGGCCGTTGAGAGTTTGAGAAACCTTCAGAGAGATCTCAGTGAAAAAGAAAACAATGTATTCCATTCATAACATTATTGGGAACTCTTTCAGAACTAGAACTAAGCTCTTTCTAAGAAGAAATTCAAGATCCCTATTCTCAAAGAGCATAATTTTTTATTAGAGATATAAATATCAAACAAAATAGTTTAAAAAATATAATAAATATATGAAAAGGTGATATTCTAGGATGTTAAGGGGACTGTTTTAGTGATTATTTCTGAAGACCCTGAAAAGATAATATTATGATAGAAGTGTTTGTGGGACAAAGTCTTGTTTTCCACTTGGGAAATAATATGTACTTCATGTGGCAGTTAATATTTGAACTAAAAGATAAGAAAAATGCAAATATTAAAGACAAAAACAGTAAATACAGTCATAAAAATAAACTGAAGTGAGTAATAAAGAAAAATTAATGGTCTTTTCCTGATTTAAAGTACGATACAAAAAAAAAAGTATTTTCCAAGCGTGAAATTCTGTGTGTATGAGAGTGTGTCCTTGGGGAGAGGGGTGCCTTGAAACCTTTTCATCCTCTATTCCATGGGGCTGATGAACTGATTATATATTATTAGTTCAGTAATATTCTCTACCAAGTAGTATATACAAGTGTAGGTCTTTTAAAATATACTATACTATTACTTATATCACTTTTACCCATAACTGCCTTCTAGTACTCCCTGAAAGTTGCATTTTCTTCTCATTTTGTATTAAATAAATAGTAGGTTTACAGAAAAATCATGCAGAAATTACAAATTTCCCATGTAATCCCTACTCACACACACAGGTTTCTTGATTAGCATTTTACATTAGTGTAAGAACATTGTTACAATTATTGAAATATTATTAGAATTATTCTATTAGCTATAGTCCATAGTTTAAATTAGGAATCCATGATTATGTTGTATTGTTATAATATATATATAATTTTATTCTTGTATAATATATACAACTTGAATTTACCATATTAACCACTTGCAAATATACAATTCAGTGGTGTTAATTATAATCTCAATTTTGTGCTACCATCACCACCAACCACAACCAAATGTTTCCATCACCCCAAATAAAATCTTTGTTCTCATTAATCATTAATGCCTATTCCTTAACTCCATTGCAACCCTGGTAACCTGCATTCTACTTTGGGACTCTATGAATTTGCATGTTCTAATTATTTCATATAAGTGAGTTCACATACTATTTGTCTTTTTGTGCCTGGCTTTTTGCATGAAACATGGTATCTTTAATGTTCATCCATGTTCTCTTATGGATCAGAATGCCATTCCATTTTATGTTTGATGCATTTTCTATTGTATGTGTATATCTCATTTTGTTTATCCATTCATCTTTTGATGTACACTTGGGTGTTTTTCATCTTTGGGCAATTGTAAATAATGCCATTCAAACTATCAATATGCAAATAAAATTACAATTTTTAATTGGTATAAAATATCTTTAACAAACAGATGCTCATAAACCCAAAATATCATGATAACATAATTATTACTGTGTCATATTTTAGAGTATGTGCCATTTAAAAATATCTTGTGATTAGGTGGGAATCATTCTTGGTAAGTCTGAATATCCACAGGGTTGATTCACAAAACTTCTGTCACATGCAATTCAGTCCTTTGAGAAAGTTCTGTCCTTTGGCTAAGATGTCCTTTAAAGCATCTTTCATGGATTCATTCCATAGACTGAAGATGAAGGTATTCCAGAGAGGTGTGATGACACTGGAGAGAATAAAGAGGATCTTGTTGAGTAGAGGATGCTCTTCTGTGACATAAACAAAGATGGAGAACCCATAGCCCATGGAGACCACAGTGAAGTGAGAGGCACAAGTGGCAAAGGTTTGCATTGTCCTTGTCTTCAGAATGGTAGAGATGATATAAACATAGGAGATCACTGGGACTGAGATGGAGCTGATGAGCAGGACAAGGGAACTGAAGAAATCCATGAGCTCATTGACACGTATGTCAGCACAGGCCAAATGGAGGAGGAGAGCACTGTCACAGAAAAAGTTAACAACTTCATTGGGGCCACAATATGGCAGTCCTGTTTTTAGGATGGTGGATGGGAGAATGAGGAAAAAGCCAACCACCCAAGGGAAGATGACAAGATGGATACAGATGAGTTGGTCATAAGTGTAGGGTACTGAAGGGGACTGCAGATGGTCACATAGCGATCATAGGACATGACAGCAAAAAGGCTAAACTCAGTGCATCCAGAAAGGAAGTAGAAATAAGACTGTGCAGAGCATCCTCCAAATGATATGGTCTTCCTCTCTGATAAGAAGCATGCCAGCATCTTGGGAACAGCACAGGTTGTGGTTAATATTTCACTGAAAGAGAGATTACTGAGGAAAACATACATGGGTGAGTGAAGCTTGTAATCCACAAGAATCTGGGTAATGATGAGGGTGTTTCCAAGGATTGTCACCAAGGAGGCCAATAAAAAAATCATGAATAGGAAGCCCCAAGTTCTCTGGGTTTTGGTATCCTCACTAGAATAACCTCAGTCACCAATGTCCGGTTTCCCATTTCCTTGTTTACATCCCTATTTACTGTAAAGAGAGGTAAAGAAGATAAATAAGTAATATGAACCATTCATTAAGACATAGAATTCAAGACAAATTAAGAAGAGGTTATTTTAGTCATTTTCAATATTATTGAAATTATGGTTGGGTGCAATATTTCTCTACAAAAATTAATATATAGTTATATGAAACTCATCTTCTCTAAAACCTGTCTTTCATATATTCCCTAGTGCCCACAGGAATAGTGTTAAAAATGATAACAGACCTAAATATTTCATCAATAAAATATTTGTCCTGCCAGTGTTTTGATAGCTATACCAATAAAGTATTTAGTTACTACCTGTACATATCAGAATGGCTCATTAACAAAGTTTCAGAGTGTACCTTGTAGAGACTAAAGTGTCTAAGAAGTTGAGAGGGCATAATAGACAGTTTATGCCTCCAGTTCTGTCTTTGATTTGCAACTACATCTCCAAAGGTCACACCTGAGAGTGGGCACATGGATGCCAAATAAATGGAACTTCTTTCCTTTATGTGATTTTGGTAGTCAGACTGCCAGGAAGGGTGAAGAAATAAAAATGAATTAGATTGTCCTTCAGATTCTTTAGATGATGATATCTATAGACTTTAAAAGAGCTTCCTCCATTCAATCCTTTCTCTACTTTTGAATTACTTTGAAATCCATTGTGATTTAATCTATTTTTAAAGAACTGTAGATAATGCAAAAGGAATATGTAAAAAAGACAAATTTGTAACATTGTCACAAATATTTGAGTAATTTTATTTTAATATTTTTTGAGAATATGAGAAAGTTCAACTAAGATTTGCAGCTGAATTAGTCACAGGTACAAAAGCTATGACACGATATTTCTGTCTATGATTATTAAAACCAACAGTGGCATATCTAGCATAAATTTGCAATGATTTGGTAGAGTGTACAAATAGTCTTCAAGTTTGAAAAACAATAATATGAAAGGAATGGGTAGAAAATTATAAATTATTTGCAGAATAAATGCTTTTAACAATCATGAGAGGTACCAAACAAGATTTTCTAAACAAAGAAAAGGAGGAAAATGAATAAATATAATCAATATGCAAATAACAAATTGTCAAAAACAAATGAACTGTTTTGAAAATAGTGCTCTATCTAATAAAAGTACAGTAATAATAATGTATCAACAAACATGAATTTACTAATCTTCCTAGTTAAATTTCTAAAACAGGAACAAAAAACCCTATGTGGCTATATGCTATTTGCCAGAAAACACAGAAAACATAATGAATCAGAAATTCTAAGTGTAAGTATATGGATAAACATATCAGAAAAAAAAAAAAAAACAGAAAAAGTAAAAATTAGTGTGGTACTAAGAGCAGGAAAATTATTTTTCAGTGCAGAAAATTCAAAATGAGTTAAAAAAAAGCTCATGTTGATTTTGGGAAATGATATACTATCTAATGAATGTTGAAATGCCATGGAACTATACAATATTAGAGATCGCATCATATTCACTAAAGGAAATTAAGAAATACATGCAGAAGTGGAAATAAATAACATAGTAATGAAAACATTGTTGCATTTTTTATATATTTTAAAGATTCAAAAAGCATAGAATGAGTAAAATATGTGTTAATATTTTTGGCCAACTCTTTGGACGTAAATTATATGAAATTTGCACATTGGTATGAATGGAATAATTGGTTATATCCCTTAACGGGAACCGATATTACAAAATTATTTATGAAGAAGGTGCAATTCCAAATAAACTGTCAGAGTGACATTCTTTTCAGAAGTGACCAAAATATTTTAAACTTGATCTTAAATGTCTAATCATAAAGAGTCTATTTTTAAATAGAGCACTAAATATTATTTCACTCTACTAGGCATTATTAATATTATTTAAATAGAAAAAAAACTAAGTTAAATATCCCACATTTCATAAAAGCACATTTAAGTATTTTTATTTCTTTCATGGGAAACACTGTAGAGAGAAAAAAAATCAGCTTACATAAGAGATTTAAATGAGGACATACACTGTCTGTAATAAATTCTCTTTAAGAACTCTGGAGACAGGAAACAAGGAAACATTGGAGTAGCACAAAGAAATATTAAATGGACAGGAAAATGAGGCTATCTAAATTGTGTTCAACATATTATAGTGAATAGACAAGACAAGATGAGATGATAATCTTGATAACTTAATTGCATTACATATGCATCCCTATGAGATTTAGAAGGAGAGGAAAAGAGGAGAGAGAGAGAGAAAGAGAGAGAGAGAGAGAGAGAGAGAGACTCCTTCAGATAAATACTATAGTTATACCAGAGCTATATAATTTTGACCAACCACTTAGATAAGGTGCCTTGGATTAAGCCTGGACAATAGGTGTTTGGTAGGGGATTACAGAAGGTGATGAGAAATGTTGATCATTGAAATGAAGAACTTCTTAGTAGTCACAAAATAAAAGAAAATGTGTGAGAATACATGTTACTTTCTCCTTGAAATGAATCATTCCTATTTTACTCAAAGTGAACTTTTGAATAAAGATCTGATCAAACAATACTCAGTAAATTTCTAGAGTCTCACTTTCAAGGAAATCTGAAACATCATCTATTCATGTATATCATATTCTTAATAGTCTTATTAAGAAATACTCTCAGTTAGAGTCCCACCTCCTTTACAAGCACAGAAAACCATTTACCTCTATCATACCATAGTCTTGCCTTACAATATGTGACCATGACCCAATGGAAAATGATTTCAATTAGGAAGAAGCAGAAGTGATTCCCATTTTTGCACAACTTTTTCTCCTTGAAACTGGGCTTCAGTGCCAAGAGTATGAGGTTTTCAGAAGCTCTGTTTAATCCAGGCCCTTGTTAGGACAGGTAATTTATTATGGGGCAATTGAACAGTTCAAACTAAGCCGGGAAGAAAGGCTTTCAGAAACTAACAAGTCTTCAAGAGTGGCTTACTCATGCCTCCTCAAGGAGCTGACTGAGTAGGAATGAGCCAAGTTTGCACTCACTCTGCAAGGTTTTCTAAGTTTTTTAATGAGTATATTCCTTGGAGACTTAAGAAATGCAGAAAATTTTGCTTTCTTAGGCAAATGGTAAGACCAAATGCCTAATGAGTTGTTTCAAAAACATGATTCTTTTTTTTTTTCTGTGCAGTCTTACCTAAAAAATGAAGGAATGCATTTCTCTAAAAGGAAGCTAGATGCCCCATAACATCAGGGACTTATTAACACTACTTTTAATAAATTATTTTCAGTGGGTGAGTCTGATTTAAATTACAAAATGCTCTCACCATAATGTTTTTAATAAATATAGAGGATTTCTTGTCCTAACAGTGTCCAGTTCATTGACTTCAGGCTTGTATGATGCCAGCAGGCATGGCTAAGCATGTTTGCTTCTATAGGCACATGATATAGTTGAAATCCATCTGACACTTCAAACAAGAGTGTAAATGGTGTGGAATAAGGGTGGGTGTTTTTTTAAAATAAATTCTTTTTAGGGTACCATTTTACTATCTGTTCTTCCAAAGACAGCATTTTTTCTCATTTGCTTTAAGGTCTACTATATATTCTCTGTTGTCCTACCTGAGTGTGTATAGAGTCTTACTCAATTTTGATTTTGCATTGCTCTCAACTTTTATTTCCAATTATTTTCAACTATGCATTATATTCATCAGCCAGAAATTACATGTAACTCCTCCATAGTGTTTTTCTTTCCTTTTTTCTATTAGGAGAAATTCAATTTTATGACCTAATACTAATTTCCAGACTTTTTGTGTTCTCTGACTGCAAGTCTATTTATTCTTCCTTCTCCATGGTATTTGCTGGAATTTTATACCTATTCCTTTTTTAGCTTTTTGCACATAGCCTTTATTCCACTTGTTTTTATACCTCTCAAATATTTAGCAGTGAAATTATTCAGGATAAAAACTTATTCACTTTATATATATTAGAACTCAGCATTTGGGTTAAGTAGGTGGTTGGAATATTTGATGAATGTATGAATGAGCAAATTAACAGGATAATTGCATCTTAGTATTGCTGGTTAGTATTTCAAAGTACCAAAATCTGTATCATGTTCTGTTTTATTTATTTTGTTGTGTGTGTGTTTGTGTGTGTGGAGAGCATTATATATGACACTTCACAAAATGGATTGGTAATTAATGAAGATAAAGGATATAGAATCAGGAGAGTTTGGTAGTTGTCAAAGTATTGAAGGGTATATGGGGAAGCAGATTCAATTATAACATCATAAAACTAATCTTAAAAATAACAGTTGAATATTATGAAAATATTACTTTACAGTACTGTCCATAGTTTACTTTGGTTGTATTTTTGCCCAAATATCACCCTAAAATTAACATCTTGTAACATTAACAAACATTTGATCTGTTTAAGAAAAAAGTATTTTTATATATGCAGTGTATTAACCATACTTATTTTCATATGAGGATTCGTTATGCTATACAGTCCCATGATTCATTTTCAGCTTTCCTTCTACTGTTATACAGGATCTTAGACTCTCTTTTTAACCACTATCATAACCAAACATTAGTGCTGTTAATTACAAAACTATGATGTGCTTTCACCATCTCTAATCACTTCCAAAAAATAACAGGCAAATATTTTACCAATTCTGTCCAGATTAAACCCCAGCTTTCCATTCTCTAACCTCAGTCTATTTTCTAGTGACCTATACTCTAGTTGCTGACTCCATGAGTTATTCATTGTATTACATAATAGCAATATAATATAATATTTGCCCTTTTGTGTTTGCCTTGCTTCACTCAATATAATGTCCTCCAGGTTCATCCATATTGTCATATGCTTCATGACTTCCTTTATCTAACAGCTGAATAATAGTCCATTGTATTAATGTACCACAATTCGTTTATCCATTCATCAGCTGACAGATGCCTGGGCTGTCTCCATCTTTTGGCAATTGTGAATAATGCCTCTATGAATATAGGGTGCAGATGTCTGTTCACTGCTCTCAGTTCTTCTGGATATGTATCTAGTAGTGGTATTGCCAGGTCACATGGCAGATCTATATTTAACTTGCTGAGGAACCACCAAACAGTCCTCCAAAGTGGCTGTACCATTCTACATTAACAACAGTGAATAAACATTCCTATCTCTCCACATCCTCTCCAACACTTGTAGTTCTATGTCTTTAAATAGTGTCCATTCTGAAAGGTATGAAATGGTATCTTATTGTAGCTTTGATTTGCATATCCCTAAAATCTAGTGATGTTGAACATTTTTTTTCAAGTGTTTCTTCACCATTATTTCTTCTTTGGACAAGTGTCTATTCAAGTCTTTGTCCATTTTTTAATTGAATAGTCTGTCTTTATTGTTGAGTTGTAGGATCTCTTTATATATCATGGATATCAAACTCTTTTTGGATATGTGGTTTCCAAATATTTTCTTCCTTTGAGGTGGCTGCCTTTTCACCCTCTTCATAAAGTATTGGTGGAGCAAAAGCATTTAATTTTGAGCAGGTCTCATTTATCTATTTTTTTCTTTCATTGTTCATGCTTTGAATGTAAGGTTTGGAGACCTTCACCTATCATGAATTCTTTAAGATGTTTCTCGATATTATCATCTAGAAGTATTATGTTCCTGATTCTTATATTTAGATATTTGATCTATTCCAGTTAATTCTTGTATAGAAATTGAGATATGGGTCCTCTTTCATTCTTTTGGTTATGGGTATCCAGTTCTACTAGCACCATTTGTTGAATAGACTGTTTTGCATTAGTTAAGTGGACTTGGCAGGCTTCTCAAAAACCAGTTGACCATAGAAAAGAGGGTTTATTTCTGAACTCTCAATTCTGTTCCATCAAAGTGTCTGTCATTATGCAAATGCAATGCTGTTTTGACCAATGTAGCTTTGCAATACTTTTAGGTCAGAGTGTCTGAGTCCTCCTACTTCAATTTTCTTTAGGATGTTTTTGCCTCTTTAGATGTTATTTTCCTTCCAAATAAATGTGGTAATTTCCTTTTCTATTTTTGTAAAATAGACCATTGGAATTTTGATTGGGATAGAGTTGAATCTATAAATTAAATTGGGAATGATTGATATCTTCACAATATTTAGTCTTCCAATCCATGAAAAAAGAATTTCTTTCCATTTGTTTATGTGTACTTTGATTTATTTTATCAGTGTTTGGTAGTATTCTGAGTACAGGTCTTTTACATTTTTGGTTAAATTTATTCCTAGATATTTGAATTTTTTATTGTTATTGTAAATGGAATTGTTTCTTGAGTTCTTGCTTAGATTGTTCATTGCTAGTGTATAGAAGCAGTACTGATTTTTTCACGTCCATCTTGTATCCTCTCACTTTGTTGAGCTCATTCATTTGCTTTAGTAGCTTTGTCATAGATATTTCAGAATTTTCTAAATGTGGGACCATGTCATCTGTGAATAGTGAGAGCTTTACTTCCCCTTTGCATGTTTGGATGCCTTTGTTTTCTTCTTGTCTAATTGCTCTAGCTAGAACTTCTTCCACAAGGTTAAGTAACAGTGGTGACAAAGGGTATCTTTGTCTTTTTCCTGATCTTAGAGTGAAAGCCTTCAATATTTCCCTATTGACTATGATGTGAAAGAAAGTAGAAAATAGGTACTACATACTTATTGACTCCATCTATACAAAATATAAATACAACTAAATTATAGAGAAGGAAATATATTAGCAGTTATGTATAGCAAGGGAAGGAGAGAGAGGTTGAGAAGTGACTACTAAGATGTAGATTTGTGTTGTTTGTATTTATTTTTGTTATTGAGTAATGTGAATGCTCTCATATTGATTAAAGTGATGAATGCACAATTCTGTTATTGTAGCAAATGACACTGATTGTACAACTTATGGATACATTTCAATAAAATTCATAAAAGAACAAGTGCTGAGACTTTACATTTGGCTGCCATTGAGCAATAGTTGGAAAGTGGCATTGCCTAAGTCAGAAAAAATATTCTGAGGGAATTTTTATTTTCACACCTTCCTTTGTGGCAGAAGGAAGCAATAGTTGCTCCATATATTTAAATCATTTTCTTCTCATATTAACTAAGGTCCTTCTCATTGTTTTAACTCATTTTCAGAAATTATTGGTTATAAAAATTTTCCCATATTGAGCCTGTACTTCCATTGAAACATAATTGTTTTTCTGACCTTTTCCATTATTCTTCTTAAAGGCATCAATTACTACAGTCTTCTCAGATGGGAGTTCCCTCTCTACTCCATTGCACACTCAACAACTTCATCTACATTTCTCTTAGTTCTGAACTCCACAATCTTACCTTTTAAGTATGGTTGTTACGCAGTATTTAGTTTCTTCATGCATTACTTTTAAATTTCCAAATAAATGTTATCCATCTATGAGTAAGAACCATACCTTATATAATCTATTGCTACTCACAACATGCTGCCAGATAATAATTGTGATGATTTCTATAATCATTGATGTATTAAGTTACACAATTTCCAAAGTGAATGTAATGAAGGCCCACAAATGGACAATTTAAAAATCAAGGAAATAAATTAAATGTAACCTTGAAGAAAAATTTACTCTAGTTTGAACACATGAACACTTTAATTTTCATGGTAACTCTACATAGCATTTCTATACACATACACATTTATTTTATCTGTAGAACATTATGTACAATTTATCCTCTGCTTTTTCACTTAACCTTACATCACAAGCATGTATTATTTGTGAATAATTTTAATTTTAAAATTCATTTATTCAACGAATAGTCAATTATGAAAGTGCAGAGATGAACGCTACCCTTCAGCATTGCTCCATACATTTACCATGCATCGTCCAAAACTATGTAAGTTATAAAGAGGCTCAGATAAAGAAATGTGGGGCATCAGCCCCATGAGAGAATAAACCCAAGTCTCTAGGAAGCAATGTTGGGATGAAAGAGCATAGTTGGGAGATTCATAATTTAGGAGGCCTGTGAAAGTGGTAGCATTTCAATTTTTGAAGTTAGTGGGAAGTGAGAAATTCTGGAGAAGGAAAATTCAATATGAATAGGGCAGAAATGATAAAAATGTCTCATGAAAAACAAATAGCTTGCAATTCAATTTTTCTGGATTATAAGCAAAGGAAACAAATGGAATAAAATTACATGCTTTCCATTAACAAAAGAAAAATATATACTTAATGCAAGCAACATTTTGAGTGACTATTACTCAAAAGGTCTTGGGTTCTGCCTGTTGACTATGTAAATTATACATTGCACCTATTTTTGTCATTAATAGTGCTCTCCTTAAACAATAAATTATGTGGTTACACATAAACTGATAAATGTATTAGTCAACTAATCTCTTAAATTTACTTGGCTCTGACATACTTTTTTTTTATCATTGTTAACATGGGCTGAATTCATCATTCTCTTGTAACTGAGAAGTCGTCTCTTCAAGAAAGTTTGTATGTTGTGCACAAATGTATATGTGTGTGTGTAATTATATGTTCAATTGTGTGTATGTGAATGTTATTAGGAGACCATTCAAAGGTATCATGGTTTCCTGGTTTCCTGGTTTGGAGCTGTATGTACCCCAGAGTGCATTTTCTTAAAGCTAATCCTGTGGGTGTGAACCCATTTAAACTATGAAATTTGATGTGGATACTTCAGTTAAGTGTGGCCCAGCCAGTCAGAATGGGTCTTAATCTTATTAGTGGAGTCTTTTATAAGTGAGATGAAATTCAGAAAGATATATAGAGAAAGCCATTTGAAGCAGAAGCTGACATCAATGGCCTTGAGAGACCAGGGGAAGCTGCTGTGTGCATTGCTATGTGACAGATGACTGAGTATAACTGGAAGCCATCCCCAGAAAACCAGCTTTCAGAAAGAAAGCATCACCTAGATCCTTGATGACGCTGTGATTTGGACTTTTTTCTCAACTCAAAACTGTAAGCTAATAAATTCCCATTGTTTAATTAGAACCATTACATGGTATCTGTTTGAGCAGCCCAGAAATCTATAACACCTGCTTCATCTCATGTAAAATTGTGCTAAATAGTTTTGGTGTGTTTTTTTGTTATCTTTAGAAAGCCTAATTTATTTTTACTTTTTTAAATAATAAGAATGTACTAATCCATTTTTACTTGTTTAAGCACACACAAAGTCATTTTAAAATTCCATATACAAATCGATGATTATGAATTTGAAAACATTTTCTAAAGGTTTCATTCTCTGGGAAATTATGAAATACATTTATCTCCTAAAGTAGTAAATATGAGCAGTTAAATCATCATGAAAGGAATTGAAGAATGATTCAAGAAATAAATCAATAAGCACTGAATATAGTCCCTTTTTAAAATGATCAAGGAATTGTAATGTTCAAATAACAGAGTGTTCTCAAATAATATAATTTTTTCCTGGGATTTGGGGAAAAGCTTCAAAATCATTTTACAACAGAAACATAATTCTCACCTTAATACCTAACTTTGGTGATATTAAACTAGAGGCCAGGTCCAAAGCCTAGAATTATAAGTTCAAACAGAATTTAGTACATTAATGAAGGGATGATGAATATAATACACATAATGTAATCATCCTCAATAATCACAAAATAATTGTGTAGAATTCGACACCAATTTCAAGTTTTAATGATTGA
The DNA here is from genome assembly GCA_026826555.1 of Tolypeutes matacus. Lineage (NCBI taxonomy): Eukaryota > Metazoa > Chordata > Mammalia > Cingulata > Chlamyphoridae > Tolypeutes > Tolypeutes matacus. Next base: position 44,405 of record JAKSZT010054135.1, read on the forward strand.
TAATTTTTAAAGTGATGTAGAGTATCTTTTTAAGTTAATGCAATTTCACATTTAATATTAAAACAGTGGTGGAATTCCTATTTAGTGAGAAGCATTAAGAGGGTGCTAGATATATTACACAATATTAATGGGAAATTTTATCTTAGAATCAATATTTACATTTCTAAAGGATTAGAGTTAAGATGAATATATATTAAAAAGAAAAAGAAATAAACATCCGATTTCTAAAGGAGAAATTAACCTTTTGTTTATATGAGCACAGGAAGAAATAATGATGGAAAATGTTTGATTTGATATTATTCTGTATTATTTCTAATTATGTAAAATATCACTAACAAAACCTTAACCATATAAAGGCAGGTGAGAAACTGGGCAATATATAAACAAGCTACATGACAATGTATTAATGTTACACATATCTTTTGAATGTATTTAGATGTACGCATATACATATACATATCATTGATATAGTCTTTTTCGATAATTTTTTTAATTTTCTTAAAATACTTTAGATTACATAAATATTACATAAAATATAGGGGATTCCCATAGGCCCCACTCCCAACCCCTCCCACAATTTCTCACGTGAAAAACGTCCTTCATTAGTGTGGTAAATTTGTTAAAATTGATTAACACATATTGAAGCATTGTCACTAAAGGTGGATTATATTTTACATTAAAGTGTACACTCTGTCCTACACAATTTGTAAGTTATGACAAAATATATAACAGCCTGTATCCATCAGTTCAACATCATTCAGGACAATTCCAATGTCTCAAAAATGCCCCAATATTACACCTGTTTTTCCCTCTTCCTCCCCTCAGAACCTCCACTGGCCAATGCCTCCATATCAATTTAAAAAGTTTTTCCATTGCTAGAATAGCAATTAGTCTATAGTAGAATAACCGTAAATCTACTCTAGTCCATTGTTCCTTCCCCAATCCTGAGGACACTGGGATGATGATGCTTATTCCAATTCTAATTAAGAGGGGGCTTAGATCTCATGAGGCTGATGGATGAGACTATCTGGCTTGCAGGTACAGACTCTCCTTGTTCCTTGGAATACGCTTTATCCATCATCATTTCCTTGATAGTTGTCCTGGGTGAGTCCAATGACCTGGAGAGTATGTGTTGCAACTTTCTTGAGACTCAGGGCCCATTTGGCACAGGGACAGCCCAAAGATTTAAGTCTCTTGGACATACACCTATTAAGTCTAGTATTAAATATAGGTTCAGATAGAAGGGTCAGAAGAGCTATGTGTAGGGAAACTGTAACCGAGTCCAACTCTGTCACATTGGGAAGCATAAATTCCAAAGTAGGGCTCACTGGCAGGGCACCAAGCTCCGGAGCTGTCTGTCCTGCCTATAGTGTCTGGATGTCTCTAGAGACCTCAGGAGCCCCACTATTTGAGGCAATATTTACTGTGGCAGTCAATGAGATCCTGCTGAGACATGCATAAGCATAACATCTAGAATGACCTCCCAACTCATTTTGAGATCTCTTAGCCATAAAAACTCATTTGTTTTTACCCTTTCCCCCTTTTGGTCAAGATCTTTTTCCAGTGCACTGCTAGTTGGTGCTTGGTAATAATCACTCAGTGCCAAGGAGGCTCATCCCCAGGAGTCATACCCCGTGCCTGGGGTAGGTAATGCATTTATATGCTGAGTTTGGCTTAGAGAGAGGCCACATTTGAGCAGCAAGGAGGCTTTCTGGATGTTACTCTTAGGCAGCATATAATACTAGGCTAAGTTTCCATTTGAAAAGAACAGTTTCATATCACGGGCCGGTTGCAATGATCCATCTTCCTTCACAGGGCACCCTTATACTCGGGGATTCTTTCTTTCCCATTAGAGAATGTGCGAGAGCTCCCCAGGATAGGAATTTGATATTCTTTCAGTTATTATGTGGATCTCCACCCACCGTGTCAATGCCCCATGAACACTTATACACATTCATATGCATTACCCATATGTCCCAGGTGAACATCTTCCCATGCATCATGTATGACTGACACTGAACACCAATGATCCTCCCCTGGCATAGTTGTGACCTTTCTGTGATCCAAAACATCTTCAAAATTGACACCAACAGAATAACCAAATAAAATTAATAATAAGATGAAATTATACTCTAAAAAATAACAAATAAAATACAAAAAAATTGAAAAAAGTAAAATAAATTTTTTGACATTGTTTCTTTCATTACTGTAAGATCTATTGTCTTGTATGTACAGTGACATTTTCTTCTGTATATTCCCCTAGTGTCTTACTTTTTTCATTTTACCTTCAAAGAACTTTAGATTACAGAAAAGTCATAGAAAGAATATGGGGGATTCCCATATACTGAACATCCTCCCTATTTTCCTCTCTCCCCTATTAATAACATTATACATGTGGCTGGCACATTTGTTACAATTGATGTACATATTTTGAAGCATTGTTACTAACCATGATCAATGATTTACATTATGGTTTAAATTTTTGACCAAACACTTTTATAAATTTTGAAGATATTTAAAGTGGCCTGTAACCATTTTTGCAAGATCATGGAGAACAATTCCAATGCCCTAAAAACACCTATGGTAAATAGCCTTCTAGTGCTTCACAAAAACTAACATTAGTTTCCCCATTCAAACCTTACCCCATTATTAATGTTTTCTCTCAGAAGATAAGTTATTAAAAGTTATATTTCCATTATTGAAGTCCCAAGGAGCTTTCACAGAAATGGAGGCACTAAGCCATAGAAAAGGTGATCTTATTTCAGGGTCTCCAAGTGATTATCTGCTGGCCTATGTGCCATGGAGTCAGGATCTCCACTATGAAGTGATAATATCAATAGCCAGAAAATACCAGCTGAGAGGAACATTTCAAAAAACTAAAGACTAACCCCCAACCACATAAATATAGGGACGTTTTAATAGTCTTAGAATGAAAATTATTGACAGTAATGTTGCAAATATAAACTATTTGATCTATAGCACATTGGTTTAGGGAACTGGAAGCAAATACTTTGGAATTTCAAAATCAAATTCTGATTATCAGAAGGAGACATTATTTTCCAAGTAACCCTTATAATTTTATGCACAGAAAGCTCACATTGTAACCATCTCAAAAACCCCAATATGTATCTTTTCAAAATCTCAAAATAATTAAATATGCATAAAAATTAAGTTTACATGTCATGTATTAAGCCCTTTAACCCTGGACTAAGCAGTGTTTTTTAAAAATTATACTTATCCATTAAAAAAATAAAGGAATACAATATTGGACAAGAAATGGTAGAATTCATATAAAATGTTGTGATATATCAAACATAAATAATAAGATAATGACAAAACAGCCACTAAATACAATTACATTATCCTGAAAGCAACATGGTATACTTCAATATATAAAAGATGCATGAGAGTCGCATATATATTTATATATCATTTTGCAAATGTTTGTATGTATTGTGAGAATTTTGATTTTTACCCACAATAAAAATAAATTTAAAAAAAAATGATGCATGAGATATTTTGCAAGAAGAGTAGAGTGCAGAAAAATCTTCATCCCCTGCTTTACATAATAAAGGAAAATATTTTAAATATGTACATATATATGCGCGCACACACACACACACACACACTGTACCTCTATTTGATTTTTTTCTTTTACCTTGGGTACATAGTGAATTTCCTCTTCCTTCATGACTCAACTAATATAAGTCCTTAACAGAAGGCTTTTTGAGGACCCTGCACTTCACTAGGATCTGCTTTGTCTGCATGGTAGTTATGGGTTAGCTTATGCTTTCTCTCTCATTTGATTATGAACCTTCATGGTGTGCAGTCAACCTCATTCTGTACATGTTCCAAATAAATTATATCATGCTTGCTGATAAACATGAAGAAAACTAAAAAAATAAATGCTACATTGAACCAAGTTGAAGCTTAAAGTGCTGGATTCAAACTCACAGTGAGTGAGAGAGTTTAAATTTTAAGAAAGGAGACAATTAAGTTGAGGCTTGAAATACATATATTAAATAAAGGTATGTAAGCAAAATTAGCAAATTATGGAGTTCTAAGGAATCATCCCTCCAAGTAACAATGAAAAACGAAGGGAAATTATCCAAATTAACTTGGGACTTGAGGAATAACCCCAGGTTTATAGCAACCAAGCAAATGCTGAAAGAAAATGGTGATTTAAGCATGTTAAGAGACATTTAAGGTTTTGTTCATTTTTCATGGTTTTGTTCATTTTTTTATTTATTCACTAATTTATTCATTTAGCAAATATTTTAACCATGTGCTTTGTGCTATTCTTCTAAATGCTGGTTTCAAAAGTAAGTAAAATAATTTCCTGACACTAAGCATCATTGATAATTGTAATAGGGAGAGGCATGAAACATGCAGATATTTAAGGTAGAAGGTCCAGAAGGCGAAGAAGCTGCTCTGCAACCTTATGCTGTGGATGTAGGACTTAATTTGTGGGGAAGAGACTTATTACACCAATGGGAAGCTTATTTGAATATTTTTCACATTTCGGATACAGCTAAACATCTTATTCCTCATATGCAATATGCTCTCCGTTCCTGACCTGAGACATTATTTATTGGAGAATACCATGGCCTAGGATATTCAAATTTAGAGTAGGGGCTACTGTTGCAAAGGGCTTCACATTACCTTTAAAATGGCTAACAAACAAACCTATCTGGGTTGAACAGTGGCCCCTTCCAAAAGAAAAATTGGAAGCCTTGAAAAGATTACTACAGAAACCATTAATGGCAGGACGTATTGAACCCTCTACTAGTCTGTGGAATTCTCCAGTTTTTGTAATTAAAAAGAAATCTGGCAAATGGCGCATGTTGAATGATTTGCATGAAATTAACAAAGCTATTCAACCTATGGGATCTTTACAGCCTGGTTTGCCATCACCAACTATGATTCCACAAAATTGGCATATTATTATTATTAATCTAAAAGATTGTTTCTTTACTATTCCTCTCAATCCAAATGATAGAGAAAAATTTGCATTTACTATTCCTTCTATTAATCACTCAGCTCCTACTGAATGATATCATTGGAAAGTTTTACCTCAGGGATTGATGAACAGTCCGACATTATGTCAATCCTTTGTTCACATTCCAGTACAAATTTTATGAAAACAATTTCCTAATGCTATGATTATTCATTATATGGATGATACTCTTTTTGCCACCGGGCAATCTTCTGAGTTGAAACAACTATTTCAACTAGTTAAATAAATTCTTCCTCAACATGGGTTACAAATAGTGGAAGAAAAAATTCAAAAACAGGTTCCTTTACAATATTTAGGCCATACTGTTAATGAAAATATTGTAACTCCACAAAAGGTCCAGTTTTGAACTGATTATTTACGTACTTTAAATGATTTTCAAAAATTACTGGGTGATATTAATTGGGTACGGGCTACTTTAGGAATTCCAACTTATGCTTTAACTAATCTTTTCAATACTCTAAGAGGAGACTTTGACTTAAATAGTCCTTGCATTCTTAAGAGAACCAAGGAAGAGAAAAAGAACAAAAGGTAACACTCATTAAAACAGAATCCTCTAAGATAAAAGAAGTTAAGTAATTCAAATCTATCATTTAAACTTGTTAAGAGCTCTTAAATGTGATTGGAATGAAAGTTCTTTTTGTATTACCCATTTGCCTTATAAAAATAGTGAGCATGATTGGAAAGAAGTAAGTAATCATTTGATTTGATATAAGCATAATATTTCTTTAGATATTTTAGAATTGCAAAATAAAGCATTGAGCATATCTCAAAATGAATTGAAACAAACCCCAGGTGCAGAATTTTGTAATGAATTGTCTGAAAATTTAAATACTATCAATCCATTTCACTGGTGGAAACAAAAAACAGTTCAAATGTCATTTTGGATTGGATTAGGAATTATTGTTATATGCATTATAATTGTTTTTATTTTCAAGGGTAGAGTAATGACATATATTCATAGAATAAATGAAAAATTAGATCAGATATATGCATTTATATTATGAAACTTAGCCATGAAAAACTAATTTTACATTATTTGTAGTAGAAAGTAGTATACTAATAACCCCTTGATTTTAATACTAATTATCTGCATAAAAATATACATATAGGAACATGAAGAAGTGTAAAATATAAATGAAATTGCCTTCCACGTACGAGCTCAAAAACTTGACTGGTAGTCAATGACGGGTAAGAATCTCAGAGGAGAACAGCCTAAGACAGGCAAAAGAGGCTATGGAAGAAGACAAGTGTGACAGGAGGTCACCTTGTATCTTCTTATATAATGGTTCCTATAGTTTTCACCAAAATAATTAATTAATAAAAAGGGGGAAATGATGGAGGTCAAATAAAGGCCATGACAACTGACAGAACGCAGGCCACCTTGGTATGTATGGGACAGGTGTCTCTAGTCTCAAGGACACTGAGATAAGATCTGGCAAGAGTCTGGTGGAAAAACATCCTGTGTTTCAAAGACAGTGTCTGGTATATAACAGACAAAGATTTACAAGGTCTCCTATGTGCAGGAATGTAAAGAGAACTTAACCATTAACCCTTAAAACTTGCTGACTTTAGTAAAGTGTAAACTGTCATGTATCTATTACCCTTGCACATGCCCACACGTATTTTCTTTGTCCTAAAGCTAAATAAAAACCATGATGTTTTATGCAGCGTCACTCTCCTCCTTTTGGATGGAGGGTCCCCTGACCGCGGCAATCTTTTCTCTTTGTCTCATTTTTTTCTCATCCATGGCAACATTTTCATGGACCCAGTTCCTGAACATCAACATTGAATGCTAAGTACCAGGACAATGTTCTGAAAAATGAAGAGAAAGCAACATGTTCTGTACAAGGGGTCCCAATTACATTGAGTGCCAATTTCTCAACAGAAACCAGAAGGGAAATAAGGTGGTAGGTTTAAATTCTTAAAGTGCTGAAAGAAAAAAACTGACAGGCAAGATTTTTATCTGATGAGATTGTTTTTCAAAATTGAGGGTGAGATTACAATGGTCTCAGACTGAAAGGAAAGAACACCAGTTATTCAAAGACACACACAGTAATAAAGATCTGCAGTAAAATCATTATTTGAGAAATTATAAAAACCAGTATTATTGTATTTCTTGGTATGAAACTCCACTTCTTACTTCATACAACAGCTAAAAAAGCAAATGCATAAAAAGTAATGATATCGGGAAGCAGATGTGGTTTAAGCAATGGGGCTCCCATTTACATAAGGAAGGACCCAGGTTAGATTCCCAGGGCCTCCCAGTGAAGGCAAGCTGGCCTGTGCAGCAGAGAGCCGATGGCCCATGCTACAGAGAGCTGATGGTTTATGCTTCAGAGAGCTGACAACCTGTGCTGTGGAGAGCAGATGATGCAAGATGATGCAACAAAGCAAGTTGCAGAGGAGGGATAGGGAGAGACACAGCAGACTGCAGACTGGGGAGACAAGGTGGCTTTGGCAAATGAGTTCCTCTCTCCCACACTTCTGGTGATTGAATACCTCTCTCCCATACCTGAGTTCCTGGGACTGGTTCCTGGTGCCTCCTAAAGAGAAAAAGCAGACACAGAAAGCACACGTAGAATGGACACGGAGAGCAGACAGTGAACACAAAAACAACAAGAGGGGAATAAATAAATAAAAATTTCAAAAAGTAATGATATTTCTAGGTATTTTTTGGCATACAATGTACAAAAATATGTGATGACAAATGCATCAAAAGTATGGAGGGCTAGTGGGGTACAGGAAAACTTTATGTGCATGCTATTGCAGTTAAGTTAGCATCAAACTAAGATAATTGTTATATTTTTAGGATGTTAAATTTAATCTCATTGTAAACACCAGGAAAAAAGATGAAAAATATATCAAGATAATAAGGAGAAGGCAGTCAATATGGCCCAACATAAAAAGGCAAGTAAATAAAAAAGACTTAAAGTAAATGAGGGACAAAAAAAAGATGTAAGAGTTACAAAGGGTAAATACCAAACTGGCAGAAGAATGTCCAGTATTATCAGTAGTGATTTTAAGTGTAATGGATTAAACTCCACAGTCAAAAGTTAGAGATTGGCAGAAGAGATTTAAAAAGAAAAGCATAAACCAACTATATGATATCTGCAGAAGAATCACCTTAAGGTAAATATACAGGTATGTTGAGGATGGAAAGATGGAAATAATCCACCATGTAAGTAGTAACCAAATGAGATCTGGATTGGCTATACTAATATCAGAAAAATAGACTATAGTTCAAAAACTGTTATAAGGGAAAAGTTGATCATTGTTTATTGATAACTGTGAAAATTTTACAGGAAGGTGTAAAAATTATCAACATATATGCAACTAAGAGCAGAGCCCCAAAATATATGAGGTAAATAGTGACAGATTTGAAGGGAGAAATTGATGGCTCTAAATTAATAGTAAGATACTTAAATATACCACTGTAAGCAATGGAGACAACCTCTACTCAAATGATCCATAAGAAAGTATAGGACTTGAGTGACACACTAAACCAACTGGACTGAAAAGACATATAGAACACTTCACCAACAAATAAGAGTACACAATCTTTTTGCATGCACATGGATCACTTTCCAGTATAGACAATATGTTGGGTCACAAAAGAAGTCTCAATTAATTTAAAAAATTAAAATCATACAATGTGTCTTCTCTGACCACAACTGAATCAAACTAGAAATGAATAAAAAAGGAGAAATAGAACACCCACAAATATGTAGAAAATTAAATACCAATGCATTAAAGAGAAAATTAGAACTGAAATTAGGAAATCTCTTGAGTCAAGTGGAAATGAAAATACAACCATGAAACCTTACTGGATGCAGCAAAGGCAGTGCTGAGAGGGAAATTTATAGCTCTAAATGCAACACTAAAATAAAAAGATTTAAAACCAGAGATTTAAAAACAGAGACCTAAACACAAAACTGGAAGAACTAGGAAAAGAAGTCCAAACTAAATTCAAGGAAAGAATAAGAAAGGTAATAAAAAGATCAGAGCAGAGATAAATGAAATGGAAAAGAAAAAAAAATAGAGAAAATAAAGAAAGCCAAAAGTTGGTTCTTAAAAAGGACAATAAAGTAAACAAACCTTTAGCTAGATTGTCAAAGAAAAATAGAGAGAGGATGCAAATAAAGTAAATTAGAAATGAAAATGGGACATTACTATCGACCCCAATAACATAAAGAATACAAGAAGATAATATAAACAGCTGCATGCCAATAAATAAAATAACCTAGATGAAATGGACCAATTCTTAGAAATAATCTACCTACATTGACTCAATAAGAAAAAGAAAATCTAAACAAACCAATTATCAGTGAAGACATTGAATCAGTCATCAAAACCACCCAACAAAGAAAAGTCAGATGGCTTCACAGAGGAATTCTACCAAGCATTCCAGGAAGACCTAACTCCAATTGTACTCAAAATCTTCCAAATAATTGAAGATTATTATTCATTCTATGAATAATAATTGAACTCATTCTATGCAGGAAATATTACCCTCATCAAACCTGGATAAATATGCCAAAAGAATTTAAAAAAAACTAAAGACCAATATCTTTTATGAATCTAGGCACAATATACTGCATGTAGATGCACTCTAGATGCACACACACACACACACACATATATATATACACACAACAATGGAATAGAATTGAGAGCTCAGAATCAAACCTCACATTTATGGCCAACTGATATATATATGGTTGCAAAGACCACTCAATTGGAAAAGAATATCCTCTTCAACAAATGGTGCCAAAAAAACTGTATCTTCATTGGAAAAAAATTCTGAGTTCTCCTACCTCACACTAAGTAAATGGATCAAATACCTTAACAAAAATGATAGAAGTATCAAAATCCTAGAAGAAAGCATAGGGAAGCATCTTTACAACCATGTGTTAGGAAAATGTTTCTTAGACTTTATACACAAAGTAAAAGCAACAAAAAAAAAATCCTTAATGGCACTTCATCAAAATTTAAAACTTTTGTTCTAAAAGGTTTTTATCATGAAAATAAAATGACATCCTACAAAATGAGATAAAATATTTGGAAACCATATATCTGGTAAAGGATTAATAGCCTGAATATATAAAGAAGCCAACTTAACAACAAAAAAACAACCCAATTAGAAATGGGAAAAAGGCTTGAATAGACAGCCCTCCCAAGAAGATATGCAAATGTCCAGAAAGTACCTTAAATGATGATGAAAATCATTAACAATCATGAAAATGCAAATCAAAAACACGAGATAACATTCTGCACACATTAGAAAGGATTCTATTAAAAATGCAAAATAATACTGTTGGAGAGCATGCAGAGAAATAGGAACATGCATTTACTGCTGGTGGAATGCAATAAGGTTCAACCATTGTGGAAGACAGTTTGGTGGTTCATCAGAAAGCTATGTATAGTTCTACCATATGACCCATCAATCCCACTACTAGATATATATATATCCTAAATAATTGACAGCAAGGACTTGAACAGATAATTGTACAATGATGTTCATAGTGGAATCTCACATGCAATTGCCAAAAGATGGGAGCAAAGACAGGATCCTTTAAGTGATTTTTGGATAAATAAAATGTGTTGTGCACATACAATGGAATATTATTCAGCCATTAAAAGAAATGAAGTCTTGATACATGTGACAACATCAGTGAACTTTAAAGACATCATGTTGGCTGAAATAAGTCAGACACAAATATATAAAATTGTATGCTCTCAATGTTTTGAAACAATTAGAATAAGGAAACTCATAGACTCAGAATGTAGAACATAGTTTGCCAGGAGATGGTGATAATAAATGGGAAGTTAACATTTATAATGTACAGGTTTCCTATTTGGAAAGATCGAAATGTTTTGGTAATGGATGGTAGGGATGATGGGCAACATTTTGAACACAATTAACAGCACTGAAATATATATCTGAATGTGATTAAAAGTGGATGTGTTAGATATGTTATAGTAAAAATTTTTTAAAATCCCATGGAAAATTTTTAAACTGTCAGCCCTAAGTTAAACCATGGATTTTAATTAATAGTACAATTATTTTTTTTTATTGTGGGTAAAAATCAAAATTTTCACAATACATACCAACATTTGCAAAATGATATATAAATATATATGCATATATGTGCATTTGCTTACAAAAATGTTATTTATGTATATATATAAATATATTTTAAGAGGTGCTTAGATACCCAAATTATTACACAGAACCCACTGGGATTCCCATGTTGCCCACCTCCCACACCTCCCACCAATTATAACCATGTGCAGTCATCGATTTTATCAGATATCCCATGCCAATGCAAGTTGTTGGTGGTTGGGTAATATATGGGAATCCTCTCTTTCAGGCATGGTTGTTCTGTAAACCTATATATTCAATAATAAAAAATAAATTTGAAATTTTTCTAGAAAATTTAGGTAATAATTTCCATTGAGATGCATTTAACAACATACCTATAAACACATATACATACATCATTGATATAATTTATTAAATTTCACATTCCTAATCCAGCTGAATATTTTTAACTAAGAATACTTCAATACTAAAAATTTGACTTATATTTCTGCACGTGAATTGTTATAATGATCTCAGATTGCTCTAATCTTTTTTGAAATTAGGTCATTGTTGTTTTTAACAAATTGAATTAATAGATTGTAATCTATCTCTCTATCTAACTTTTTATCATCTTCTATTCCTCATTTATCTATAAATTCCATATTATTTTGTCAAGAGGCAATATTTTTTCTTCTTTGCAAGAATCACCTTATTATGTAGAGAAATACGGATCATCTTTATGCCTCTCCTTTGTGGCCAACTCTTGTGATTCTTGTTTAGCTGTGGCACGTTGTTCACACTGCTGTTGCTCAAAAGCAAGATATCTTGAACATTAAGGGATGATTGTAAAATATTGACTTTAGGACATGTATAAACTCTCTGAAATTTCACCAGAAGTAGATAATTTATCTGATCATTAGATGACTGAAATGCAACCATTTTCATTGATACATTATATATCTATTCAAAAAGGTAAATTCCTTTTTTCCTTTGAAATGGAAGCATCCTTATATTACATTTCAAGCTAAAATCTTCAATTGACTTCTAGTACAAGATAAAAGCATTTATCTCTCATCTTTATGGGCACAAAATCACAATCATAGTAAAGAAATACAATGTTATTAACCTCGGAAAAGAAGACATTAAGAAGAGTATAAAAAGTTGATCTTAATACATTTTGAGTGAAAATCGGTGAGAATTGAAGTCTGATTAATGGGTTATGAAGCCTTAGGTGATGCTATATATGGAAGCTGGAAGAGGGAAAGATATGTTTGGGCATCTAAAAATTCAGAAATATGGAGTATATGGAAAAGAGAAATGTCATGCAATTCTGATATCTGGTTGTGAGAGCCAGGTTAATGAAGCAACTTGGCCAGGTAATTTTGCCCAGTTGTCTGCTCAATTGTTACTGTGAAGATATTTTGTGGACTTAAATAGGAAATACATTGTTTGATCTATTGCTAATTGCAGCTGTAGCCAACTGAGGGGATGGCCTTAAGCAATCAGAGACATCTCATCCAATAAGTTGAAGGCCTTAAGGAGAAGTGATGATTTTATCAGTCAGAAGAGAAAATTTCCATCTCTACTTCAGCCAGTCAGATTCTCTTGGAGTATTCAACCTTCATCAGATTTCCCATCTTCCAGTTCTGCCTATGCAATTTGGGCTTGTACATCCCCACAGTCATGTAAGACAATTTTATAAAATCTTATAATATTTACAGATATATCCTGTCAGTTCCGTTTATCTGGAGAACCCTAACTAATACACACGTTCATTTATGAGATTTTGCTTAGAGAAGAGTCAACTCCCTTAGCCTTGTTATCTATCACAGGAATACTCATTAGCCTGAAATGTGAAGGCTAGAACATACCAAAGCATTCATCTTTTGAAATAGAGACTGAGTAAATTTTCAGGGGAGAACTTTGTCAAATTTATGTGCTCTGAAACCTGAGAGCAAGGTGTTCTGCAATATGGCATTGGGAACCCCCAAGATCACAGCCAGATTTTCATCTATATGTCATTAAACAAAACATCACAAGCCAGGTAGCACTAAGGTACAGGGTTCCTAATAATCTTTCAATAATCTCACTCACAATTTTGAACATACATCTAAAACTACACAGCACTGGGAGAAACTTAGTTACTGAGAGAAAGAAATATAGATCATTTAAAAAAAATACATCTACAGAAATCATCCCAGAGTAAGCAGAACATTGGAATTGCTAGGAGAAGTCTATTAATGAATGTAAATCAACTTCATTAAAAATAAGTAGAGAAATAAAGGAAATAGTAAAAAGAAAATGAAGGAAACCAGGGAAACATTGTATATAGAATATGAGAATATCATATCAGTGAATGGTATGAAATGATAAAAAGGAACCAAATAAAGTGTGTGAAGTTGAAAATTATAACTGGAATGAGCATTTCTAAATGGATTCAACAGCAGATTTGTTCAAGCATAGGAAAAGATGAGAAAACTTCAAGATAGATTAACTTCTGTGAACTACAACAGTTGTATGTCACTATTGCAGAGTGGTGGGAATGTGGAGAAGCATTGGAAAAACACAATTAAAGTAACCTATGGACTATAGTTAACAACAATACTGTAATATTCTTGCATCAATGCCAAAGATGTGCTGTGTTGATAATGGAGTTGTATGGAAAAAAATATGTCAGATGTACACTATGGACCATAGTTAGTGGTAGGTAATAGTCTGATATTTTCTCACAATCTGTAACAGATATTCCAGAGAGGTGTGGTAATTTGGAATATATCAAAACATATAGAAGAACTGGACAAATTTGCTATATTGAGATAAGTGAGTGGAAAAATTATGGTCAGCCATCTGATACATGAGGTACACACTGGCAAAACTCAAGTGAAAAATAGATGTCTCTACATTAATAGTTGCAAACTTCAATACATCACTCAGCATTGGATAAAACATCTGGACAAAGGATAAATAAACAGAGAGCTTGAATAATATGATAACATTAACAGACCTAACAGAAATTTATATAGCATTATACCCCAGAACAGCAGGATATATGTTCTTTTAAAGCACTCATGGATCTTTCTCCAGGATAGTCCATATGTTGGTTCACAAGATAGGTCTCAATCAATTTGCAAAGATTTAAATTATACAGAACACTTCCTCTGATCATAAGGGAATGAATCTGGAAATCAAAAATGGACAGAAAAGGGGAAAAATTCACAAATATATGGATATTAAACAACACAATTTATTTAATTTAATTTAATTTTATTTTTTATTTTATTTTTTTTATTATGGGTAAAAATCAAAATTCGCACAATACATACAAACATTTGCAAAATGATGTATAAATATATATGCATATATGTGTATTTGCTTACAAAAATGTTATTTATATATATACATATATATACATATATTTTAAGAGGTGCTTAGATTACCTAAAATATTACATGGAACCCACTGGGATTCCCATGTTGCCCACCTCCCACACCTCCCACCACATCCCACACAAACATCTCCCACAGTGTGGCCTACCAACCTCAATGAACTTACACATCATAATTTTATTTTTAAAGAAGATTTACATTATATAAATGTTACATTAAAAATATAGGGGATTCCCATATGCCTTATCCCCAGCACTCCCACACTTTCCCACATTAACAACATCTTTCAAAACTGTGGTACATTTGTTACTGTTGATGAACACATATTGAAACATTGCTACTAACCATGTACTATACTTTACATTATAGTTTAAACTTTGTCTTGCACAATTTTATAGGTTTTGAAAAAATGTATGATGTCCTGTGTGCATCATTGCAATGTCATGAGGACAATTCCAATGTTCCCAAAATGCCCCGATGTTACACCTATTCATTTTCCCTCTCCTCAAACCTCTTGTGGCCACTACTTTATATCAATGACACAAGTTCTTCCATTGCTAGAATAATAAAAGTCTATAATAGAAAAATATTCTCTATTTTAGTCTATTGTTCATTCCCCAATCTTAAGGATTTTGGGATCGTGATGCCCATTTTGTTTCTAATTGAGTGGTGGCTTAGATCCCATGGGTAGATGGATGGAATTGTCTTGCTTGTGGCTGTAGATCTCCCTGTTTTTGGGGGAATGGGCATTGTCCATCATCATCCTTTTGTAACAGCTACTCTCCAGTTCATTGGACTCACCCAGGAAAAAATACACTCCTAAACTTTGGGTCAAAGAAGAAATTGTAGGATAATTTAATAAATATCTTGAGATGACTACAAGGGTCAATAAAACACACCAAAACCAATGGGACACAGCAAATGCATTCCTGGGAGGGAAATTTGTAGATCTCATTTCTTAGATTAAAGAAGAAAGACCTAAAATCAAAGAAATAACTGCACACCTGGAAGAACTAGAAAAAGAATAGCAAACTAAACCCAAACCAACTGATGGAAAGAAATAATAAAAATCAGAGCAGAAATAAATGAAATTGGTAACAACAACAAGCAATAAAAAATAAGGAGAATCAAAATCCAAAGTTGATGAAAGAAGAAATGTGATAAACTCAACAGACCAATCACAAGGAGTGAGATAGAATCAGTCATCAAAGACCTCCCAACTAAGAAATGCCAAGGATAGATGACTTCACATTTGAATTCTACCAAGCATTCCAGAAAGAACTAACACCACTCCTTCTTAAAATCTTCCAAAAAATAAAAGTGGAAGGAACATTGCCTAACTCATTCTGTGACACCAACATCACCCTTATACAAAAGCCAAACAAAGACACCAGAAGAAAGGAAAACTATAGACCAATCTCCTTAATGAAACTAAAGCTAAAATTCTCAACAAAATATTTGATAATGGTATTAAACAAAACATTGAATGAATTATACAACATGACCAAGTGGACTTCATTCTTGATATGCAAAGATTGTTCAATATAAGAAAATCAATCAATGTTATTCACCTCATAAACAAATTAAAATAAAAAAATCATATAATCATCTCTATGGATACAGAAAAAGCATTCAGCAAAATATAGCACCATTTCTTGATAAAAACACTACAAAAGATAAGGGTAGAAGGAAACTTCCTAACATGATAAAAGGTATATATAAAAAACCTACAGTGAACATCATATACAATGTTGAAATCGTAAAAGCTTTCCCTCTAAATTTGGGAAATAGACAATGATGACCACTATCTCGGCTCCTATGTTAGATGTCCTTGCTTGAACACTTAGGGAAGAAAAAGATATAAAAGGCATCAAAATTATAAAAGAAGAAGTAAAGACTTAATTATTTCCAGACAACATGATCCTATAAATAGAAAGCCCTGAGAAATCTTCAACAAAGAATCTAGAACTCATTAATGAGTTCAGTAAATTTTCAGGTTTTAAGATCAATGTGCAAAAATCAGTAGCATTTCTGTACAACAATAATGAGCAATCTGATAAGGAAATCAGGAAAAAATGCCATTTACAATAACAACTAAAAGAATCAAATACCTAGGAATAAATTTAACCATACAGTCTTTTGAAAGTGTGATCTTATGATGCTTTTTATTTCTGTGGGGTCAGGGATGATAACTTCTCCCTCATTTCTGATTTTATTTATTTTCAACTTCTCTTTTTTTCTTTGTAAGTCAAGGTTTGTCAACTTTAATAGTCTTTTCAGAGAACCAGTTTTTGGTTCTGTTAATTCCTTCTAATGCTTTTTTGTTAATTATCATTTTCATTTAATTATATTGTAATATTCAAATTTTCTTCCTTCTGCCTGCTTTGCAATTAATTTGCTGTTCTTTTTATAATTCCTGTAGCTATGCTGTTTGCTGTTCTTTGATTTTAGGTCCTTCTACTTTTATTAATGCAGGCATTTTCTGTAAAATTCCCTCTTAGAAATGATTTAGCTTCATCCCATTAATTTTATATATTTTGTGCTCTTAATTTCATTTGCTTTGAGGCAGATAGTGATTTCTCTGGCAATTTCCTCCTTGACGGACTGATTGTTTAAGAGTGTGTTGTTGTCTATCAATGCAACTGGAAAAAAAGACCTTGAATAAAAGACGGAAAAGGTAAAGACAAATGAGTTTATATGGCTAAGACACTCAAAAGTGAGTTGGGAGGTCATTCCAGCCGTAACGCTTAGACATCTCAGAAGGATATCGTCCACTGACAAGGTGGAAACTAACTCAAATAGTGGGACTCCTGAGGGATCTGGAGACACCCAGGTCCTATGGTCAGGGCAGATAGTCCCAGAGTTTGGTGCTTTTCCTGCGGACCCTACTTTGGAGTTTGTGCTCCTGAGAGTGACAGAATTAGACTCACTTATGGCTTCCTACACATGGCTCATCTGTCCCTTCTGTTTGAACCTATACTTGTTGTTGGAGTTTGTAGGTGTACATCCAAGAAACTTGAGTTTTTGGGCTGTCCTTGTTTCCGTTGGACCCTGAGCCTCAGCAGAGTTGCATCATCTACTCTCCATTTCATTGGACTCACCCAGAACAACGAACAAGGAGATGAGGACTGACAACTACCATACCAAGGAAATGAGAGAGCTCGCAACTGCAAGCAAGAGAGCCCCATCCATTGGCTTTATGTGATCAAAACCCCCTCTTAATTAGAGGTGGAGTGGATATCAACATCCCAGAATACTCAGGATTGGGGAATGAACTACTGGCTTGAGTGGAATTACTAGTATTCTACAATGGACTTGTGATTCTAACAATGGAAGAAATTACAGCATTGATGTAGAGGCAGTGGCCACTTGAGGCTCTGGGGGCAGGCAGGGGAAAGACAGGTGTAATGCATGGGTATTTTTGGGACTTGGAAATCACCCTGAATGGCATTGCAATGACAGATATATTGTTGTTATATACTTCCCATAGCCTGCAGAATTGTGTGGGAGAGAGTGTAAACTGCAATGTGAAATATGGTCCATGCTCAATGGCAATGCTCCAGGATGTATTTATCAATTGCAACAAATGTGCCTCACTAATGAAGGATGTTGTTTATGTGGGAGGTTGTGGGAGGTGTGGGGAGAGGGGAATATGGGAATCCCTATATTTTTTGTCTAACACTTCTGTAATCTAAGTATCTTTTAAAAAAACAATATGTATATATATATATATTTTAAAGTGTTGTTTTATTTACATATCTTTGTGCCTATACTCGTTCTTTGATTCATTAATTTCCAGCTTCATTCCATTGTGGTCAGAGAAAATGCCTTATATAATTTCAATCTTTCTGAATTTGTTGAGACTTGTTCTATAACCTATCATGTGGTCTATCCTGGAGAATGATCCATGAGCACTCAAGAAGATTGTGTATCCTGATGTTTTTGGATGTACTGTACTGTATATGTTCAATAGGTCTAGCTTTTCTAACATAATATTCAAGATTTCTGTTTCTTTATTGAGCCTCTTTTGAGATGTTCTGTATAATAGTGATAATAATGTATTAAAGTTCCACATTATGATTGCAGATGTATCTATTTCTATGCTTAGATTTGCCAGTGTTTGTTGCATTTATCTTGGTGCATCCTTGTTAGGATCACAAATATTTATGATTACTCTTTTTATTCTTGGCTGATTACACTATATATTAATAAATAGTGTCCTTCTTTGCCTCTTACAACACTTTTGCTTTTAAAGTCTGATGTTAGCATAGATACTTCTGCCACTTTTTGGTTATTGTTTGAGTGTAAAATCATTTTCCATCTTTTCCCTTGCAATCTATTTGTATCCTTGGGTCTAAGGTGAGTTTCTTATAGACAGCATATGGACATCCTTCATGATTACGGGACATTTGTTACAATTGATGAATATATATTGAAGCATTGCAACTAACCATGGTCAATGGTTTACATTATGGTTTACCGTTTGAACCATCTACTTTTATAGGTTTTGATAAAATTTAAAATGGCCTATAGCCATCATTTCAAGATCATACAGAACAACTCCAATGGACCAAAGATGCCCCATTTTCCACCATTTCTCCCTCCCTCTCCTATCAGAGCTCATGGTAACCAATAAGTTTTAATTTTTGAACTGTAAATTTCTTAGTTACATGCATTAATATTGAAGGATTGACATACTGATTTTTTTTCTTTTATTAGATGCTGCTTATGTACTCATGATTTTCTTGCCCCTCTATTTGAGAACATAGCAGGGAAAATGACTTGAATAGACATTTTTTCCAAAGAAAAAATACAAATGGCTAAAATGCAGATGAAAAGATACTCAATATCACTAGCTAATAAGGAAATGCAACTCAAAACTACAATGAATTATCACTTTACACCTGTTAGACTGATGACTATTACAAAAACAGAAAACTACAATTGTTGGAGAGTATGTGGAGAAATGGGAACCTTCATCCACTGCTGGTAGGAATGTAGAATGGTGCAGCTATTGTGGAGGATGGGTTGGCTGTTTCAAAGGAAGATAACTATAGGACTGTCACATGATCCATTAATCCCACTGCTAGGCATATATTCAGAGGAATTGAAAGCATGGACATTAACAGATATGTGCACACCAATGTTCATAGCAGCATTTCTCATTATTGGCAAAACTTGGAAACAACAGAAGTGTCCATCAAAAGATGAACAGACAAATTGTCGTATATATATACAGTGGACTATTACTCAGTTGTAAGAAGGAATGAAGTATTGGTGCATGGTACAACATAGATAACTCTTGAAGAACTTATATTGAGTGAAGTAAGCCATTCACTGATGGATAATGACATCACTGATATGACCTAAGCAAATTGAGCAGACTAACAGAGATAGAGTCTGGAATATAAGTTATCAGGAGACAGAAAGTGAGTAGACAGTGTTGAACTGAGTTTCACTATGGACAAACCTATGATAAGTTGGAAGGGGATGGTTTGCCTTTGGATGGGGTGATAGTGATTCAGGGATGTGAATGGGGTCTATGGTTCTGGATTGTGAGGTTGAGCAGGATTTGCATTGGACTATCTATCAAACTGGGGGGGAGGATTGGAGAAAAGAATAGGAGAATTCTGGGGAATTGTAGGTCTGTGTTTGAAGCTACTATGGTGGGAACAGTATTTTTTGACAAATTTGGCAGGGGAAGGTCACTGGTGCAGGGAATTTTTGGAGGTGTGGTTTGTGGGAACGTGTGCACCTGGAGCTTCTATGGAATATGAATGTCTTCATCTTGACATAGGGTGTTATCTCATTGGGTGGAGACCCACACAATAAACAAGAAAATCTAAAACTTCCATCCTTGGAAGTTCTGCTATTTTTAGCAATCTCTTTTAGCATTCTTGTCAAGGATGCAATCCAGGATTAGGTGTTGTTTTTAGTGTTGTGTTCCTTTAGTCTATTATAAGTAGTTCTTACATTTTTCATTTTCTTTTACGGAATTGACATTTTTTTAAGACTATAGGAAAGTTATTGGAGGGAAAGTTTCCTCTTTTCAGTTTTTCTATTGTTTCCTTATGATTAGAGGGTAGAATTCATGGACAGCACAATATATAAGGATCAAAAACACTCAATTATCAAAGGTGTATCTATTTTCTTCAATTGGAGATAAGCCTTTATTCTTTTAAAATGTTTCTACCTTTTGGAGCAGCACTGCAAAAAGGTTTCTGAAGTGTTAAAACCTGTGAGTTTAAAAGGGGAAGACCACATAATTAGTTTTTAGAAAATAAAATCTGTGCCCTTGATTTGTTCATTGTTCTAGGAATTGCATTGATTCTAGAACTTTTTAGCAATATTTATATCACAAGTCCATACTGATGATTTCTAGGTTTTTCAATGTCTTCCCTTTTTCCATTTTTCCATATTGGAAACTGTATCCCAGCAATATGAAAAAATTTACTCATTTGAACAACCCAAAAATACTTATAACATAGTGTTATAATTGTTACAACCATACCACCATGAAAACAGACCCATTTAAAACAGTTAAAGATTTATCTGTAGTTCTTTTCTTCCCCTAGATGGAGGAGATATATTGAAATTATTCTTCTCAAAAGTTAGTTGTAATGACTTCTTCTTCTTTTATACATGGTTATGTTTTTAATCAAAATATAGTTATTTAATTTGATTCCTCTTGCATTCAATTTTAACATTCTCATATCATTTCCTATCTTAATTTTAATTTTGAATATGTAGAAAATAAAATTCCTCAAAGTAAAAAATATACCCACTTTCCACCAAGAAAATTCTACACTTAGAGAAGTACCATTTGCCTCCTATTCTTTCTACTTATTTTCTCAAAACCAATATAAAACCAAATTCAGTGTTCAGTGGTTTAATCTTTCCCATGATGCATTAAAAAAAATTATCTACATTTTCTTATTACATAACATACTGCACAAACATTCCTGCAATTGGTTTTCTTTTTTAGGAGGTACCAGGGATTCATACCAAGAGATTGTACATGGAAAGCATATTCTCAAACACTGAGCTAAATCCACTCCCCCTACAACTTACTTTTTCATTTAACATTATATGCTGGAAATCACTATATATCAGTTCATAGAGATTGCTTTCATTACTATTTTTTTCTTTTTATTAGTGAATTTATAGGTTTAGTGAAAAATAATGCAGGAAATAGAGTTCCCATATACTGTTCCAATTGTTAATCTTTGGTATTAGTATAGTAATTTTGTTAAAATTGATGAGAGAATATTTATTCATCATTTCTTACAGGTGAAAAGTACACAGATGGGTATACTTGACATAGTTTATTTAAGTAATTCTCTATGTTTTGGAAATATATATTTTCCAAAAATTTTGTTATTAAATACCTGAAATAAAAATAGATTTTGAAAGTGTTATTTTTAGGTGGTATATCCTCAGGCTCAATTCCTTAGGTACAGAGCTGCTATGCCTTGTGTTAAATGAATGTGTGGTTATTTTTAGGTGTTGAAAAATTATCCTTTATAGGGTTTGTTCCACTTTGCATTGTTTCATTTTTTTTATATAAGAAGAGTTTTAGGTTTACAGAGAAGTCAAGGAGAAAGTACAGAGTTTCCATAAAATACAGCCAACATGAAGTATTCTCTATTACTAACATTTTTAATTAGTGTAATAACATTAAAATTGATGAAACAATATTATTATAATTATATCATTAAATATTGTCCATTGTTTACATTAGCATTCACACTGTATGTTGTAAAATTCTGTGTGTTCTTTTTAAGTTTTCATTCTGGAAAACTATACACAACCTATAATTTCCCATTTCAAACACTTTCAAATATACAAATATACAATTCAATGGTCTTAATTACATCCACAATGTTTTCCTACCATCACCACCATCCATTACCAAAATTTTTCCATCAACCTGAACAAAAACTCCGTACCAATTTAGCATTAACTCCCCATCACAATTTCCATCCCTGTCCCTGGTAAACTGTATTTTAATTTTTGATGCTTTGAATTTGCATATTGCAATTGTTTTATATAACTGAAATCATACAATATTTATCCCTTTGTGTTTGGCTTATTTCACTCAACGTGTCTTTAAGCTTCATACAAAAAGTGACATGTAACAGAATTTCATTCATTTTTATAGCTGAGTAATATTTCATTGTGGGCTTATAACACATTTTGTTTATACATTCATACATTGGTGGACATTTGGTTTAGTTCCACATTTTTGCTGTTATGAATAATACTGCTATGATCACTGTTGTATGAATATCTGTTGGAGTCTTTGGTTTCAATTCTTTTGGGTATATACCTAGACGTGAGATTGCAGGTCCATATGGTAATCTACGCTTTAGTTTCTGAGGAACTGCCAAACTGTTTTCCACAACAGTTCACTATTTTACATTCCCTTAAAGAATGCAAAAGTGTCCTTATCTATCTGTATCCTTACCAACATTTCAATATCCTTACCAACATTATTCATTTTTTAAAAATGTAAGACATTTGAATGGGTATGGTGACATCTAAATATGCTTTTGATTTGGAAATGATTAATGGCTAATGATTCTTGGCATTTTTATGTACTTATTGGAAATTTGTTTATCTTCTTTGGAGAAGTTTCTGTTGAAGAACTTTGCCTATTTTTAAAATTGGTTTGTTGGTCATTTTGTTTTTCATTAGTAACACTTCTATATATATTCTCGATAGGAAACACTTAATCCATATATAATCTCTATATATTTTCTGCAGTTTTGTAGGTTTTAACTTTCTTGATAATGCCTTTCAATGCAAACATGTTTTTTAATTCTGATGTAGTCCAATTTATCAGTTTATTGTTGTTATTGCTTGAGCTTTTGGTGTCAAGTCTAACCCTCCATTGCCAAATACATAGTCTTGAAGATGTTCCCCCATGTTTTCTTCTAGTGTTATATGTTTTTGCCCCATTTCAGGTATTTTTTTCAATCTGGTGTGAGGTAGGGATCCACTTTCATCATTTCCTTGGCACCATTTGTTGAAGAGACTGACCTTTCATCATTGATTGGACTTGTGTCTCTAGTCAAAAATAAATCAGCCATATATATGATCTTCAAACTATTCCATTGATCTACATGTCAGTCCTTGTGTGATAGCCACCATGTTTTGATTAGCATAGTTTTTAAAATAAGGATATGTATGTCCTCCAATTTTGCTCATTTTCAGGATGTTTTTGGTTATTTGAGGATCTTTGCAGTTCCGTGTGAATTTTACATGGTTTCCTCATAAGTTTGGTTGTCTCTTCCATTTATTCAAAGAAAGCTGTTGAAATTTTTACTGGGATTACATTGAATCTATAAATTGCTTGGAGTAGAATTTACATTTAAACATTATTCTATCTTCTGATCCATGAACTATGTCCATCCATTTATTTAAGTGTTCTTCAATTTATATCAGCAATGTACTTTGATTTTCAATGTGCAAGTCCTTTACTTTCTTGGTTAAATTTATTACTAAATAATTTATTATTTTAATTGCTATTTTAAATGGAATATTTTCCTGATTTCCTAACAGGTTGCTCATTACTATTTATATAAACATCACTGATTTTGTACATTGATCTTGAACCTGATAACTTTGCTCACTCATTTATTAGCTCTAGATGATTTCCTGTAATTTTGTCAGGATTTTCTATATATAGGACCATATAAGGTATATATAACATAAGGAGAAACAGAACAAACTTTTTGTATTTTGGAATTATTAGATACCATGTATTAAATATTTTATGTTTAAAAAGTAAAATTAGTTATAAAAATGAGTATAGATCAAGAAATGATGATAAAAATTTAGGATTATTGACAAAGAATCATATAGAATTTCTGTAAATAAAGACATAATAACAGAAAATCAAAATACAATGCAAATACAAAACAAATTAGCAAAAAAAAAATGACTGGGATATACTGCTGCAGAAATTATTGAAAATGAAATACATATGGACAAAGAGGCAAAAAATATAAAAGAAAATTTATTTTATAAAATATTCTTGAAGGGATAATTTTCTGGTGACTAATAACCTTTTTGTATTATTTCTTAGAAAGTCATTGTTACTTCAACTTTTGAAGATTAATTTCAACAGATATTTAATTCTAGTTTGCCATTTTATTCTTTCATCTTTTTAATATTTCACTCCTTTCTCTTTTTCTTCAATTTTCTTGTAAGATGTCTGCTGTATTTTCATCCTTGTTACTCTTTAGGTAAGATTTTTTTCCCTTTTCTGCCTTTATTCAAGACAATATGTTCATACCATTTTATCATTCCGGTGGCTTCTGTACCAGCAAAGCAGATCTTGGCTGCAATTTCCTGTAATAATCTTTAGCTCCATATTTTATGTTTTTCACTATATTAACAGACAAAATATTTTTTTAATTATACAATTACCTCAATAGATTCAGAAAACACAAATGGTAAAATTCAAAATGTGTAACCAAAATAAATTTGTAATCTGGTATCAGAGAAGAATGTCATATGTTGGTAAAGGGCATTAGTTCAATCAAAGCAAACCAAAACAAATCAAAGTAAAGGTAACATCAAACTTAATAGTGAAAGTCTGAATAATTTCTCATGAAGATATGAATACAGAAAGGATTCTTATTCAGCATTGTACAGAATGATCAAACAGTACAATTAGCCAAAACAAGAATAAGGCAATTATAATTTAAATTAGGGTACATTAGTATAAAAAATATGAAATAATTAAAGGTCAAGTTAATATATATTCATGAACTGTGTAGTGAAAAGTATAAAACTATGTTGAAAGCATTTTTAAAGAAATCAATTTTTGATACATATTAAAAAAACATACAAGTCATTCAAAGTGTACAAACAATAGTATTTAAACACATACTTATATGTTCATCATTTCAATCATTACTAAAGTATTTTTATTATTTCAATAATAATAATCAACCAAAAAAAGACAAACAAAGAAAATTCCTCAATTCTCATAGTTTCTATGTTTCCCCTGCTATACATAGCTGCTATTTCTGGATATTCTTACACAATTATTTATTTGTTTAACAATTAGTTTCATTGAGAAATATTCACATACCATATGATCCAGTGTGTATAAACAATGGCATTTTGTATAATCACAATATTGTACATTCATCATGTCAAATATTTTTGAACAATCTTATCACACCAAAAAGAAAGACCCCACACTACTTAGCATTCCTTCCCCAGCCCTACATAACCACTAATCTAATTTCCTATTTATAATTGATTTATATTTATATATTTTAATAAATGGAATCATACAATATGTGGTACTCTGTCTAATTTTTATTAAGTATACAGTTTTGTGTGTTTTTCTTGTGAAAACAATTTTTAAGATCTTGAACCATTGATCAGCCCTTAATATTGATGACAGTTCTTATGAAACTTTACTTTTGTGAAATTGAAATTTAGGCTAATATTATAGGCTAACTGTTATAGGGTGCCTAGGAGTTATGTTCTGAGAGTCCTTTCTTGCTCAAATGTGGCCTCTCTCTAAGCCAAACTCAACTAATAAATGCAGTACCTTCCCCTCAGCATGGTACTTGACTCCTGGGGATGAGCATCCTTGGCACTGATGGGTTACTATCAAGCACCAACTATCAATGCAACTGGAAAAAGTCATGGACCAAAAGGGGAAAATATATAACAAATGAGATTATATGACCAAGAGACTTCAAAGTGTGTTGGGAGGTCATCCTGAGGTTACCAGTATGCATGTCTCAGCAGGATATCATTGACTGCCAAAGGAAATATTGTCTCATATATGGGGTCTTCTGAGTGCTCTGGAGACATCCAGACACTATAGGCAAGGGAGAAAACTCAGGATTTTTTCCCCCTGACAGTGTATATTACTTTGGAATTTATGTTCCTCAGAGTGATAGAATTGGACCCAGTTGTGATTTCTGTATACATGGCTCTTCTGTCCCTTATATTTAAACCTATGATTAATACTAGAATTGATAAATGTATGTCCAAGAGAATTAAATCTTGGGGCTCTCAATGTACCAGTTTGGCCCTGAATCACAAGATATTTGCAGCACATACTCTTCAGTTCATTGGACTCACCCAGGACAACTAATAAGGAGGTGATGATGGGCAATGACCATCTCAATGAGCAGAGAGAGTCCAGAACTGCAAGAAAGACAGTATCATCCATCTCCCCTATGGGATCTAAACCCCCTCTCAATTGGAGGTAGACTGGACATCACCATCCCAGAATCTTCAGGATTGGGGAAGAGCTATGAACTAGAGTGGACTTACGGGTATTATACTATAGACATATTATGATTCTAGCCATGGAAGAAATGACAACGTTGATGTGGAGCCAGTGGCCACCAGAGGTTTTAGGGGAAGGGAGAGGGAAAAATAGCTGTGCTTTGGGGTGATTTTGGGGACTTGGGAATTCTGCTGAATGATATTCCAATGACAGATACAGAGCATTACATCTCTTGTTATAACACAAAAATTTGTGGTAGAGAGTGTAATCTACAATGTAAACTAAAATCCATATTTAGTGGTAATGTTCCAAAATGAGTTCTTCAGTTGTAGCAAATGTAGGACACTAATGAAGGACATTGTTAGTGTAAGAAATTGTGGGAGGGCTAAGAAACAGGGCATATGGGATTTCCATATTTTTTTATGTAAAATTTATGTAATCTAAGTATCTTTTTAAAAAGTATATTAAAAATTTTAAAATAAAATAAAAAGTAAAAAAAAAATAAAATAGTGGAAGGACTAATTCCTAGAGTTTTTCTGTGCCTTCTTTCTGCAATCCTCCTCACCTGGTTATTCTTAACCATCATATATTTCCTATGAGGGTTTGGGCAAAAAATTTATATAATGTGTGAGATATGATGACTTTAATTTAGTGTATAGATTTTCTGGATTGGTATTACTCTGAGGCACTCCACAGAAACACATGCATATAAGTCTTGGAGCAACTCTCTTTAAATATATGAATCAGTAGCCTAAAATTTTAGAGAACATGAGATAACAATGAAAAAAAAAATCACAAAACACATGAGCAAACAAGCTACCATAGCTAACATACAAAAAGAACAAACTTTTTGTATTTTGGAATTATTAGATCCCATGTATTAAATAATTTATGTTTAAAAAGTAAAATTAGTTATAAAAATGAGTATAGATCAAGAAATAATGATAAAAATTTAGGATTATTGACAAAGAATCATATAGAATTTCTGTAAATAAAGAAATAATAACAGAAAATCAAAATACAATGCAGATACAAAACAAATTAGCAAAAAAAAAATGACTAGGATATATTACTGTAGAAATTATCAAAAATGAAATACATATGGACAATTATACAATGTGTCATGTCTGTTCATAGTTACATGATTTACTCCAGTGTTCAAGAACTTGGTGATCAATTAGGATTATCCAAGGGTTAAGGATTTATATGTCAGTTGTTTCAAATGGAAAAAGACTATTGTGAAATTGGGAGTAATTGAGATATAGTCCATGGAATTGTCATAATGCTATTAATTATAGATAATTCAAAATGCTTCATGACGAATATGAGAGTCATTGAGTGTACATTTTCAGTGGATTGTACAAAACATGGGAATGTATAACACAATGAATCCTGTGATGGAAGATGGACTGTAGTTAACAGGACAAATATGAGAACATTCTCTCATGAATAATCAGAAGTGTGTAATACTTTAAAAAAGATGTCATTTCCCTGGTGATGAGACTACATGGCACAGAGGGATTACTACCAAGTGCCAATTAGCAATGCAACTGGAAAAAGACCTTGACCAAAAGGGGGAAAAGGTAAAGACAAATGAGTTTAAATGGCTAAGAGACTTCAAAGCAAGTTGACAGGTCACTTCAGAGGTTACGATTATGCACTTCTCAACAGGATCTCTACCAAAGTAGATACTACCACAAATAGTGGGGCTTCTGAGAGCTCTGGATACATCTAGACACTACGGTCAGGGCAGATAACTCAGGAGTTTGGTGCCTTGCCAGTGGGAACTACTTTGGAATTTATGCTCTCCAGGGTGATAGAGTTGCACTCAGTTGTGGTTTCCCTACACATGGCTCTTCTGTTCTTCTATTTGAACCTATAATTAGTACTAGAGTTAGCAGGTGTACATCTAAGAGACTTAAATCTTTGGGCTGTCCATGTGCCACGTGAGCCTTGAATCTCAACGGAGTTGCATTGCCTACTCTCCAGTTCATTGGCCTAACCCAGGACAACTAACAAGAAGGTGATGACTGACAACAACCATACCTAAGAAATGAGAGAATCTACAACTGCAAGCAAGAGATTCCATCTCATTGGCCTTAAATGCTGATATCTCATCTGAAGCCATTGAGGCAAGAAGGTAGTGGTATGATATAGTTAAGGTCGTAAAAGAAAAAAAAGGTAACTTCCAGCCATGAATTCTCTATCCAGCAAAGCTGGCTTTCAAAAATGAGGGAGATCTCGAAACATTCACAGGTAAACAGAAATTAAGAAAATATGTGAATAATAAACCTACCCTTCAAGAAATACTAAAGGGATTTCTGTAAGATGAAAGGAAAAAAATAGGAGAGAGTTGGAAGAGAGTGCAAAAATAACTAAAAAGATAAAAAGAGAAATAAATACAACATATGGCATACATAAACCTAAATAAAATATAGTTAATGTAAGTAATTCCTTGACAGTAATAACATTAATGTTAATGGCTTAAGCTCAGCAGTCAAGAGACACAGATGGGCAGAATGGATATGAAATATGATGCATCTATATGCTACCTACAAGAAACCCACTTTAAACCCAGGGTTGCAAGGACACTGAAAGTGAATGGTTGGAAAACAATTTTACAAGAAAACAATAACCAAAAAAATGGCAGGAGAAGCTATACAAATATTGGACAAAATAGACTTTAAATGCAAAACTATTGTAAGAGACAGAGAAGGACACAATATATTGATCAAAGTTGTAATCTATCAAGAAGAAAGAACAAACATAAACATTTATGCACCTAACCAGTGCACCTCAAAATACACGAGGCCAAGACTTGAAAAACTAAGGGGGGGAATTGATACCTCTACAATTATAGTAGGAGACATTAATACACCATTATCATCATTAGACAGGACATCTAGATAGAGAATCAATAAAGAAACAAATACTTTGAATAATGCATTAGAGAATCTGGACCTAATAGGCATATACAGAACTTTACAGCCAAATACAGCAGGATATACATTCTTCTCAAGGGCACATGGATCATTCTCCAGAATAGATCACACACTAGGCCACAGAATGACTCTCAATGAATTCAGAAAGATCAATTTTATACAAAGTAATTTCTCTGACCACAATGCAATGAAGCTGACAATCAGTAAGGGGCCAAGAAACAGATTAGGCACAAAGATATAGAAGTTAAACAATACTGTCTTAGAAAAACAGTGGCTCAAGAAGGAAATCTCAAAAGAAATCAGTAACTACCTTGAAATGAATGACAATGACAACACAACATATCAAAACCTATGGGAAGCAGCAAAAGCAGTGCAGACAGGGAAATTTATAGTCATAAATGTCTATATTAATAAAGACTAAAGAGCTAAAAGTCAAAGACCTAACTGCATGCTTGGAGGAATTAGAAAAAACAACAAACTAACCAAAAAGAAAGTAGAAAAAAGAAATAACAAAGGTTAGAGCAGAAGTAAATTAATTTGAAAATAAGAAAGCACTAGAATAAATAAACAAAACCAAATGCTGGTTAGTTGAGAAGATTAATAAAATTGATAAACCCTTAGCTAGACTAACAAAGAAAAAGGATAAAAGATGTAAATACACAAAATAAGAAATGAGGATGGGGATATAACCACTGAACCCACAGAAATAAAGAGTATCACAAAAGGATACTTTGAAAAGTATATGCCAAAAGGCTGGATAATTTAGAGGAAATGGACAGATTCCTAGAAACACATAAGCAGCTTACATTGTCAAAGGAAGAAATTAATAAACTCAACAGACAAATCACAAGTAATAATATAAAATTAGTCATCAAAAGCCTCACAAGTCCAAAAAAAGCCCTCGTATTACAAATATTTTTCCCTCTTCCTGCCCTCAGAGCTTCCAGTGGCCACTGGCTCCATGTCAATGTTGTAATTTCTTCCATTGCTAGAATCACAATATATCTATAGTATAATAACAGTAAGTCCACTCTAGTCCACAGCTCTTCCCACCTTGAATGATGTTGCAACAAGAGTTATAGGCCATTTTATAGCATCATATAAGATGCAGAACTGTGTGGGAGAGAGTGAAGATTACAATGTGAACTATGGTCCATGCTAAATAGCAAAGCCCTAGGAAGCGTTTATCAACTGCAATGAATGTGCCACACTAAAGGAGTATGTATATATGGGAGGGAGTGGGAGGTGTGGGGAGTGGGGCCTATGGGAATTCCTGTACTTTTTGGGTAAAATTTTTGTAATCTAAGTATCTTTTAAAAATAAATAAAATTAAACAAACAAACAAACAAACAAACAAACAAAAAGCCTCAAAAATAAGAAGAGCACAGGACCAGATGGCATCACAGGTGAATTCTACCAAACATTCCAGGAAGAAATAACATCAATCCTGCTTAAATTCTTCAAAAAAATAGAACTAGACGGAACATTGCCTAACTGATCCTTTGTTGCCAAAATCACCCTAATACCAAAGCAAAACAAGAAGCCAGAAATAAGGAAAACTGTAGACCAAACAATCACTCTAATGAACTTCGATGCTAAAAATCCTCAACAAAATACTTAGTAACCATAGTCACCAACACATTATATGAATTATACACCATGACAAAGTGGGTTTCATCCCTGGTAGGTAGGGATGTTTCAACATAAGAAAATCAATGTAATACTACACATAAAGAAATTGAATGTAAAAAAAACTACATGATCATCTCTATAGAATGATAAAAATCATTTGTCAAAATACAGAATCCTTTCCTGATAAAAACACTACAAAATATAGGAATAGAAGGAAATGTCCTCAATATAATAAAGTGTTATGTATGAAAAACCCACATCTAACATCATATTCAATGGTGAAATCTTAAAAGCTTTCCCTCTAAGATCTGGAACAAGACAAGGATGCCAAATTCACCACTTCTATATAAAATTGTGTTAGAAGTACTTGCTCAAGCACTTAGGCAAGAAAAAGATGCAAAATGCATCCAAATTGGAAAGGAAGAAGTGAAAATTTCACTGTGTGCAGATGACATGATCCTATATAGAAAGCCCTCAGAAATATATACAGCAAAGCTTCTAGAGCTTCTTAATGAGTTCAGTAAATTCACAGGTTATAAGATCAATGTGCAAAAAGCAGTAGCATTTTTTGTACACCAATAATGAGATATCTGAGAAGGAAATCAGGAAAAAAATCCAATTTACAATAGCAACTAAAAGAATCAAATGCCTAGGAATAAATTTAACTAAAGATTAAATGATTTATATACAGAAAACTACAAAACACTTTTAAAGGAAATCAAAGAAGACTAAATAGATGGAAGAATAATCCCTGTTCATGGATATGAAGACTAGACATCATTAAGATGTGTATCTAACTCAAACTGATTTAAAGATTTAATGCAATCCAAATAAAAATCATCACAACATATTTTACTGAATTGGAAAAACTAGCTATGAAATTTATTTGGAAGTACAAGAGGCCCTGAATTGACAAAGAAACATTGAAAAAGGAATATGAAATTGGAAGAATCATACTACCTGACTATAAAACATACTACAAAGCTTCAGGGACCAAAACGGCATGATATTAGCACAAGGACAGACATATTGACCAATGGATCTGAATTGAGAGTTCTGATAAATATCCTCAAATATACAGTCAACTGATATTTGACAAGGCCACCAAGTCCATTCAACTAAGAAAAAAAAAAAATGCCGCCTTCAATAAATGGTGCTTGGAGAACTGGATATCCATATCCAAAAAAAAATGAAAGAAAAACACCATCTTACACCTTATCCAAAAACTAACTCAAGATATAGCAAAAATCTAAATCTTAAAGCCAAGACCATAAAGACCTTGTATATAATGTAGGGAAGCATCTGCAGTATCTTGTAGTAGGAAATGGTTTCATGAACCCAAAGAATGAGCAACAAAAGAAAAAATATATAAAAGGGACTGTCTCAAAATTAAACACTTTTGTCCCTCAAAGGTGTTTGTCAAGAAAGTGAAAAAGCAACCTACTCAATGGGAGAAAATATTTGGTAAGCATATATTTGATAAGGGCCTAATATCCAGCATTTATAAAGAAATCCTGCACCTGAAAAATAAAAGGTCAAACAACCCATTTAAAAAATGGGGAAGTGATTTGAATAGACACTTCTCCAAAGAAGAAATACAAATGGCTAAAAAGCACATGAAAAGATGCTCAACGTCATTAGCTATTAGGGAAATGCAAATCAAAACTAAAATGAGAAGGGCAAATATTATATGACATCACTGATATAAATTAATCAAATTGAGCAGACTCACAGAGCTAAAGTCTGGAAGATATGTTTACAGGAGATAGAAATGGAGAAGAATGTTGTGAGGCATTGCCCATAATGGTGAAATCTATAATAAGGTGAAGTGTGTAGTTGGGGAGTGAAGGGATATGACATGGGTATATTGATACTATTGGGTTGGGCAGTGCAGGTCTGACAGGGAGGTAGGTTGGGGTGGTGGTGAGACAGTCCATGGAACTGGGGGGAGGGGGGGAGCGAGCAGATGAATATTGGGAGTTGGTAGGTACTACGTCAAACTACAATGTTGGGAATGCTCTTATGTCAATATGACAAGAAAGGGTTATTGGTTTAAAGTGATGGATGGGGAGAATTTTGAACAGTGCACACCTCGGGCAGGTTTTTAGGGAAGGCATGAGTGATCATTTTGTCAGAGTGTTTTATCAGTGGGTGGAAACTCACATAATGAACAGGAAGGTGTTGGACTCTCATCCTGGTAAGGCCTCCATTATTTCTCAAACAGAGGGGCTGGAGTCTCTTGATAGCATGAGCAGTGACTAATAGAGGTGGACAGACCAGTATGTCAAGCCCTCATTGTTCTTGCAAGTAACTATGATCTGTGTCCTTCAAAGAGTGAAACCTGGTGGTCTGAGGGCACCAAGAAGAAGGGAAGGGAGGAATAGAACAAAAGGAACAGGGGCATTTTGGGAGCAATGGAAATTTTCTACATGATCTTGCAATGATGGATACAAGCCATGTTAAATTTCTTCAAAAATATATAAATGTGTGTAGTCCGAAATGCAAACCATAATGTAAACCATTGACCATGGTTGGTAGCTATGTTTCAATGTTTGTACATCAGTTGTAACAAATGAATCATCATCCACATATAAAATGTTATTAATATTTGAAGGGGGAACAAGGGGAGGATGTTGGGTACATGGGAGAACCCTGTATTCTGTACATGACTTTATTGTGACCTAAAACTTCTTTAAAGACAAAATGAAAAAAGTAACACACTGGGGAAATAAAAGGAAAGACTTATCGCTGTACATACAGGACAACATATCTTACAATAATGAAAGAAAAATGTCCTTTTTTAAAAAAATAATTTTTGTTATCTTTTAAATTTCAAATTTTTAATTTTATTTTTAATTTTTAAAAATTTTCTGTATATTCTTGCTTATGTTATTTCATTTTCTTATCAATTATGTTTGGCTATTTTATTGGTTTCATTTTTGAAGAAGTTTTGGATAACAGAATTTTGCAACTGTATCAGGGGAAGATGATTTGTGTGGGGTGTCAGTGATAGGGGATATATGGGAGGAAGTTCACCTGGGAATACATATAAGGCACAAAACATGTTCAAATGTTCATGGGCATCATCATAGTGGGTAGAGATTCACACAACAACCAAAATAATGTCAAATTCCCATCCTGAGGAGCTTTGACACATTCTCTAATGGAACAGCAAGAATCCCCAAGTACAGGGACAATGACTTGAAGGAGGATGGTCTGTTGATGGGCCCTTGATATTGATGGTTATGCTTATGAGCCTTTGCTCTTGAAATTCAAAATTAGCCTAGTGTTGTAGGGCACCAAATAGTTACCTACTGGGAACCTCCTTTTTGCTCAAATGTTGCCTTTCTCTAAAAAGAACTTAGCATTTAAATTCAATAGACTGCCCCCATTACAGGATATGACTCCAGGAGATGAGCCTCTCTGGCACTGAGGGATTGCTACCAAGTACCAACAAGCAATGCAACTGGAAAAAAATCCTTGACTAAAAGGGGGGAAAGGTAAAGACAATTTAGTTTTAAAACTTAAGAGACTTCAAAGTGAGTCAGGAGGTAATTCCAGAGGTAACCCTTATGCACATCTCAGTAGGGTCTCATTGACAGCCAAAGTTGATACTCCACCAAATAGTGGGGCTCCTGAGGGCTATAGAGACATCCAGATTGTATAATCAGGGCAGCTAGCTCAAGAGTTTGGTCCCTTGCAATTGGGACCTACTTTGGAATTTATACTCCCCAGTGTGAAAGAGTTGGACTCAGCTGTGGCTTCCCTACAGATGGCTCTTCTGTACTTCTATTTGAACCTATAATTATTACTAGAGTATATATCCAATAGACTTAAATCTTGGGTATTTCCATGTGACAGCTAGGCCCTGAATCTCAATAGAATTGTAAAACCTACTCTCCAGTTCACTGGACTCACTTAAGACAACTAACAAGAGGAAATGATGGACAAACAATATGCCAAGGAACCAAGAGTGTCCACAAGTGCAATCAAGAGAATCCCATACATCAGCCATATGAAATTGAAGCCCCCCTCAGTTAATGGTGGAGTGAGCATCACCATCACAGAGTCCTCAGGATTGGGGAATGAACTACGGACTAAAGTAGGCTTATTAGTATTCTACTACACACTTATTGTGATTCTAGCAATGGAAGAAATTACAACATTGATGTGGAGGCAGTGGCCACTGAAGGCTCTGGGAGCAAGGAGAGGGAAAAACATGTGTAATATGGAGGCATTTTTCAGACTTGGGAGTCATCCTGAATGGCATTATAATGAGAGGTACAGGTCATTATATATCTGGCATAACCTACAGACTTGAGTGGGAGAGATAGTAAATATAAAATGTAAATTATAATCCATGCTTAGTGGCAATGCTCCAAAATGTTTTTATCAATTGAAATGAATGTACCACACTAATGAAAGATGTTGCCAATGTGGAAAATGTGGAAGGTGTGGGAAGCAGGGTATACAGGAATCCCTATGTATTCTATGTAACCTTTATGTAATCTAAGTATTGTTTTAAAAAATAAAATAAAAAACTACAATGAAATATCATCTCACACCAATTCGACTGGTGGCAATTAAACAATAGAGGACTACAAGTGTTTGAAAGTATATGAAGTAATGGGAATCCTCATTCAAAGCTGATGGGGATGTAGAATGGTGCAGCCACTTTGGATAATAGTTTGGTGGTTCCTCAGAAAACCAACTATAGAACTAACATACAATCCAGAAATGCCACTGCTGGGTAAATATCCAGAAGAACAGAAAACAAGGACAGAAACAGGTATATTCACACCAATGGTCATAGCAGAATCATTCAATATTGCCAAAAGTTGGGATCAACCCAAATGCCCTTCAAGAGATGAATGGATAAACAAATGTTGTTATATACATACAATGAAATAGTAACTGCAAGAAGGAATACAGTATTAACACATGGGATAACATGGATGAATCTTTAGGACCTTATGTTGAATGAAGCCAGCCAAGCACTGAAGGACAAATATTACCTGACCTCACTGATATGAATTAAGCAAATTGAGCAGACTCTTGGATATAGAACCTGGAATATAAATTTACAGGAAATATCAAGGGAGAAGAAGGTTGTGAAACAACAGCCATGTGGGCAAAACCTATGATAAGGTCAAAGTGTGTAGTTGTACAATGGAAGGACATGACTGTGGTGTATAAAGATGTTGTTGGGTTGGGTGGTGCTGGTTTGTCAGGGCAGTAGGGTTGGAAGGGTGGGTTGGACTGTCCATGGAACTAAGGGGAGGATTGGGGGAGGGAGCAAGTGAACACTGCTGTGTACATGGTCAAAATACAATGCTGGGAATGCTCTTTTGTCAATATGTCAAGTGAAGATTGCTGGTTTGGGGTGTTGGGTGTAGGAGGGCATTTGAGATAGGGTGCAACTGGGCCAGACTTCTAGGGAGTGTGTGAGTGTTCATCTCACCATAATGTGTTACATCAAGGGGTGGACACACACATAATGAGTGGGAAGGTGTTAGATTCCCATCCTGGAGAGGCCCACTATGTTTTCAAATAGAGGGGCAAGATCATAGGTAGTGACTAATAGAGGAGGACAGATGAGTGTGTCAAGTCCTCAGTGTTGTTGTAAGTAACTATGAATATTGTCCTTCAAGGAGTGAAGCCTGTTGGTTGCCATGGGCCTTGAGGGGAGGGGAAGGAAGACATAGAATAGATGGAACAGAAGGTATTTTGGGGGAGATTGAAGTGTTCTACATGCTCTTGCTATGATGGATATTGGCCATGTTGTATTGCATCAAAGTTTATAAAAATATATGGTCTTAATAGTAAACCATAATGGAAACTATAGCTATAAACATCAGTTGTAACAAATGTACCCTTCTCATATAAAATTTTATTAATAGGGGAAGGGGGAAAGGGGAAAAGGGGGAGGATGTTGGATAAATGGGAGTTCCCTGTATTTGGTACATGATTATTTTATAACCTAAAATTTCTTTGAGGACAAAATGAATAAAGTAAGACACTGTGGGAATAAATGGAAGAAAATGTCACTATACATATAGGATAACAGAACTTAGTGATGAAAGGCAAAATGTCAAAAAATATTTAAATATTTTTCATTATACCAAATTTTCTTATTTTTATTTTTTAAATTTTTTGTATTTTCTTTCTTATTTTTAAAACTATCATTCTTAGTTCATTTTCTTATTAATCATATTTAGCCATTTTATTAACTTCATTTTTGAAGCAGTGTTGGATTAGAGAAGGGTTACAACAGTGACAGGGGAGGATCATTGGTGTGGGATGTCAGTGATGAGAGATACAAGGGAGGAAGTTCACCTGGGTATACTTATATGGCATACAAATGTGCTCAAATGTTTATGGGGCATTGTCATGGAAGGTGGAGATTCACACAATAACCAAAGGATTGTCAAATTCCCATCCTGGAGAACTATACCACATTCTCTAATGGATCAACAAGAGTCCATGAGTACAGGCACAATGATTAGTGAAGGTTCTTCCAAGGTTCATTGATGGATCCTTGATATGGATGACTTTGCATATGAAACTTTACTCCTGAAATTGAAATTTAGCCTAGTATTATAGGGTGCCTAAGAGTTGCCTTCTTGGAGCCTCCCTGTTGCTCAAATGTGTTTTCTTTATAAGCCAAACTCAGCATTTGAATAAATTACCTTCCCCTTACCCTGGGACCTGACTCCTGGGGATAAGCCTCCCTTTCAACAGGTACTACCAAGTGTCAACTAACAATGCAACGGGAATAAGACCTAGACCAAAATGGGAAAAAAGTAAAGACAAATGAGTTTATATGGCTAAGAGACTTCAAAGTGGGTCAGGAGGTCTTTCCATATGTTACACTTATGCACATCTCAGCAGGATCTCTTTGACTGTCAAAGTAGATACTACTCCAAACAGCAAGACTCTGGAGACATCCAGACACCATAGTCATGGGAGATAGCTCAGGAATTTGGTGCCTTGCCAGTGGGCCCTACTTTGGAATTTATGCTCTCCAGATTGGCAGAGTTGGACTCAGTTATGGTTTCCCCACACAGGCACTTCTTTCTTTCTATTTGAAATTATAATTAATATTAGAGTTGGTAGATGTACCTCCAAGAGACTTAAATCTTTGGGCTATTCATATGCCAATTGGGCCCTGAATCTCAACAGTTTTGCAACACCTACTCTCCAATTCATTGGTCTCAGGACAACTAACATGGAGGTGATGATGGACAACTACCATACCAAGGAAACCAAAGAGTCTAAAACTGCAAGCAAGAGAGACCCATCCAATGGCCCTATGGGATTACAAACCTTTCTCAATTAGATATGGAGTGGACATCACCATCCCAGAATCCTCAGGATTGGGGAATGAACTATGGACTAAAGTAGACTTATTGGTATTCTATCATGGATTTATTGTGATTCTAGCACTGAAAGAAATTATATAGTTGATGTGGAGGCAGTGACCACTGGAGATTCTTAGGGCAGGGAGAGGGAAAAACAGGTGTAATATGGGGGCATTTTGGGGACTGGAGAATTATTCTGAATGACCTGCAATGACACATACAAGCCACTGTAAATCTTGCTATAACTAACCGAATTGGGTGGGAGAGAATGTAATGTACAATGTAAACTTTAATCCACTGGCAGTACTCCAAAATGTGTTCATCAATTGCAATGAATGTACCTCACTAATGAAGGATGTTGTTAATATGGGAAAATGAGGGAGGTGTGGGGAGCAGGGCATGTGGGAATCCCCTATACTTTTTATGAGACATTTGTATAATCTAAATATCTTTTTTAAAATATCAGGATGAGTTCAAGTATTCAAAGACAATCAAAAATTGATAGAATACCTTTCCAAAAGATAAGATTTACAAGAGATACTAAATGGAGTGCTGCTGCCTGAAAGGAATAAAAAAAAGTGGGAGATTTGTAGAGAAATTTAGAAATTTAAATTCTTAGGAAGGGTAAACTAAAGGATAAGAAGACAGACAATAGAATAACTTGGAAACAGAGAGCAGAAGGACAAAGTGGATGGGATAAGCAATGACTTTTCATTAATAACATGAATGTTAATGGCTTGAACTCCCCACCAAAAAAAAACAGAGACTGATAGAATGGATAAAAAAATATTAGCTATCTATAGGCTGACTACAAGAGACCCACCAGATATAAGGGCATGACCGTGTTAAAAGTGAAAGGTTGGAAAAAGTTATTCCATGCAAACAGTAAACAAAAACGGGCTGGAGTAGTGATGCTAATATTGGAAAATATAGATTTCAAATACAAAACTGTTATAAAGGATAAAGAAGTTCATTATATATTAATAAAAGGGGGATAATCCCCAAGGAGATATAACTATGTAAATATTTGTGCACATAACTTATGTGTCCCAAGATACATGGGGCAAACACTGGTAAAATTGAAGGGAGAAATAGATGTCTTTACAGTAACAGTTGGAGACTTCAATACACTACTCTCAGTACTGGATAGAACTTCTGGACAGAGGATCAATAAAGAAACAGAGAACTTGAATAATATGATAAATGAACTGGATCTAACAGTCATCTGTAAAGCAGTCCACCCCAAAATTATATCAAAAGGTATATCAAAAAGTATATCAAAAAGGATATACTTTATTTTCAAGTGCTTATGGATCATTCTCCAAGATAGACCATATGTTGGGTCAAAGACAAGTCTCAATAAATTTTAAAATATTGAAATTATACAAAACACTTTCTCAGATTATAATGGAATGAAGCTG
Source organism: Tolypeutes matacus (assembly GCA_026826555.1). Classification (NCBI taxonomy): domain Eukaryota; kingdom Metazoa; phylum Chordata; class Mammalia; order Cingulata; family Chlamyphoridae; genus Tolypeutes; species Tolypeutes matacus. The sequence continues at coordinate 84,514 of JAKSZT010054135.1, forward strand.
GAAATCAATAATGTATGGAAAAATGGAAAATTCATAAATATCTGGAGATTAAACAGCACATTCTTAACTATTCAGTGGGTCAAAGAAGAAATTGCAAGAGAATTCAGCAAATATCCTGAAATGAATGAAAATAAGAACATAGGATATAAAAACCTATGGGAAACTGAAAAGGCACTGCACAGACGGAAATTTATAGCTTTCAATGCTTACATTAAAAAAGAAGAAAGTTAAATTAAAGCCCTATTTACACAAATCGAGGAACTATATAAAGAAAAGCAAACTAATCCCAAACAAAGCTGAAGGAAAGAAGTAATAAAAATCAGAGCAGAAATAAATGAAATCAAGAACAACAACAAAAATTTAGAGAGAATCATCAATTCCAAAATTTGGTTCTTTGAGAAGATCAACAAAATCAATAAACTCTTAGCTAGACTAAAAAGAAAAGAAGAGAAAATAAACAAATAAATAAAATAAAATAAGAAATGAGAAGGGAGACATTACCCCTGACCCTGCAGCAATAAGAAAGACCATAAGAGGATGATATGAAAAACTATATGCAAAAAAAAAAACAATAAAAACAGACAACATAAAGGAGATAGAGAAATTCCTAGAAGCACATGAACTAACTGAACTGACTCTAAAGGAAATAGAAGACCTCAACAAATTAGCACAAATGGAAAGATTGAAACAGTCATCAAAAACCTCCCAAGTGAAGCAAGCCAGACAATAAAGGACAATAACTGTATGACTGCCCTATTATGAACTTAATATAGTATGTGAAATATAAATACATTATGTGAAATCTGAATATGGGTAGAAATGCATATCTAAGACCTTTTTCTTCGAAGCAGAACAAATGTAAGTTAATAGTACAAAATATTAATATCATACAAAAAGAACACAACATATTATAGTAAGCGAAGGAGATAAGACACAGAATACTATATATTATATGAAGCCATTTATATAAAATGTAAATAAAAATCAATTTATGAAGATGAAAGAGATTGGTGGTTATATAGGTGTGAGGAAGGAAGGCTAACTGGTGTGGAGTCTTTCATTTCAGAGTAACACATTGTTCTAAAATTTTTGAGATGATAAATACACTACATTGTGATTGTGATGAAAGTCAGTGATTACACACTTTGGATAGAATGGCCAGAAACAGGAGCGATGTGCTATATGGGAGGTACAGAGATATTGAGAGGGGAGGAATTTTCTTCTTTGTTTATAGTGTATTATTATTATTTTTGAAATAATCAAAATGCTGTAGTGATGATTGGGGTAATGAACACACAAATGTGTGATTATGGCAGGTACAATTGATTGTACACTTTGGATGAATTGTATGCTTTATTAATATGTATCAATAAATTTGATTTGTTTAAATAAATAAATAAATAAATCCTCTGAAAGAAGAAAATTCTGGAAACAGATGGTTTAATAAGTTAATTCTACCAATCATTCAGAGATGATCTAATACCAATCTTGCTCAAGCTCTTCCAAAAAATTGTAAAGGAAAGAACGTTACCAAACTCATTCTCTGAAGCCAATATCACCCTAATAGAAAAACCAAATAAAGACACTACAAAAAAAGAAAATTACACACCAATATCTCTTATACATGTAAAAATCCTCAAGAAAATACTTGTAAACTGAATCCAAAACACATTAAAAAATTATACACCACAATCAAATGGGTTTTATTGCAGGTCTACAAGGGTGGTCAAGCACAAGAAAATCTATAGGTGTAATAAACCACAGAGATAAATTGAAAGGGGAAAATGATCCTCTCAATTTATGCAGAAAATGCATTTGACAAAATACAGCACTCTTTCTTGATGAAGACACTCCAAAAGATAGGGATAGAGGGAAGCTTTCTCAATGTGGTAAAGTGCATATATGAAAGACCTACAGCTAGCTTTGTACTCAATGGTGAAAGAATGAAAGATTTCCCACTGAGATCTGGGAAAAGACAAGGATGCCCACTTTCACCATTACTATTCAATATTGTGTAGAGGTTCTAGTTAGAACAATTAGGCTAGAAAAGAGACAAAAGCACCCAAATAAGAAAATAAAAATTAAAACGTTCAGTATTTGCTGAAAATATGATCCTATATCTAGAATCTCTTGAAAAAATCAACCAAGCTTATAGACGTAATAGATGTGTTCAGCAAAGTGGAGGGATGGAAGATTAATACATAAAAATCAATAGAGTTTCTATACTCTAGTGATGTGCAATCTGAGAAGGAAATCTGAAAAATAATTCCATTTATAGTAGCAGCCAAGACAAACAAATATTTAGGAATAAACTTTACCAAAGAGATAAAGGACTTGTATTCAGAAAACTAAAAAACATTATTGAAAGAAACTGAAGAAGAATTAAGTAAATGGAAGAATATTCTGTGTTCATAGATTAGAAGATTGAATATTTTAAGTGTCAATTCTTCCCAAATTGATTTACGGATTCAATGCAATCCCAATAAAAATCCCAATGGTCTTTTATGCAGAAATGGAAAAAAGTGACCAAATTTATTTGGAATTATATGGACCCCTGAATAGCCAAAATAGATTTTTAAAAAGAAGGACAAAGAAAAATCTCACTTCTGGCTTTAAAACATATTACTTAGCTACAGTGGTAAAAACAGCATGGTACTGGCATAAAGACTGACACACTGACCAATGGCACTGACCTGATAACTTAGAAATAGACCGACACATCTATAGCCAATTGATTTTTGACAAGATGGTCAAACCCTTCCAGATGGGCCAGAACAGTCTATTCAACAAATGGTGTTAGGAGACATGGATATCCATACCCAAAAGAAAGAAAGAGGACACCTATCTCACACCTTATACAAACATTAACTCAAAATGGATCAAGGGCCTAAATACAAAAATGACAGCCCTAAACCTCCATGAAGAAAATGTAGGAAAATATCTTCAAATTCTGGTGGTACCTACCACCAGAACTTGAAGATATTTTCCTACATTTTCTTCATGGAGGTTGTATTACTAATTCCTTAATATTATCTAATATATGTGTATAGAAGAGTCTACAAGGCTACACAATAAAATGTTAATAGTGGTTAGTAAAAAAAAAAAAAAAAAAAAAAAGTTTCTTAAACCTTAAATCCAAAGTAGGAACAACAACAACAAAATAGACAAGTGGGATCTCCTCATAATTAAAATACTTTGTCAAAAGGGTGAAAATGCAGCCGACACAATGAGAGAAAATATTTGGCAATCACATATCTGATAAAGGTTTAATAAACATGATATAAAATGAGACTATACAACTCAACAGTAAAACAACAAACTACCCAAATAAATATGGGCAAAAGACTTGAAAAAACAATTTTCCAAAGAAAAAATGCAAATGGTGAAGAAACACATGAAAACATGTTTAACATCACTAGCGAAGAAGGAAATGAAAAACAAAAGTAGAAAGAGATATCATTTTACACCTAATAGACTGGCTGTTATTAAAATGTTGGAAAACTATAAATGTTCGAGAGGATGTGGAGAGGTAGGAATGCTCATTAACTGTTAGTAGAAATGTAGAATGGCACAGCCACTAAAGGTCTCTTTGGAAAATCCATGGGACCCATCAATACCATTATTAGGTATATATCCAGTAAAACTGAGAGCAGTGACACAAATAGACATCTGCACACTGATGTTCATAGTGGCATTATTCACAATTGCCAAAAGTTGAAAACAACCAAGGTGTCCATCAACTGATGAATGGATAAACAAATTGTGGTATATACACAGGATGGAATTTTACGCAATGGTAAGAAGAAATGAAGTCATGAAGCATATGAGAACATGGATGAACATGGAAGGCATTATGTTGAGTGAAGCAAGCCAGATACAAAAGGGCAAATACTGTATGATTGCACTATTATGAAGTCAATATATTGTGTAAACTCATGGATGTAAAAATTAGAATATAAGTCACCAGAAAGTACAATGAGGGTAAAGAATAGATAGCTGAGCGTTAATCTATGAAGAATTGGTCAAAATGTTGTTTGTAAATCTTTGGGAATGAATAGAAAAGTTGAAAGCATATTGTGTTTGTAAATTGCAGAGCAATTATATGGGTATGACAGTGGTTGAAAGGGAAAAGCTAAAGTCATGTAAATTACAAGAAGGAAAGCAAACCCTCATGTAAAACATGAATACGGTCCATGGGACTGGGGAGAGGGTTGGAGGAGGGACTAGGTGAATATTGGGTATTGGCAGGTATGTGGTTGAAAGTACAAAGTTGGGAACACCCTTATGGCAATATGACAAGGAATGATTGCTGGTTTAAGGTGATGGATGAGGGGGCATTTGAGACAGGGTGAACCTGGGGTAGGTTTCTAGGGAAGTGTGAGTAATCATTTTGTTATAATGTGTTGTATCATTGGGTGGAGACACACATAATGAGTGGGAAGGAGTTGGACTTCTATCCTGGGGAGGACCAAAATGTTCACAGAGGGTTGAGAGTCTCTCAAGAACATGGGTGATTCCTAATAGGGGAGGACAAACCAGTGTGTAAAGACCTCAGTGTTCAAATAACTATGAATCTTGGCATCCAAGGAATGAAGCTGGGTGGTCACAATGGGCCCTGATGGGAGGGGGAGGGAGAGATAGAATAGATGGAACAGGGGTTAATTAGTGGGAAATAGAAGTGTTCTACACGATCTTGCACTGATGAACACAGGCCATGTTAAATATCATCAGAATTTATAAATGCATACGGTCAAAAATGTAAACCATACTGTAGACAATTGACCACGGTTAATAGCTATATTTCACTATTTGTATATCAGTTGTAACAAATGAACCATCCACATTTAAAAAGTTATTAATATAGGAAGGGGGAAATGGGGAGGATGTTGGGTATATGGGAGTCCCCTGAATTCTTTATGTAATCATACCATGACCTAAAACTTCTTTAAAAACAAAATGATAAAAATGTGAGACACTGGGGAGTAAATGGAAGAAAATGTCACTGTAAATACAGGACAACATATATTACAGTGGTTAAAGGCCAAATGTCAAAAAAATAAATATTTTTCATTATTTTTAATATCCCAATTCAAAAATTTTATTTTATTTTTAGTTTTTTAAAAAATATATATATTTTATTTCTTATATTTAAATCTATCATTATTATTTCATTTCCTACTAATTGTATTTGGCTATTTTATAGACTTCATTTTTGAAGAAGCTTTGGATCACAGAAGGGTTCAACTGGGGCAGGGAAGGATGATTGGTGTGGGTTATCTGTGATGGGGGATACATGGGAGGAAGTTCACCTGGACATATATATAAGGTATATAAATTTGTTCAAATGATCATGGGACATTTTCACAGTGAGTATAGATTCACACAGTAAATGAGATAATATTGAATTCCCATCCTAGAGAGCTTTGCCACATTCTCTTTCTCTAATGGAGCAGCAACAGTCCCCAAGTGCAGAGGTAATGACTGGCAAAGGAGGATGGACCATTGATGGGCCTTGATATTGCTGACTATGTTTGTGAGCCTTTGCTCTTGAAATGGAAACTTGCTCAAATGTGGCCTCTCTCTATGCCAAACTCAGTATATAAATTAATTTCCTTCCCTCCAGCATGGGACATGACTTCTGGGGATAAACCTCCCTGGCACCAAGGGATTACTACTAAGCACCAACTAGCAATGTGACTGGAATAAAGCCTTGAATAAAAGGGAGAAAAGATAAAGACAAATGAGTTTATATGACTAAGAGACTTCAAGGAGAGTCAGGAGGTCATCCAAGACGTAACACTTATGCACATCTTATCAGGATCTCATAGACTGCCAAAGGAGATGCTACCCAAATAGTGGGTTTCCTGAGGGTTCTGGAGAAACCCAGGTCCTATGGTCAGGGCAGATAGCTCCAGAGTTTGGTGCCTTGCCTCTGGACATTTCTTTGGATTTTGTACTACTGAGAGTGATGGAGTTGGATTCAGTTATGTCTTCCCTTCACATGGCTCATCTGTCTCTTCTATTTAAACCTATACTTGGTGCTGGAGGTGGTAGGTGTATGTCTAAGAGACTGGAGTCTTTATGCCGTCCATGTGCCAACTGGGCCCTGAGCCTCAGCAGAGGCAACACCTACTCTCAAGTTCATTGGACTCATCCAGGACAACTAACAAGGAGGTGAGGATTGACAAACACCATACCAAGGAAATGAGAGAGCCTACAACTGCAAGCAAGAGAGTCCCATCCATTGACAATATTGGATTGAAGCCCCCTCTCAATTAGTGGTGGAGTGGACATCACCATCCCAGAATCCTCAAGATTGGGGAATGAACTATGGACTAGAGTGGACTTACTGGTATTCTACTATAGATTTATTGAGATCATAGCAATTGAAGAAATTTCAACATTGATGTGGAGACAGTGTACACTGGAGGCTCTAGGTGCTGGGAAAGGGAGAAACAGGTGTAATATGGGAGCTTTTGGGGGACTTGTCAATCATCCTGAATGACTTTGCAATGACAGATATAGGTCAGTTTACATCTTCACAAAACGTGCATAATTGTGTGGGAAATTGTAAACAACAATGTGAACTATAGTCCATAATCAATGGCAATGCTCCAGTATGTTTTTATCAATTGCAACAAATGTGCTACACTAATGAAGGATGTTGTTTATGTGAGAGGTTGTGGTATGTGTGGCAATTGGGGCATATGGGAATCCCAAAATTTTTTATGTAAAAATTATGTAATCTTACATATTTTTAATGTATTTGTGGTATGTGTGGTGATTGGGGTATATGGGAATCCCAATATTTTTTGTGTAACAAGTGTATAATCTTACATATTTTTAATGTATTTTTAAATGATAAATAAGTATCTTTTAAAAATAAAAAAATATTAAAAAATAAAAATAAAAAATAAAAAACATAAATATGAGTGATATTGCATATATAAGATTGAATTTACAAAATATAAATACAAATATACTTGAGAGAAGGAAAAAGAATGGCAGCTATGTATGGCAGGGGAAGTATAGAGAGATTGAGAGGTGATGAGTTTTGTTTTATTTGTTTCTTTTTTATTATATTATTATTAGAATGATGAAAGTGCTTTATGAATGATTGAAGTGATGAATACCCAAATGTGTGATTACACCAAATACCATTCATTTTACACTTTACATGGATTTATGCTCAATTAATATGTATCAATAAAATTGATTTGTTAAAAATGGTTCTTTGTGAAGATCGGTAAAATGAACAAACCTTTAGCTATACTATCTAACAAAGAAAAATGAGAGAAGATATAGATAAATAAAATATGGAATGAAAGGGAGAATATTATGACTGACACCATAGAAGTAAAATTGAGCATAAGGGGATATTTTTAGATCCTGTATGGCAACATATTAGACAGCCAAGTTGAAATGAATAAATTATTAGAAACCCACTAACAATCTATGTTGACTGTACAAGAAATAGAAGCTATCAACAAAGCATCACAAATAAAGAAATTGAATCAGTGTTCAAAAATCTTCCAAAAATGTAAAGTCCAGGACCAGATGGCTTCACAGGTGAATTCTACAAAACATTTCAGGAAGAAATACTGGTAATTCTGTTTAAACTCTTCCAAAAATTGAAGAGGATGGAAATTGACCCAACTCATTTCATTAAGCCAATATCTCCGCAACACCAAAGCCCACTAAAGATAATATGAGTAGGTGATGGGGAGGCAAGATGGCATTGGTTTAAGTGGGCACACACCATCTCTTACACAAAAGACAGCTGATTGGGGACAGGATTCTGCCCAAGTGAGCTGTTCTGGGAGCCCATGGAACAAGAGCCTTTGGGACATCAATCTGGAGGGAGATGGACAGGGAGATAGATTGCTCAATATAAAACCATGAGTTTTAGCCCTGAGCTGGAAATCACAGATGCAGATGCCTAAGCCCCACCCTCAGGGCAAAGGGCTAAGGTGAGTCCCGACTCCCGCAAGCAAACCAGTGAGAAGGCACATTGTCCGATAGTGGGAGGCTTCTGGTAGTGGGTGGAGAGGGGTTTCCTTTCTGTGGGATTGCTTGCCTGGACCCCCTTAGAGATTTGGGAAGCACACAAGCTGGCTTGAAGTGGCACTGGGCTGAGGGGAGAGGCAAATCTGCTGAGGAAGCCTGATTTACCTAGCTGCCCTGGGATACAGAGGCTTGGCTTGGGAAAGGGTGGATTCAGCCAATTTTATAGTTCTGCACTGAGGATTATCAGAGTTTCATCTCTCCTAAAGGAGTCGGGCAGTGGGTAGTGCTTAATAAGTTTCCACAAGCCTATTCAGGGTCCCCTGGGTTTAGGGGGTGGTCTAGAAGAGGCTTGTAAATCATTTCAGTGCAGAAAGCTTGGGTTGTCTGGACCCCCTTAAAACATTGGGGAGCACACCAGCCAGCTTGAGGTGGCACCCGGCTAAGGGGAGAGAGCAAATCTGCTGAGGAAGCCTTATTTACCTAATCACCCTGGGATACAGAAGCTTAGCTTGAGAGAGGGAGGACTCAGCCAATTTCAAAGCTCTGCACTGAGGACTATCAGAATTTCAACTCCCCTGAGGGAGTTAGGCAGTGGGTAGTGCTTAATAAGTTTCCACAAGCCTTTTTAGGGTCCCCTGGGAGGCCATAGTCTAGAAGAGGCTATTAAACCATTTCAGTGAGGTGAACTCTGTCATCAGGGTCCCATTTGGATTTAAAAATGAGTGGGGATCTGCTCATACAACCTGCTGAATCCTGCTGCCACAGGGGAGTAAAACCTTCACAGGGGAAAGTGAATAAATAGGTTTCTGAAGAGCTAACTGACCCAATCAGTAAGTTAGCTCAGTGGAGGAATTTCTGCCTCGAATATATGAGGTCCCTAGTTCGATTCCTGACTCCTCTAGGAATGGTGATTAACCGGGATACCTAACATCCAGCTATTAACATAGGACAGGGGAAACATAGACATTATTGTTGTAACAATTCTTTTGGGTCCGCCAGTTCTCCAAAAAAAAAAAAAAATGTTACTTAAAAAAAGTTTACTCACTAAAATCCACCTCAAAACCTACAAAGAGAAGCCTGCAGGGTAATTGATTGATGAACACAGGCAGACTGAGAGGCTCCACATGGGCCCAAGAAGGAATGCTGTTCTTCCTTAGCTTTGTTTGACTGCTTATGTGTGTGTTTGTTTGTTTGTTTCTTGCTTTCCTTTCCTCTTCCTCTGCCCTTCTTTTTTTTAAAGAATTAGGCACTGCCAGCTTGTTTCTTCTTTGCTGTGCTTCTTCTTCCTTGATTTCCCATTTTCTGTGTATATTGATTTTGTCTACCAATGCTATCTCTTTTCCTTCCTTCATCTGTCTATCTTCTGCATTCTGTTGTGATTCATACATTCCATCTTTTTTCATTAGTCCTCAACTTTACTGGTTTCTATTTCTATCTTGTCTATTCTGTTTTCTTTTTTTAAAATAACCTTTTTCCTTTTAGCCATTTCTTTACTCTTTCTCTCTCTCCTCATCATTCTGACCTTTTAAATTATTCTATATGTTTTTCTCTATTTGGTTTCCCATTCCATTGTAGGTACTCCACTTTTCCCCCCCTATTATTCTACACTGCTTACATGAGTTAAATATTCATTTTACTAAGTCTTATATGGCCCCTCTTCTAACTTTTATTATTATTGCTATTACCCTTTTTCCTTTCTTATGACTTTTGATTTCTCTGGCCCTAATCTTTTTCCTTTAAGGAAACATAGAAAACAGCAAGGAAATAGAACAAGAAAAACAAAGCTTCAAAAAGAAACTTTAATACACATACAGAACTACCAGCTAAATAAAACTATAGAGCAGAGAGAGAACTTAATCAACTGAATAAACCCATCAAGACAAAATGAAGACCAGAGGGTGACAAAAAATTACAAACCATACTGAGAAACAGGAGGACATGGACCAGTCCAATAAACAAACTGAAAACCAGGAAGCAATGCAGAACATTGAACAACTAATCAATGCTGTCCAAACAAATATCATGGGCCAACTTAATGAAGTGAAGGAAGAGATTACGAATATTAAGAAGACACTGGGGGAACATACTGAAGAAATTGTAAACATACATAAAAAGATAATGAGTATGATGGTGATCAATGGCACAATCCAAGAAATCAAAAAGACACTGGAATCACAGAAAAACAGATTTGAACAGGCAGATGAAAGAATTAGTGATGTGGAAAACAGTACATCTGAAATCAAACAGATAGAAGAAAAGATAGATAAAAATATAGAAAAATACAGTAGGGACTTAAGGATTTGACCAACAATACAAAATGCACAAACATATGCACAATAAGTAACCCAGAGGAGAAAAGAAGGGAAAGGGAACAGAAGGAGTGTTGAAGGAAATAATGGCTGAAAACTATCCATCCCTATGGAAAGAGATGGATGTACATGTCCATGTCCAAGAAGCACAGCACACCCCCAAACAATACAAATCCCAACAGGCCTACTCCAAGACATATTCTTGTCAAAATGTCCAATGCTCAAGACAGAGAGAAAATACTCAAGGCAGCAAGAAAAAAGAGAACCATCACATACAAGGAAAGCTCAATAAAATTAAGGGCTGATTTCTCATCTAATATCAGATACCATGGAGGCAAGAAGACAGTGGTATGACATACTCAAGGTACTCAAAGAAAAAAAATTCCAGCCGAAAATTCTCTACCAAGCAAAGTTGGCTTTGAAAAACAATGGAGAGTTCAAAATATTCCCAGCAAAACAGAAATTAAGAGAGTATGCCAATAAAAAACGTGCACTTGAAGAAATACTAAAGGAAGTTCTACAGGTTGAAAGGAAAAAAACAGGAGAGAGGAAGTAGGAAGAGAGTGTAAGAACAACTAAAAAGACAAAAGGAGAAACAAAAACAACATATGACAGAAAATATGGCTGATGTAAGAAATTCCTTGAGAGTAAATAACACTGAACATTAATGGATTAAACTCACCAGTCAAGAGATGCAGATTAACAGAATGATAAGGAAATATGACCCAGCTATATGTTGTCTACAAGAAACTCACCTTATACATAGGGATTCAAGGAGGCTGAAAGTGAATGCCTGGAAAACAATGCTACAAACAAACATTACCAAAGAAGGGCAGGTGTAGTTATTGTAATATCAGAAAAATAGACTTTAAATGCAAAACCATTGTAAGAGACAAAGATTGACACTATACATTACTAAAAGGGGTAATATTTCAAGAAGAAAGAACAATCATAAACATTTATGATCCTAATCGGGGTGCCTCAAAATACAGGAGGCAAACTCTGGAATAACTAAGTGGAGATATAAATGGCTCTACAATTAAAATGGGGACTTTAATACACCATGAACACAATTAAACAGAACATCTAGGCAGAAAATCAATAAAGAAACAAAGTCTCTGAATAATACATTACAGGATCTAGACCTAATAGACATATACAGAATGCTACACCCAAATACAGCGGGATATACATTCTTCTCGATTGCACATTAATAATACTCCAAGATAGACCACATGTTCGGCCATAGAACACCTCTTAATGAATTCAGAAAGATTGAGATTATACAAAGTAATTTCTCTGAACACAATGGAATGGAATTGGAACTCACTGAGGGCCAGAGAAACAGATTGGGCACAAAGATATGGAAGAAAAACAACACACTCTTAGACAAACAGTAGCTCATGGAGGAAATCTCAAAAGAATCCAGTAACTACTTTGAAACCAGTGAAAATGACAACATAACATATCAAAATATATGAGATACAGCCAAAGCTGTACTTAGAGGGAAATTCATAGCCAAAAAGCATATATTGAAAAAGAAGAAAGAGCTAAAATTGAAGACCTAATTGCACACCTGGAGTAATTGGAAAAACAACAACAAACTATTGGAAGTAGAGAGAAGGAAATAATAAAGATTAGAGCAGAAATAAATGAAATAGAAAATAGGAAAACACTAGAAAAAATAAACAAAACCAAAAGCTGGTTCCTTGAGAAGATCAATAAAATTGACAAACTTATAGCCAGACAAAGAAAAAGAGAGAGCTGTTTAAAATACACAAAATAAGGAATGAGGAAGGGGTTATCACTACTGACCCCACATAATTAAAGAGTATCATAAGAGAATTCTTTGAAAAATTATATGCCAACAAGAATGATAATTTAGAGGAAATGGACAAATTCCTAGAAACTCACAAGCAGCCTACATTGACAAAAGAATAAATTGATGAACTCAACAGTCCAATTACAAGTAAAGAGACAGACTCAGTCATCAAAAACCTCCCAACTAAGAAGAGCCCAGGACCAGATGGCTTCACAGGTGAATTCTAAAAAAACATTCTGGAAAGTGCTAACACCAATCCTGCTTAAGCTATTCCAAAAAATGCCTAACTCATTATATGATGACAACATTACCCTTATATCAAAAGCAAACAAAGATACCTCAAGAAAGGAAAATACAGACCAATCTCTATAATGAACCTAGATGCTAAAATCCTCAACAAAGTACTTGCTAATAGCATTCAAAAACATATCAAAAGAATTACACACCATGACCAAGTGGGTTTCGTCCCTTGCATGCAAGGATGTTTCAACATAAGAAAATCAATCAATGTAATACACCACAAAAACAGATTGAAAGAAAAAAATTACATGATCATCTCTATAGATGCAGAAAAAGCATTCAATAAAATACAGCAGTCATGCCTGATAAAAACACTATAAAAGATAGGAATAGAAGGAAACTTCCTGAACATGATAAAGGGTATATATGAAAAACCCAAAGCTAACATCATCTTCAATGGTTAAATCCTAAAAGCATTCCCTCTGATAGTAGGATCAAGACAAGGATGCCCACAATCACCAATCATATTTAGCATTGTCTTAGAAGTACTTGCTAATGCACTGAGGCAAGAAAATGATATAAAAGGCATCCAAATGGGAAAAGATGTAAATATCTCATTATTTGCAGATGATGTGATCCTATACATAGAAAGCCCTGAAAAATCTACAGCAAAGCTTCTAGAACTTATAAAGGAGTTCAGTAAAGTTGTAGACTATAAGATCAATGCTCAAAAATCAGTAGCATTTCTGTACACCAATAACAAGCAAACTGAGGAGGAAATCAGGGAAAAAAATTACATTTACAATAGTAACTAAAAGATTCAAATACCTAGGAATAAATTTAACTAATGATGTAAAGGACTTATATACAGAAAACTACACAACACTGTTAAAACAAACTTAAATCAATGGAAGAATATTCCCTGTTCATGGATAGGAAGAATAAACATCATCAAGGTGTCTATCCTACCCAAACTAATGTACAGATTTAATGCAATTCTTCTAAAAATCAACACTGTATTTTTTAAATAAATTGGAAAATCTAACTACAAAATTTATTTGGAACGGTAGAGGTCCCAAATCATCAAAGACCTATTGAAAAAGAAAAATGAAGCTGAAGGTATAACACTACCTGACTTTAAAACATACTATCAAGCTATTTGGTCAAAACTTCATGGTACTGGCACAAGGATAGACATACTGACCAATGGAACCAAATTGAGAGTTCTGATATAGATCCTCGCATATACAGTCATCTGATATTAGATAAGACCACCAAGTTCACTCAGTTGGGAGAGAATGGCCTCTTCAACAAGTGGTGCTTAGACAACTGGATATCCATATCCAAAAGAATGAGAGACAAACATCATCTCACACCATATACAAAAACCAACTCAAGATGGATCAAAGGGAGTGTGTGAGTGTTCATTCTGTCATAATGTGTTGCATCAGTGGGTGGAGACCCACAGAATTAGTGTGAAGGAGTTGGACTCCCATCTTTGCGAGGATTGATTTGTTCAGAAATAGACAGGCGGGAGTCTTTCAAGAGCAAAGGTGGTTGCTAATAGGGGAGGACAAACCAGTGTGTGAAGACCTCTTGTTACATGTAACTATGACTCTTGTCATCCAATGAGTAAAGCCAGGGGGTCTTCGTGGGCCCAGGGGGATGGTGTAGGAGGAATACAGTAGAACAAACAGGGGGTATTTAGGGTTTACTGGAAATGTTCTTCATTAACATACGGTGATGGACACAGGACATGGTAAATATCATCAACATTTATAAAATTGTAAGGTCTAAAATGTAAACCATACTGCAAACCATTGACAATGTTTAGCAGCTATGTTTCACTATTTGTATATCAATTATTACAATGTTACCATCCACATATAAAAAGGTATTAATATGGGGGAGAGGAAAGAGGGAGGATGTTGGGTATATGAGAGTCTCCTGGATTGTGTGTATGACTTTGCTTTGACCTAAAACTTCTTTGAAAACAAAATGAAAAATAGTGAGACACGGGGAAATGAGAGGGGGAAGGTGCCATGGTACAGACTGGACACCAGATATTATAGTGATGAAAGGCAAAATGTCAAAAACAAAGTTTTAAAAATATATTTTTCATTTTTTTAATATCCCAATCTTTTGATTTTATTTTTAGTTTTTTTTTTTAATTTTTTATGTATTTTATCTCTTACATTTAAACTTATCATCATTATTTCATTTTCCTGTTAATTGTATTCAGCTATTTTAATGGCTTCATCTTTGAAGAAGCTTTGGATCACAGAAGGGTTACAACTGGGTTGGGGGAGGACCATTGGTGTGGGGTTTCAGTGATGGGGTATGCATGGGAGGAAGTTCACCTGAGCATAAATAAAAGGTATATAAAAATGTTCAAACGTTCATGGGGCATTGTCATAGTGGGTGGAGAATCACTCAATAAATGAGAGAATACTGAGTACCCTTCCTGGAGAGCACTTCCACATTCTCTAAGGGAGCAGCAACAGTCCCCCAAGTACAGGGGCAGTGACTGTTGAAGGAACATCATCCACCTATGGGTCCTTGATATTGATGACTAGACTTATGAGTCTTTGCTCTTGAAATTGAAACTTAGCCTATTGTTATGGGGTGCCTATGGGTTGCCTCCTGAGAGCCTCCTTGTTGCTCAAATGTGGCCTCTCTCTAAGCCAAATTCAGCATATGAATGCATTACCTTCCTCCCAACATGGGACATGACACCCGGGAATGAGTTTCCCTGGCACTGAGGGATTCCTACCAAGCACCAACTGGCAATGCAACTGGAAAAGACCTTGAATAAAGGGGAAAAGGTAAAGACAAATGAGTTTATATGGCTAAGGGACTTCAAAATTAGTCAGGAGGTCATTCCAGAGGTAACACTTATGCACATCTCAGTAGGATCTCATATAATTCCAAAGTGGATATCATCTCAAATAGTGTGGCTCCTGAGGGTTGTGGAGACACCCAGGTCCTATGTCATGGTGGATAGTTCTGGATTTTGGCGCCTTGACAATGGGCCCTACTTTGTAGTTTGTGCTCCTGAGAGTGACAGAGCTGGACTCAACTATGTCTCCCCTGCACATGGCTCATCTGAGTCTTCTATTCAAACCTATACTTGGTGCTGGAGTTGGTAGATGTACATCCAGAGCCTTGAGTCTTTGTGCTATCAATGTGACAGCTGGGCCCAGAACCTCGGTAGACCAGCAAATCCTATTCTTCAGCTCATTTGACTCACCCAGGATGAGTGGTGGGGAGATAATGATGGACAATGGCCATCCCAGGGAATGGAGAGAGCCTGTAGCTACAGGCAGGATAATCCCATCCATCTTCCCCGTGGGATATAAGCCCCCTCTCAATTGGAGGTGGAGTGGACTTCACCATCCCAGACTCCTCAGGGGAAGAGAAATGGGTTAGAGTGGATGTACTGGTATTCTGCTATAGACATATTGTGACTCTAGCAATGGAAGAAAATACAACGTTGATGTGGAGCCACTGGCCACTGGTGGCTCTGGGGGCAGAGAGAGGGAAAAGCATTTGTAATATAGGGGCTTTTTCAGAACATGGGAATTGTGTTGAGTGACATTGAAATGACAGATATAGGCCATTTTATATCATCATATAACATACAGAACTGTGTGTGAAAGGGTGTGGTCTACAATGTGAACTATGGTCCATGCTTATGGTAAAACCCCAGGATGTGTTCATCAATTGCAATTAATGTGCTACACTAATGAAGGATGTTTATGTGGGAGGATGTGGGAGGTATGGGACGTTGGTTGTATGGGAATCCATATATTTTTTGTGTAACATTTATGTAATCTAAGTGCCCTTTTAAAAATTTTTTAAAAATTAAAACATCCCAAAAAATAAAAATAAAGATAATATGAGTAAAGAAAATTACATACCAATCCTTCTAATGAACATAGATGCAAAATTTCACAAGAAAATATTTGCAAATAGAATCCAACAGATCATTTAAATAATCATTCAACATGATCAAGTGGGTTTCTTTCTGGTATTGAAAGGGGTTTCAACACAAGAAAATCAAATACACCACATTAACAAATCAAAGGGAAAACACACATGGCCATCCTGACTAATGCAGAAAAGGCATTTGAAAAAACCCAGCATCCATTCTTTATAAAAATATGCCAAAACGTAAGAATGGAGAGAAAGTTCCTCATCATTATAGAGGAGATATATGAAAAGAGCCAATATCATACCCAATGGGGAAAAGTTGAAAGCTTTCCTTCTAAGATCAAGAACAAGAGAAAGATGCCCACTCTCACCCATGTTATTCAGCATTGTGCAAAGAATTCTACTTAGTGAATTTAAGCAAGAAATAAAATAATAAAAGTCACCCATATTGAAAAAAAGAGGAAGTGAAACTCTCACTATTCTTATGTGGCCTGATCCTATATTTAGAAAATTCTGAAATATCTCTGACAAA
Source organism: Tolypeutes matacus (assembly GCA_026826555.1). Lineage (NCBI taxonomy): Eukaryota > Metazoa > Chordata > Mammalia > Cingulata > Chlamyphoridae > Tolypeutes > Tolypeutes matacus. The sequence continues at coordinate 101,357 of JAKSZT010054135.1, forward strand.
GATACTAAAGCTAATAAATTAGTTCAGTAAAGTGGCAGGATTAAAGAACAACATGTAAAAATCAGTAGAATTTCTTTACACCAGTAATGAACAATATGAGGAGGAAATTAAGAAAAAAAAATTCCATTTACAAAATTGGCAAAATATTCAAGTATGTAGGAATAAATTTAACCAAATAAGTAAAGGAACACGTTTCAGAAAACTATGAAGTATTGTTAAAAGAAATCAAAGAAAACCTAAACAAATGGAAGGATATTTTTTGTTTATGTATTGGAAGATTAAGTATCATAGTAATGTCAATTCTCCCTAAAGTGATTTATAGATACAATGCAATCCCAATCAAAATTCTAACAGCTACTTTACAGAAATATAGAAGTCAATTACCAAAATTTTGGGGAGGGAAAATGGTCCCAAGTTGCAAAAAAACACAAAAAATTAAGAGTGAAGTTGGAGGATTCACACGTCCTAACTTTGAAACATATTACAAAGCTACAGTGGCCAAAATGGCATGGTATTGGCATAATAATAGACACAGTGATCAATAGAATAGAATGGACTCCCATCTCTATGGTCAAATGAATTTGGTAAGTCTGCCAAGTCCACTTTATTGCAACATAACAGTCCATCCAACAAATCATGATGGGAGAACTTTGTATCAACAATCAAAAGAGTAAAAGAGGATCATAATCTCACTCCCTATCACTTAACGCATACACGCAAAGTCATGAGCAATGAAAGAAAGAAAATAAATGAATGGAACATCCTCACAGTAAAACACTTTTCACCTCAAAGGACTTTGTGAAGAGGGTAAAACGGCAGACTACTCAGGGAATAAAATAATTGGAAATAACATATCTGACAAGTGCTTAATATCAATTTCATACCTACATGTCCACTATTTAAAAAAAATAATTAATGCAAGTGTTAGAGGGGATATGGAGAAATAAGAACACTTATTCATTGTTTGAGGGAATGTCAAATGGGCAGCCATTGTGGAAGTGTGTTTTGTGGCTCCTAAGGAAGTTAAATATTGGTCTGCCATGAGATCTAGAAATACCACTACTATGTATATACACAGAAAACCTGATATCAAGGAAGCAAACATCTGCTTATTGATATTTTCAGTGGTATTATTCACAACTGACAAAAGATGGGAAAAATCCAGATGTCCATCAACTGAAGAATGGATAAACACATTGTGGCATATACATAGGATGGGATATCATTCATCTGAAAGAATAAATGCTACCATAAATCATATGACAACATGGGTGAAACTGGAGAACCTTATGTTGAGTGAAGCAAGTCAGACATAATAGGACAAATATTGTAGTATTTCACCATTATGAACTAAATATAATGAACAAAAATATGGAGATAATAGATATAATATAAATCACCAAAAAATAAAATGATTATAGAGAATGGAGACCTGAGATTTAATCTGTGCAGAATTGCTTAAAAAAAAAAAAAACGGTTGTAAATTTTTGGAAATGAATAGAAATTTTGAAAGCACATATTAGGGTTTGTAAATAGCTAATATGTGGTATGATAGTTAATGAAAGGGAAAGTCTGAGGTCATCATGAGTATCAATACAAGGAAAGCTGAAAAATGTAACATGGGACTGTATACCATAGCAGAACTTCTTGTGAAAAATGAGAATGTATAATAGTATATCTATGAGAATGCTTTTCTCAGAAACAGAACAAATGTACTTTAATTTTAGAAGAGGTTAATATCCGGATGACATTGGCAAAATACAAGCAAATCAAACTATGGACAATAGTTTATATTAATATAATAATATCAACCATCAGTGTTAAAAAATGGAAGTATGCTAAGTGAAAGAAGCTAGACATAAAGTACTACATATTGTTTGACTCCATCTATACAAAAAGTAAATAGTAATGCATTATAGTAAAATTAATAGATTAAGGTCTATGTATGGCAGAGATGTGACTATTAATTGGTAATATTTCTTTGTGTTTGTTTTAGTTTTAGTTTTTTTTTTTAATCCCTTTTTTGAATAATGAAAATGCTCTAATATTGATTGAAGTGATAAATGCACAACTCTGGGTTTATACCAAATGCAATTGTTTGTACACTTTAGGTAGGTTGTATGGTTGATGACTGTTTCAATAAAATTGATTATAATAAAAAAACATAGCAGCAGATCCGGTAAATGGTGTGATTTTGGAGAAGTGATTAACAATAAAAAAGAGCTTTTGACTATCAGTTTTTTTCTTTCAGTATTTTAAATATATCATAACACTGCCTTCTAGCCTCTATAGTTTCTGATGAGAGATTGGCACTTAAGTCTTTTTGCTGTTTCCTGTATGTGATGAATTGTTTTTCTCTTGCTGCTTTCAGAATTCTCTCCTTAGTTTTGGCATTTGACATTATGATTAGTATGTCTTGTTGTAGGTCTATTAAGATTTATTCTGTTTGGAGTACCTTGTAGTTTTTGGATATGTATATTTATGCCTTTCCTAATAGATAGGCAATTTTCTGCCATAATTTCCTTAAATATTCTTTCTGACTATTTTTGCTACACTTCTCTTTCTAGGACATGCATTTTGCATATAATTGTGTGCTTCATGCTGTCATTAAGTTCTGAGTCCTTTCTCATGTTGTCCATTGTTTTCTCAAGCTTTTCTTTTGTCTCTTCCATTTAATATGCCCTGTCTTCTAGCTTGCTGATCCTTCATTCTGTTTGTTCAAATCTGCTCTTGCATATCTCTAGTGTATTTTAATATTATCTTTTGTGCCTGAAATTCACATAAATTCTGTTATTTTCCCTACATGCTTTCAAGTTTTTCTTTATGCTCACTAGTGTCTTTTAAGTATCCTTTATCTCTTTAGTCATACTTTCTTTAATCTCCTGAATTGATTTAGGATATTTGTTTGAATATTTTTGATTAGTTATTTCAAATTATCTATCCCCTTTGACTTTTTAATTTGTTCTTTTGCCTGGGCCATATCACTATGTTTGTTAGATCTCTTTATAATTTTTTGGCCATCTGTGTACCTGGTTATCTTGAGTTTATTCATAATGTCCGTTTCTCTCTTTTATCTAGGATTTGTTGTTGATTTGATTTCTGTTAAGGCTCTACTTTAATACTTCTTTGTTTGATATTTCTCAGCCAAACCAAGGCAAGGGACTAACAAATGGGGAACAGATTAGTTCCAAAGGGACTTATCTTCACTGCAGTTTCTCAATCCCTTTGTAGGCTCTTCCATGGATGCTACATAATACTTCCCTTTAATTTGGATCCCTAGAACAATTGTCTCAGAGAGTTTCTGCCTATCCAATAGATGTTTTGGGAAGAGGAATAAGCCCTGCAGCTTCCTACATTGCTAACTTCCAGGGAGTTCATTCCCCATCCTACATATGCCTTAATGGCCTTCTCACCCAATCAGATGTCTGATCTGGAACTCTTTTCCTCTTTGAAATTTCATACATGCCAATGAGGCTGGAGCAACAGTGGGGCAGTTAAAATCCTTCTGCTTAGACTCTAGATAAGAAAGTCTTGGCGGCCACACAGGCTGGTTTGCTGTGCTCACACATCCAGCTGGGGTTACAATGTTCAGTCAGTCAGACTAACAGACCTTCAAATTATTTGGAGTCACCAAATTGTTGTTGAACAAAGTGACCTCACTGCCCAGTGTGTACAAAGCCAATTCTGTAACACCAGACTTTCAGTGAGAGAAATAATTTTATTACAAGGTGCCAAGGAGACAGGAGGTAAAGCTCCAAACTCTCCCCCCAAGTCGGACAGTAAGAAATCTTTAAATCTAATTTGGGTAGGGTTTGCTGTAAGGTGGTACTCAGGTGCACTGTGACCACTGCTAATTATCTTCTTTATCTGAAGAGTGGGCTGTGATGTTGCCCTCTTGTTTCTTTCTAGGGTCTGATGCTTCTTCTTCTTGTTCTCTTTGCTTACTTGGTTCCACTTAAAGGATGTATTATGTTGCAGGGTTACTTTTAGTGATCATTAATAGGAAATACACAAGTCATGCCTTGGAAATCCTTGAGAACTAATTAAATCTAGCTGGTGTGATTGCAAAATGGACATAAAGGAGGTGAATGGGAAGTATCTGGTTATACCAATGTTACAAATCACTTAGTTAACAAGATAACAACTAAAATAACAAGTAAATCCACTCTAGTAGTGGTAATAATAATAATAAACAGAATACCCATAAAATCTCTCTAGTGGCCGAGGCTATTCATTGGTGCACATTGACAGGCCCTTGATATTGATGACTGTACTTATGAACCTTTACTTTTGAAATTGAAACTTAGCCTAATATTATAGGGTGCTTAAGAGTTATTGTCTGAGGGCCTCCTTGTTGTTCAAATGTGGCCTTTCTCTAAGCTGGACTCAGTATATATATATATGTATTACTGTCCCCCAGTGTGAGACATAACTCCCAGGGATGAGCCTCCCTGGCACTGAGGGATTACTACCAAGCACAAACCAGCAATGCAACTGGAAAAAGACATTGACCATAAGACGGAAAGGGTAAAGACAAATGAGGTAATATGGCTAAGAGACTTCAAAGTGAGTCAGGAGATGATTCCAGAGGTTGCATTTATGCACACCTCAGCATGATCTCATTGACTTCCAAAGTAATTATTGCTCAAATAGCAGGAACATCTAGACCCTATAGGCAGGGCAGACAGCTCAGGAGTTTGGTGCTCTGTCAGTGGGCCTTCTTGGGAATTTATGCTCCCCAGTGTGACAGAGCTGGTCTCAGTTGTGGTTTCCTTACACATGGCTCTTCTGCTCCTTCTACTTCAACCTATAGTTAGTGCTAGAGTTGGTAGGTGTATGTCCAAGAGACTTAAATCTTTGAGCTGTCCACGTGCTAGCTGGGCCCTGAATCTCAAGAAAGCTGCAATACCTCCTCTCCAGTTCATTGGACTTACCCAGAAAAATTAACAAGAAGATGATAATGGACAATGACCATTCCAAGGAACAGAGAGAATCTGCAACTGCAAGCAAGATAGTTCCATCCATCTGTCCCATGGATCTAAGCCCCCTGTCAATTATTGACACAGTACATCACCATCCCAGAATCCTCAGGATTGGGGAATGAACAATGAACTAGATTAGACTTATTGGTATTCTACTTTGGACTTATTATGATTCTAATAATGGAAGAACTTTTATCATTGATGTGGAGGCAGTGGTCACCGGAGGCTCTGAAGGGAATGAGAGGGAAAAAAGTATAATATGTGGGCTTTTGTGAACTTGGGAATTGTCCTGAATAACACTGCAATGCAAATACAAGCCATTATATATCTTGTCATAATTTACAAAATTGTGCAGGAAAGAGTGTAAACTGAAATGTAAACTATGATCCACCCTTAGTGGCAATGTTCCAAAATGTGTTCATCAATTATAACAAATGTACCACACTAATGAAGGATGTTGTCAATGTGGGAAAATGTGGGAGGGATTGCAAGTGGGGCATATGGGAATCCCCTATTTTTTATGTAACATTTATGAAGCCTAAGTGTTTTTAAAAGTATATTTTAAAAATCATGGTGCATTTTGAAGGAAAAGATGTGTAATAAATTTAACAGTGAATCATGAGAATTTTGACAGAATGAGAAAATGATGAAATCTGAAAAGAATGAAGATATGAAGGAGACTTCGATTGATCAAGTGTTAATGCATTATTTTGATAAAACAAATTTAAATTTGCCAAATGATTAGAAGAAGCCACACTTAATTGAAGGTATACTATAGAAAAACAATTTGCACAAAATACTTTGCAAAACACTAGAATTTCATATGGTATAACCAAATTAAGTAAATAACCATTATTATTATTAAAATGGTCATGAAAAACGTAAAATATATTTGGTAAGACAAATAAATCATATATAAATAAAACCTTTATGAGATACAAATCTAAAATTTTATACTTACATTTCCTCAATTCTAGGATTTCTAAAACTGAAATTGGAGATTTGTTTTTTTTACTTTGATTTCATTTACTTAGATTTTTAAAATCCTGAATGGTGAAGTTATTAAACATAAGCATAGTTGAGGAAGAAAACTAAGTATATATATATTTTGTTTATTGATTTTAAAAGACTTCCATTTGTTGATATCCTCTATCCTAATTTCCAGGTTAGAAGTCTTAGACTGATACCAGTGTTTGCGTATTATTTTCTAATATTGTCAATTGTCTCCATTTTTGTTTTTAGTATATCTTCACAAATTATAATGATTCCTATGGGGACTGCAGCATGTAAATTCACAGGCCAACATCATCACCATCACAGAATTTTTCCTCTTGTATATCTCAGCTCTCAGGCTTTGAAGGTTAGGCAAGTTTTGTTTTTCTTTAGTGATTTATGTGGAAACCCTCATTGGGAATCTTCTGCTACTGTTGTGACTGACTCACATTTCTACTCTCCAATGTATTTCTTTACAGGCAATTTATCCCTCATAGATTTATTCTGCATTTCAGTTACTGATCCTAAAATGATTGTGAATTATCTGGCAGGGAATAAATTTCTCTCTGGCATGTGCCACTCAAATTTTCATCTTTACCACCTTTGGAATTACAGAGCAGGCCTTCCTTGTGTTCATATCCTATGATCTCTATGTTGCCACTTGCCACCCTTTGCACTATGGGATCACCATCACCCTATTTCTGTGCACACAAGTAGCTGGTGATTCCTGGACAAGTGGGTTGTTCTATTCCATTATCCACAAGGAACATATTCAAGCTCTCCTTCAGATTCATCAATATTTGATGTGATATATGATGTGATATAATGTGATTCATCAATATTTCTGTGATGTGGCTCAAATTTGGAGGAGCTCATATTTGGGTACTTGCTTTCTTGAGTCCGTGGTTCCCGCTATAAATGCATGCATGTGCTTAATAAGTTCAGACTTATTGTTTATTGTACACATTAATATATTTATATGCTGATTAGGAAGGATTCCATGGAAGCCCGTAATAAAACCTTATCCACTTGCATGGCACAGTTGGCAATTCTACTTTTATTTACAAATTCTGAATTGATTGCTCTCTTATGTTCCATTGCACAAAACAAAACTCTCAAAAGTCTTCTCACAGTCATCTACTACACCAATTTGTCACACTTAACAAACCACCTCAGCTACTGTCTGTGGAACAAAGACTTTTAATATGTTCTAAGTTGAATGTTCAACATATGCTGTGACTCCAAGCAAGGTTTTCCTTGATTAATAAATACATATAAAATAAAAGTTGATAAAGTTTTAATTTATATTTCATATGCTTTTAAATTTGAAAATGTGATTCATTTCTGCAAAATGCCTAGAGTTTTGTTGCCTTTATCTTTTTTTATTATTTACAAGTGACACTGAGCTAAAAAAAAAAATCAGTATTCTATGTTTGCATACTCAATTCAATATTTGTGAATAACCAACTTGGGTCACAAACCTGGGGCTCTATCAGAGACAATATATGCAGTAAAGTCAAACAGGAAAAAAGTGGTCTTGATGTAGCATGAGTCAGTGAAGCATATGGAAATAGTTAAATCAAACCTGGAGAATGTGTCATCTATGACCAGGGTCCTTCAAGTTACTCTGGATGGAATGAAAGGCCCAATGGTCTACCTGCTCAGATGCCCCTATTCATTTGGCACAGAAATGTTCCAGGGCAATATTTTTATCCTTGTCCAAGGTCTCTCAGGTGGGGAAATTTTTTCATTCTGTTTCAGTATTTTCTAAGGACAGTGGCAGCCCATGTATACAGGTCCAGTCTAGGATTGGATATAAATTTCCATGTACTGCCTTCTTGTGGCTCCAATAGGTGATTAGCAATACATCTGATGACATTGAACTAATCATTTTCCACATATAACTGAGAAACAATTTCTGCTTGGGGTTATGGTACCCCTCTTCAAGAAGGGGTCTTCTAAATGTTACACAAAAAATATATGGATTCCCATACAACCAACGTCCCATACCTCCCACATCCTCCCACATAAACATCCTTCATTAGTGTAGCACATTAATTGCAATTGATGAACACATCCTGGGGTTTTACCATAAGCATGGACCATAGTTCACATTGTCTATGAATTTTTTCAAATGTCTCATCTCCATAGGGAAGCCAATTTTATATTCTTGCCCAATGCTTGCCAGTGACCAGACAATATGGCCAAGCCCATGAATCACTGAGGTTCCTAGTCACTCATATGCCCCACTAGAGTGACCTTAACTTCCACAATTCCCATCAGAGTTTGTTGATTTAGGCTTGCAAGAGTGCACATAGAATATATTAATACCAATAATACATTCAGTAATTGGAATCGTACAATAGAGTTTATAGGGGCCATCAGGGAACCCCCATAATTGGGCTTGGGAAGTGTCTCAGTGGTGGTGGCCTCAGACCAAAATAAGAGAGCATTTTCTGTTTTACTCTCCTTTTGATGACAACAGTTACAGGGATCACATTACACTTGTATCTAGAAGACATAAGAATGAAATTTCCCCCATTCTCCCATTGACCTGTAACCTTACCATAGGGCCGTTGTGCCCTTTGTGCCTTGGAGACACCCCAGTGGAGTGGTCCAGATAAAGGAATAGCTCTTATGTCATTCATTGAGGTCAACATGGTGAGGACCACACCAGTTTGTTTGGGGGTGGAGACAGAACATCTGTTTTCCCACTGACACTCCCAAGATGGCACAGACTGTGTTCTCCCAGGTTTGTGCAGCTTTCAGGCTTCCATAGAAGGAGACAGTGACTCCCACAAAGGAGCAGCCAGGTGGTGTGGACACCTCTCCTTCTTGGACAGTTTTTTGATTGGATGGCGTCAGTTTTAGGCAGCTCATCTCTCTCTGTGCTCTTTAATCTTGGAGGCAGAGGGTCCCAGTAACTCCAGGCACATACACCCAAAGGAATTCACCAACCCCATATCATAGAGCATGGTGCTCAGAGTGTAGACCCATATGGACCTCAGCCCCTGACAACAACCAGAGAGGACCACCTTTTCTGTAGCCACTGCCCTTCACTCTCTGCCATTGCTCTTTTCCTGGTAGATGTTGCCAGGGAACTCTGAAGGGTTAGAGGATAAAACTTGATCCCCTTGAGACTACCTTCTACCTTACTAACTTTAACAAAATTACAACAGCTTTTGTGTAGAAGAGAAAGGAAATCAATGACTTTACAAAGCATCTGTATGAATTAAGCCACAAAACAGTATTATAAAAGCATGTTTTGCTCCACAACCACACCAACAATTGGTGCTTCACAATTTGTTTTGTCTAATTGACTGAATTTGTACAGTTACATCGTTTTAGTTATACTCTTTCTTTTCATTCAATTCTCATAATCCAGTATCTACTGTCACATATAAATGAAATATTTATGCTTCACTTTTTTTGAAATCCTTTTAAAGTATTATGAGTTATATTTCTTTCCCTCATTTTGTGGTCGGCATATTTGTACTCTTGTGTTGTGCCTAGAGACAAAAATTCTTCATCTTATTTTCATCAATTTCACAAATAGATTTTCATTTTTTATATTTATATCTTTTTATCTTTCTTTTACTCCTTCAAAATTATTTCCTTCTTTATGGTTCTAAAGATATCTTCATCATATTATAATATAGATTTTCACATTTTATTCCTTACTCCACTTATAATTGGTTTGTACAGGTTCAGAAATATGAATGCAATTTTCAATTCCTAACACCATTTACTGAAATATACATACTATTTTAACTCAGTGAAATGTTGCATTTATAATTTGATTAGCTTTCTGTAGTTTTCCTCTATTCAGTTGTGTTGATTACTTGTGTGTTTCTTCCCCTAAGCCACAATATTTAATTGCTGTTATTTTATAATAAGGCTTTATACATGTTAAGGAAATCTTTCTAATTTTTTCCTTAGAAGTAAACAATGTTTTGGATTAATAAGAATTTTAGGGTCAATTTGTCAAATCTAAATAAAATAAAATATTATGAGATTTAAATTCTGGTTTTATCTTTTAAATGACTATTATTAATAAATTTAAATATTGAGTCTTATAATAAATAAAGGTGGCCGATTTCTCCATTGTTTTTGTCTTTCTTTAACATCTCTAAATTGAATTTATAATTTTTGCCAGAAGGACTTTCATGTACATGTTACATACCTGCTATAGATGCTTAAAACTATTTGTCAAGGGTTTCATTTAAAATCTATTTTCTATTTTTAGTTACTATTTTATAGGTATTTGATATTTTTCTATTAAGTGTTTTCATCCAATTGTCTTCTCATATCATATTCAAATCTTAGTTTGGGTTATTTTTTAACTTTCACATTCACTAGTAATCTGGTGCTAATGCAAGTGCTTCATCTTTTATGATTCTTTTATATTTAATTTTCTTTCAGAGATGTTTATTTCTTTGGTTCTCTATGAAAAACTTGTTTCCATCATGCATATTTTAAATTCTATGATGTTTGAACTAGGAGGTTTTCTTTTCAATAGTTACTTTCTTTAATACAAGGATTTTCCATCTAAATATTTGAAATCAGTTTTCATTATGAAAAGGGATTTTATTGGAAGAGACATCCTTCCTCCAAAAAAGGAATTATTGAGACTTATTGAGACTTCTGGGACGATAGCATTGAAGTATGGCTCAACTTTCTCATAAAAACAACAAAGGAAGGGCAAAAAGTTATCCAAAGCAGGTGCTTTGGGGATCTTCAGGCCAGGAGAGTGTTCTGCCTCATCCAGGAGGGAGGGAGACAGAGAGACAGAGTCCAAATGAAAACCATGAGTTACTCACCCTTTGGCTGAGAATGGCACAGATACCTCACCCTAAAGGCAAATAACCCTGTAAAACACGTGGCCTATTGCAGCCAACTGAGTGGGAAAAAATGTTCCCTGGAAGGGAGAGGAATAGGTATGCCAAAGGTTGAAGAGTAGTTACACTTCATTGAGTTTAGCCACCTGAGCCTGCTTTGAATCTCAAAATACACCCTGGCCAACACTGAAGTAGCCCCAGTTAGATGGGTGGTTTGATCTGATCAGGTAGGTTGTGACACCCAGGTGCCTTGGGAAAGAGAACTAGGTCACTGAGGAGGTAGGTGGGTACAGGCTCATAACCAGTCTGGGAGAGAAGGAAACCAGGAGAGATAGCCTACATTTGGAAGCCCAGCTTACCTTAGGGAAAGAGGGAGGGGAGAGCCAGATAAGCCTTTAGAAGCCTACTTAAACTACAGAGTGGGTGTAGCTCAGTATAGGAAAACATGCCTCACATATACAAAGACCCTGTTTCAATTCCTTGTACCTGTTAAGATTAGGGATCTGGAAAGTTATCCACCAGGTTTTCAGGGACCCAGCTAGAAACTTATGCAGGGGAACATATATACTGAGTTTTTATTTTGGGGGGGAGTGTCTGTTATTTATTTATTTTTCATCTTTTAACAATAATTATTCTTGATTGGTCTTCATTTTTTATTTTTCACTTTTATCTTATTTTATTTTTTTCTCTTCTCATTTTTTAACATTTTATTTTATTCTATTTTTTCTCTAGTTTCATTTTTATCCCAAAATTTTTATTCTTTTTCCATTGTATTTTTATAACATTTTACATTTTTTCTTATTTTTCTGGCCTTCTATTGTTTCTTTTATCTATATTTTACTATTATTACTATTCTTATTCTCTTCGTCGCTCATTTTTTCCCATGGTTTTAGTATTTTTCAAAGGAAACACAGAGAGATACAAGGGTATGAAATGAAAGAAATCCAATGTCAAAAAGGAATCTTGCCAAACATGCAAAAAATAAAATAAAATCCTAGAGTAGAAAGAGAAGGTAAAAATCTGAATGAGCCTATCAAGATAAACAGATGCCTAGACATGAACAAAATATTACAAGCCATACTAAGAAACAGGAAGAAATGAACCAGTCTAATGTACAAACTAAAAAACAGGAGGAGATGCAGAATGTGGAAGAACACATCAAGGATGTCCAACCAAATGTCATAAATCAACTTAATGAAGTAAATAAAAAGATAAAGAATTTTAAGAAGACACTGGGGGAACATACTGTAGAAACCATAAACATACATAAAAAGGTAACAGATGTGATGGTGATGAATGACACAATGCAAGACTTCAAACATATGCTGAAGCACATAACAGCATATTAGAACAGGCAGAGGAAAGAATTAATGACATTGAAGATAATCCATCTGAAATCAGAGAGGTAGTAGAACAGATAGATAAAAAGATAGAAGAAAACCAGGAGGGAATCATGGAATTGAATGACAACATGAAATGAAAAACAATGCATTATAGACATCCCAGAGGGAGAAGAGAAGGGAAAGAGAGCAGAAGGAGTGTTGGAGGAAATAATGGCTGAAAATTTCCCAGTTCTTTTGAGAGACATGGATGTTCATATCCCATAAGTTCAATGCACACCAAACAGTATAAATCCTAACAGGTAAACCCTGACACACATAGTTATCAAATTGTGAAATGCTCAAGACAAAGAGAGAATACTGAAAGCAGCCAGAGAAAAGAGATTCATCATATACAAAGGAAACTCAATAACTTTAAGCACTGATTTCTCATCTGAAACCATGGTGGTGAGAAGGCAGTGGTATGACAGAGTGAAAGTGCTAAAAGAAAAAATCTGTCAGCCATGAATTCTCTATCCAGCAAAGTTAGCATTCAAAAATGAGGGAGAGTTCAAAATATTCACAGATAAACAGAAATTAAGAGAGTTTGTCAATAAGAAACTGGCTGTTCAAGAAATACAAACTGGAGTTATGCAGGTTGAAAGGATAAAACCAGAAATTATCAGTAAAAATAACTAAAAAGAAAAAAGAGAAATAAAAACAAAATATGACTTACAAAACTCAAAGAAAATATGGCTAATGTAAGTAATGCCTTAACATTAATAACATTGATTGTTAATGTATTAAATTCTCCAATCAAGAGACACAAATTGGAAGAATGGATAAGGAAATATGATGTACCTATATGTTGTCTACAAGTAACTCACCTTAGAACCAGGGATTCAAGGAGATTGCAAGTGAATTTTTGCAAAATAATTTTACATGCAAACAATAACCACAAAAGAGTGAGAGTAGCTATACTAATGTCAGACAAAAAAAAGATTTTAAACGCAAAACTGCTGTAAGAGACAAAAAGACACTATATATTAATAAAAGAGGTAATCAGTCAAAAAAAAAAAGTCATAAACATTTATGCACCTAACCAAGGTGTACCAAAATGAATGAGGCAAACACTGGGAAAAAATAGTGGAGAAATAGATGCTTCTACAATTATAGTGAGGGAATGTAACACAGCATTACTACCATTGGGCAGAACTTCTCAACAGCAGGTCAATAAATCAACAGAGCCCTTGAATAATATGTGAGAGGATCTGGACCTAATAGACATACAGAACATCATACCCAAATACAATGAGATATTCATTGGTGTCAAGTGCATATGGATCATGTACACATGCTAGGTCAAGAATAACTCTCAGTGAATTCAGAAAGATTTAAATTATACAAAGGTTTCTCTCACCACAATGGAATGGGGCTGGAAATCAGTAAGGGTCAGAGAACCAGACTAGGCACAAAGAAATGGAATTTAAACAACACAACTCACTTCAATCATTTGGTAAAGAAGGAAATTGCAAAATAAATCACTAACTACCTTTTAATAAGTGAAAATGAGAACAAAACACATCAAAACCTATGGCATTCAGCAAAAGCAGTGCATAGAGGGAAATTTATAGCCACAATTGCATATATTAAAAAAATAAGAAAGAGCTATAATCAAAGAACTAACGGCACATCTCGAGGAATTAGAAAAAGAACAGAAAAGTAATCACATAGAAAACAGTAAGAAAGAAATAAAGATTAGAACAGATTTAAATGAATTTGAGAATAAGCTAATACTAGAAAAATGAACAAAACCAAAAATACTAGAAAAATTAACCTTCTCTGTGAGAAGATTAATAAAATTGAAAAACCATTAGCTAGAATAACAAAGGAAAAAGAAGGAATATGAAAATACAGAAAATAAAAAATTAGGAAGGGGAAATGACTACTGATAACACAGAAATAAAAAGTATCATAACAGAATACTTTGAAAAAATTGTATGACAATAAGATGTATAACAGTTGAAATGGACAAATTTCTAGAAACACAAGAGCAGCCTGCATTGATGAAAATAGAAATTGATGAACTCCACAAACTAATCACAAGTAAAGAGATTAGTCATCTAAAAACTCTCAGCTAAGCAGAGCTCAGGACCAGATAGCTTGACAGGTGTATTCTACCAATAATTTAAAAACGACTAACACCAATCCTGCTTAAACTTCAAAAAAATAGAAGTACAGGGAACCTGCCTAACTTATTTTATGAAGCCAACTTCACCCTAATACTAAAGCCATAAAAGATGACACAATAAAGGAAAACAACAGACCAATATCTCTAATGAACCTGGATGCTAAAATCCTCAAAAACACTTGCTAATAATATTAAACAACAAATAAAACAAATTATATACCATGACCAAGTTGACTTCATCTCTGGTATTCAAGAATGGTTCAATATAAGAAAATCAATTATTGTAATATACCACATTAACAGAACAGAAGGAAAAAAAGTAGACAATTATCTGTATTGACTCAGTAAAAATATTTGACAAAAACAACAGTTTCTTGATTAAAAAATCACTTCAAAAGATAGGGGGGCAGATGTGGCTCAAGTGGTTGATCACCTGCTTCCCTCATGATAAATCCCAAGTTCAGTTCCCAGTGCCTCCTAAACAAACAAACAAACAAAAAGCAAATGAAAAAACAACACAGGAGAGTTGTTCAGTGGTTGAGGACTGGCTTTCCATATACTAGGTCCCAGGTTCAATCTCTGATCCCAATACCTCAAAAAAAAAAAAAAAAAAAAAGGAATAGAAGGAAACTTCCTCAACATGATAAAGGATAAAGGGCTTTTTATGAAAATCCCACAGCTAAAATCATATTCAATGGTAAAATGCTAAGGACTTTTCCTCTAAGATCTGTAACAAGACAAGATTTCCCTCTGTCATTGCTCCTATTTGACATTGTATTAGTAGTATTTCCTAAAGCACTTAAGCAAGAAAAATATATAAAATGCATCCAAATTGGAAAGGAAGAATTCAAAATTTCAGTATTTACTGATGACCTGACCCTATATATAGGAAGCCCTGAGAAATCTACACAAAAGCTTCTAGAACTGACGAACAAGTTCAGTAAAGTGGCTGCATGTAAGATCAAAATGCAAAAATCAGAAGCATTTCTATACAACAATAATAAGCAATCTAAGGAGGAAATTTTTAAAAATCCATTTACAATAACAAATGAAAGAATTGAATACCAAGTGTAACTGTTGGGGAATTTGATGTAATCATAAATTCCAAAAATATAATTGAATCATGCTTGTAAACTGATCTGTT